>CM023358.1:53989116-54017847 GCA_013282895.1 Eriosoma lanigerum
AATGATAGTGATGATGATGAAAGTGATGACGACGATGATGATGAAGGCAATGATGAGGAAACTGAAGATGATAGCAATGAAGAAGATGATGATGACGATGAAGACAATGATGATGAAGGTGAAGATGAGGAAGCTGAAGATGATAGCAATGGAGAAGATGATGACGACGATGAATCTGAAGATGATGAAGGTGAAGATGATAGCAATGAAGAGAATAGCAATGAAGAGGATAGCAATGAAGAGGATGATGACGACGACGACGATGATGATAATGATAGTGATGATGATGAAAATGATGATAACAGTGAATGTGGTGATGATGAAGGTAATGATGATGAAAGTGAAGATGATAACAATGAGGAAAATAATTATGACGACGACGACAATGATGTTGATGATCATAGTAATAATAATGGTGATAGTGAAAGTAGTAATGAAGACGATGATGCCATGCAATGTCGATATCCAGAAACAGTAATAATACCTACATTTTATTTACATTGCATATATTATATATACCTTATACATACTTCTGACCACGGTTATTTACGGAGTAGATAACCATGCTTCTGATTACTAAGGCAGTGAGATGGATAGTATTTTTTTATTTTTATTTTAATAATAATCCAGCGATATATTCCTATATTTGAAAACACAAGTCATTCAGGTTCAACTTTTTTTTTTAAAATGTATAGGTACGTGCTGATTTATCTCGATATATAATTAGTTTGGTAACTTAATTAAGTAATACAAAATTATTAAATAGATACGTTTTTGTGAACTGACAAAATAATTTTGTTTTCCAGAGATATTCGATAAGTTTAGAATTT
Source organism: Eriosoma lanigerum (assembly GCA_013282895.1). Lineage (NCBI taxonomy): Eukaryota > Metazoa > Arthropoda > Insecta > Hemiptera > Aphididae > Eriosoma > Eriosoma lanigerum. The sequence continues at coordinate 53,989,947 of CM023358.1, forward strand.
AATATTATAATCATTTGAATTTTTTTTAAACGCTATTGGGCATAACAGTAGCGTATTACCATTAAGAATGTAAAGGCTATAGCATTGAGAGGCAAATTTTAAAGGGCGGCAAAAAAAGACAGTGTCATTTATATTACCTTTTAAGTTCAAGAAAAATTATACCTTTCGAAATTAATACAAATTGTAGACACGTATTTCTCATAAAAATGTATCAAAAATTAAATGTTTATTATTTTAAATTTATAAACTATGTACCTAATATTATTTAAAAATAGTGGGTGCGATAGAAGTAAGAAGTTTAATGGATTTCAATTTAAACATGTTATATTATAGATGGCATAATTATTATAGCCTATGAGCGGTAAAACCTTAATCCGGCCCTGAGCATATAAATATATAATATTTTGTTATCACGACTAGTTTTAGTGGCTAAAACTATAAGGTATATTTTAATTTATATTACATAAATAATCATTTTAGATTTTGTCGATATTTCATTGGATGGATATTGTATACTTGGCAATAAAGAATTCCCCTATTGAATACCTATCATGTGTGGAAATCCAAGAGTTCGCCAGGTAAATTATTATTAATACATATACATTTTTTTTTTATCGAGTTTAATTTTAGACGATGGTTCCCAATTTTCCGCGAGAACAATTACTTGTCAGAAATTTTATCAAGTATAAATGCATATATTGATTTATTAGTGCCAAATCATATTACTAACTGGAATGGCTTGAAATTATGCCCTACTAAATGGACAATAAATCAATTATGTGTAGATGATTTTGAAGATAAATTAAAAACAATAATTACGGAAAATGAAATACAAATTAAAGCAGAAATGGAACATCCTGGTGATTAAATTATAAATAATTGTATTAAAATAAGTTTTAGTATGTAGTATTTCTTATATTGATAATAAGAGATATTAAAAGGATAGTGCAAGATCGGGTAAGTTACCTAATTTTTTTATTTCGTTAAATTTAATTATTCTACAATTATTTAAATAAAATTAAATTTAAAATTACTTTTAATTATGGTAAATTTAAAAAAGTCAAAAGTTAAATTAATATAAATGTAATTAAATTTAGTTAAAATATGAAAAAAACATTATTGTTATATAATTCAAATTAAATTATTAAAACTTATAACATTTTATTTTCTATAAAAGTATCGTATTTTACTTAACTTCAAAAAAAAAAAATTTAATTACTAAGTAATTTAATATTTAAAAAAATTTAACTCGATAAATTTAAGGTTACTTAAAAAAAGTAACTAGTTATATAACTTAATTAAAATTAATCTAACTCGTTTATGCTCAGTCTTGCTACATTATATTTTCATAAAAGTTAAAACAATAGGCTAATTAATTAAGTTTTATTCTGGGGATCATCGAACATTTACGAAACAAATAATAACAATCTTTATGACTACCAGTCTAACAACATGAGTAAAATAATGTAATTAAATGTTACATATAATATATATTATTGTTATTATCGAACTAAAATTATTATCTACTTAAAATGTTAAGTGTATATATTAAATATATAATTTATAACTAAAATAAAATTTAAATTACAGAAAAATTAATTACAATTTTAAATGGATATGACAAAAATCATTTGGGGTAAGCATTATAATTTATAAATGTTATTATAGCTATATTACCGGGAAAGTTAATAATATTTTATATAAATTTAAATTATGTTAATGAAACCATTTATTTTTGGCCCAAGAAAATCTATTAATACTAGCATCATTGTTTTTACGACTTATAATTTAGATACCTACTTTCGAAACTACTTTCGAAACTTTAACACCATTTTTACAGACTTTAGGAGCCCTTTGATATGGTCGATCACGAAATTCTTGTCTCTACTGTAGATTCCTTCGGTTTTGAAAGAAACCTTCTTTTAGTTTAGTTAACATCCTAAATGACTCTAAGATAATAATTTGTTACTCCTAATAATACTCCGATATATCCACCACTTTATTCAGTGTTCCCCATGGTGGTCACCCTAGTCAACCCCTTTTTTTTAATTTTTTTTCATAATACCTCTGAATGGCCATAAGCTCTCTCTTTTTCCTTTGCTAAAGCCCTTTTATCAAAAAAGTAGGCTAACTATACCAAACTTAATATTAAATAATTATGTTTTTTTTTTTAAACTTATTTATAATGTTATGTCTAGTAAAATTGTATAATGATTATTATTAACTAATATTCTCATTTTTAGAAATGGAATAATTAATATTTATTGAAGAAGTTACACAACCAAGACTACATTTTTCGTCATTTTTTCGTCAATTCTACGTCATTATTTTGTTATTTTTGTTTAATTTATTTATTTTGTTAAAATTTTTCATTGATTATTAACTATTATTTCTTTAATTTTTGATCTCACATACACCTTTATATTATTATTCCTTTCAATTTATTTATATTGTTAACATGTTTCATTGTTTATTAATTATGATTTCTTTAATTTTTTATCATGCATTACATCGTTATTGTTATTTTAATTTTATTTATTTATATTGTAAAAATTGTTCTATTTTATTAATGTACGAAAATATTTTACCAAAACTTTTGAATTTTTACTATTATTTATATTGAACCAATTACTATTGTTTGTTAACTATTATTTATTTTTCTACTTAATATTAATTTTTAATAATAAATATTATTAATAAATATTAATATTTATGATTATACAATATATTTTATTGTAGTTAAGTTGTTTTTATGTTATCTACGAAATATTCTTGTTTGCTATTGTTATTTACGTTTAATTATATTTTTATTATTGTATATAAATATATATAAATTTTATTTTTTTATTATATTTTAATAATATATTATAATATGTTTACCTTTACCTACCTGTTTATATTTGTTTTCTTCTAAAATGTTAATTAAATTTACATAATTGTATTATTATTATTTACATACTAATTCCACCTAGTGTCCTAGTTATTATATATTTTTAGTTCAATTTATCTAAAATATATAGTTTTTAAAATGTTAAACATAATAATTGTATTTACCTACATAGATTTCATGATATTTTAAATTTTGTTTTGTATTTTTACTAGTTGAGTAGGTAGATTGACAAGTATCCATTGGCCATCGGCCATCCATATAAAATCATATTATAAGTATAAGAAATTATAAGAAATATATGTATCAAATATCAATCAACTGCAGCTTTAAAATTAAAATTAAAATAAGGCTTTAAATTATCAATACGAAAATAGAATTTAATTGACAAACATTTATTAGGTACTTAAATAACATTTGTTTTGTTATAAAATATAAATAACAAGTTAAAATTAATCAAACAACATCATATTTCTTTATATATGATAACCTTCAAAACAATAACAAAATCATGTAAAATTTACATATATTTACGTTACATTTAATATACCGATTTTTTATTACATTATACATTTATTTTCTCATCTGGTATCATATATATATATATATATATATTATGATTTGGTATATGGGAAGCTTATACTACAATACACAAATATATGTTTAGTATGAAACATTGAAATAGAATCAATCGATTATTATAAAAATTAACTTTATAATATTATGTATAGGTACATTTTATCCAATTCAATTATTATATAATCAATTCATTTTTTTTCTTTAATAATTACAGTAGTGTACACAGGATATATTTTCGGGGGGAAAGGGTTTGTTTTTATAATAATTTCCTAAAGAGGAGAATTTTATAGAACTTTAGCAGTATTATGATAAAAAGTTTAATAGTATATATTCACACTGCAAATTTAACGTCTCTGCGGACTTCGTTGCATAAACATATGCTGGATTTTGAATCAAAATTGAAAGATGGAAGACATTTCGAGAAGGGTTGTGATCCTTTAACCATCCTCCCCCCGTGTGTACCACTGAATAATTATATTTAATTATACAATAATATTATTAATACATAGAGATGATTAACATTTGTTTTAACTGTATAATAAATATATACTCGACTACAATAGAACTAACTAAATAGATCTAACAATTCAACTATAATATTTTATTCACTTTACGTCTTTAAAGTATTGTATGTTAGTTATGTTGGCAAGTAATCAAAGTCCCTACATGGACCTAGGTAGGTACATATTTTTGAATACCACTGTAATGTGTAACTTTCGGTGATTGTTTTTGGTTGGATACATGTTGTCATGTTGAAAATTCTTTTGAGAAACGGAAGAAAAATAACACAATTTATACGAATTGAAATCGTTCTTGACTAGTCGAAAATGCTGTTAATTCTCGCGATGGTTCTAATAATGGTATTTGATAAAATCCCGAAGCTAGGCCAATAACACAAAATAATTGGCATTTTCCTATCTGATCTAATATTTCGGTTATATTAGGTAATGGATAAAATTAATTTAACGTTTCTTTATTAACTTCTCTAAAATCTATTATCACTCTATATTTTTCTTTACCTGTTGCATCAATTTTCTTTTTAATTAGTAATAACGATGCATTCCAGGGACTCATGGAAGGTTCAATTATGTAATCTTCTTCCATTTTCCGAATTTGTGAATTTATTTCCTCTTGTTGTGTCTGAGGTAATTTATAAAGTCTACAATAATATAGCTAGTTGGTTAACTTTTAATTTTATTTCGTGTTTAGCTGTATTCGTAATAGTGAAGCGATCTCCCTCTCAATAAAATATTTCCGAAAATTGCTCACATAATTTAAATATCGAATATTTTTCCTCATTATTCAAATGTTCATTTCGTTATAACTGTTTTATTTTATTTATTATATTTACTTGATCATAATTATTATTAATATTAATCGCGTATACACTATAATTCGTTTCTGTGTCATATAATTATGATGAATTATTATATTTTATTTAAGTTTTCTAATTTTATAGGTTGAATCAGGCGGCATAAACTTTTCTTTTGACAAAGCAACACGTATTTTCAACCCATTTTATTGTCAATTTTGTTCTCATACTCTATATTTAATAATAATAATAGTGTAAATATATACTAAATTACTAATAATTAACTATAGGAAAATTATATCCTACTATATGATAATCTACATTTAATTCATTAGTTAATTCTATTTATTAATTATAATTAGTAAAATTATCTTTTCTATGGATTATATTAATTTATCGTTCATTCCTCTTAACTTAATTTTTTCATTTTCATTAACCAAAAATTTTCATTTTAAATAATTTATTTTTATTACATTTATTTCACTTCCTGTATCCATAAGTAATTCTAATTAATTGGTTTTACTTACTAATTATTTACATACAATATGATTTTCTTTTATTTTAAAAAGATGTGGAAGCAATTTCTGATTGATCTACGATTTACGGAAATTTGGTTTATCGAACGTACTTTAGTTTCCCGAATTATTATTATTATTATTATATCTGTTATTATTAAATCGAACATTATTGCCTTTTTTATAACACTCCTTAATACTATATCTAATTCGGTTGCAATAAGTTTACGTTACTATTCTCACATTATAATTAGTTGTTGGCTAAGGCGCAGGAACTATTTTTCTTGTATGGGAGGGGGGCAAAAATTTAAGGAAAATCATGACATATAGTATATTAAAATAAAATACAAATATTTATTGATTTTTGTAAAATAGGTTTAATTACTATTTTGTAGATTAAACTAATAGTCTTATTTACCTAATTTAATTTTAAATATAAAATTAAAAACAATTTTAATGTTTTACATTTTTTAATTTTATTTGTTATACAACTTTTCGAAATTAATTTTATTACATATTATATTATATAAATATTAAAAATTATAAAATTGTAATTTAAATATAAACCATAACTCTAAAATGTTTAAGTATTAAGTGTATAACTATGATGACAAATTTTCAGAGAGGCAAAATTAAAATTTGCTCCCCGTTATATTTAACGGGGGGTCGAATGCCCCCTTTGTCCCCCAGCATCGGTGCCGCTGATTGTTGGTCTCGTAAAATTATTATGATTAAGCGGTCGATTATTATGATACAAATTTGGTACTTGATATCTATTTCTACATTGATTTGCGTAATACGAATCGTTACAATGAAAACATTTTATGGATTAATTAACATGATTATTATTACGACTGAATTATTTTGAGGAGTTGAATTTTATTTGTTATGTTTAGTATTATTATTTAATCGCTTGAAATTATTTTGATTTAAATTGTTATTTACATTTTTGTGTGCTTCCCTATCATATATAAATTCTACCTATTCTGATTTCGCTATTTGTTTTGTCTGTTCTATATTAATTGGATTTCATTGCTTTTAAAGATAACAATTGATATCTATAAATATACTTATAACTATCCATAAAAATCAGCGTAGCCTCGTGAAACAACACATTGTATATAAAAAAAATAACGTAGAAGTAAACAAATTAAAATATTAATTAGTTTGTGACATAATATAGTATAGTAATACGTCAAAAATACTACTAATACATTTTTAAAGCAAATTTAAAATTCATTATCTAAGTAATTAAAATGAAATAATACAAATGTCAAATACTATAAAATACTATACTCGTTCTGTTCTATATTTAATTTGAAAAAATATGATAAATTTAATTAATATTAATGTATGTGAGTATTAACAACAATATAATTATGTTTATAAATTTTAAAATGATAAAAAATAATTTTGTTGTAATATTATATCATTTTACATTATTATTTTTAGTATAACAAAAATAAATGCATCTTTATGAAAATAATATCTATGTAACAAATATATTTTTTTTTTATAAAATCTATGAGTAAAATCTATTTATATATGTAGTGTAATTAGTCTATTATAATTTATAACCATCATAGAAGAATGAAGGAATGTAATTTTGATTTTTGATTATTTGATTTACCATAATTGATAAAGATAAGTAGTGGCGTACGCAGATGTTCTAGGGTTCTGGGTTCTAACTCCTCTTTCCACAAAATGTCTATCTTTATCAAAATTTTATTTATGATTAGCAAGAAAATCCATGATTTATTTAATTATTATTATTATTATTATTATTATTATTTCTCATATTATTATATTAGTTTTGTTGTAACCTTCGGGTATAACTGTTGGTAGCGAGTTCTTTAATTGGTTTGCCTAACTCGTACTGTGCTTAAACCAACTAGTTCTTTCTCAACCAATCGCGTTTAATTATAGAAATTAATGGTTGTAAATGAAAATTAATACTTTATATAATATTATCATATACGTTTTTATTATTTAATGTCAGATTCCAGACTGCTTTGTCGTGAACGATCGTACGGCCATGGCCAGCGTCACTCAGTTATGTGCTGAGCAAGCACTAACCTGTGGCACTTGCAGGGGTTTACAATAATTTTTCAAGTTTTTAACTATGAACTGTATTCATATATTATAATAATTCAGATAGGATATAGAAATTATTGGGAACATTGGAATTATTATCAAAAAAACCATTTTTATTTTTAGTGTCGTTACTAAAACCCTATATCCGAAACCTCCTACCAAACTACGCCCATAATGCTGGGGGTTTAAACCTTGGTTATGCTACTGCAACCTAAATATAATAAGACATTTTCCAGTTATTGAAGCAAATGGATTTTGACTGAAATGAAAATGATCTAAATACCCATTAATGAATACGTTTAAATACAATTACGTTATTCTAATTATACCTATAAAATACATAGCTAATGTGAAACGTAACGTAATATAGTAGCCTTCGTGGCGATCGGTATAGAAAAGAGGTACAACTATTTTCATAAAAACACATTAAAACTAGAGTTTTGTAGGTATTTTGTAATTACCACCGATGCATTATGAAGGTTTTCAAAACAATCATCCAACACATTAGTTATTGGTATTTTTATAAATTTTAACAGTGGTAGTCGAGACTATGAACGCAAAATAGGCAGTATATAATTGTTTATTTAATCTTACGTGAATAAAATTTAATATATTACTAACTTACACTTACTCGTGTTCAAGATGATTTTGTCATTGATTTTTGTGTTGATTATTTCCGTAACTTTTTCAGGTATTTTTACTACATGCTAGTATTATAAATATTATTAGTTTATATATAAATATATATTAAAAACTATTTTTAGTTAGTGCTCCGGTAGAAGTATTCCCAAAAACAGTCAATTGGAACTCAGACAATGATACGTTACCTGAAATGTTACCGAAAAATATGCCTGGCAAAAGTAACGAAGAAATCCAAGAAGCTGTTTTCAAATCATACACAAATCAAATGAAAATGGTCTCCGAATACGGTGGACATGTTTATGACCCTAAATTTCCATTTGGATATTTTAAAAATGAATTTCCTGTACCGGAAACAGAATCATATCAACCGGAAGACAACTTGGTATTTGCCAACAATGTAGTCAAAGGATTAAATGATTATACAAAAAACGAAATTTTATTCAAATGGGCTCCCGACGTGGTAAATTAAATTGTTATATTATGTATCTACCATTCATTTCCATTTTTCATTTTTTAAAGCACTTAATATATATATATTGTTCTAGCCTTCTAGGTCAATTTGCAAACGATAAGGTATTAAAAATGCGAAACGCGGAAACTTTGTACGCTCAAAAAAGTTAATAATATCTAAATATTATGTACATATTGTTATAAATAAATAGTTTAGAAATAAATACCAGAGGTAAATATCGAAATTAATTGATATACGAGTAATATAGAAGTATGACGTTTGACACTACAAAAATAATCAAAAATAATATTTTATCAGTAGATAATCAGTACATACGGTTATTAGTGATTATTGTACATTATAACAAAAGTATTATTTTCATTCACAACAGTATAACATAAAAATTATAGAAATATAAAATATATAATATTATGTACAACACAATATTACTAATTAATTGGATCAAAATTTCTATTACAAATTAAAAAAAATATTTAAAATTTACATTTGTAAGAAATGTAAGAATTTAATTTTTTTCTTATTTTCCCATTGCACTTACATTTAATTATTATTATTGGAATATTTCCAACGTATATCAATAGTAATTTTACATAACATTTTATAGTGAAATCTACCCTTGACTAGTTTCGGTATCAATTTCATTGATATGGTTGTTGCCATCGTCATCACAGTTGTCTTATTTAACTTGATTATACTTTTACTTATTATCGCTTTATTTCAATTGTCAACTTCAGTATGTTTTTCCAATCTATTTATATTCAACAATACTACTTATGTGGATTCATAATATTTATTATAAACTTTTTGGCCGTACAATGTACCAAAACACGATACTGTAATCTGTAAGACATGTCTATGTACTTAATAACGTTTTAATTTTTAATAGGTTGAAACTGAAGTCCAATGGGAAAATGCAAAAATCGTAGGGAACTATTTCTATACAAATGCTACATATTACGAAGATGGAAATTATGAAATTAAATTTGAAAGTCTAAAATACAAAACGAATACTCCTTTCTCTGCAAATACAATAAGTTATCCTGCCTCGGTGCCGAAATCAAGTATTTCTTATAAAAATATGAAGGCTTCGTTTTCGGAAAATCGTTTAGAAGTCAATGATATTAAAAACTTGCCGAATATAAAGTAAATGTATTTTTAATTAAATTTATTAATACCTAATACCTAATTAAGTTGATATTATAATTATTTAAATTATTACTCTTATTTGTCAGCTTCATAGAGTATTTTTAATGCATAATACTCGGAGAAACGACTATAATACAAAACGAGAATCTTAAATTAGAACATGATTTTTTTATACTTTAATAATATATTATTGTATATCTGTATATTAACCGATATATAACTATATTATTATATAGTGTATTATTGAAAGTATTTTATATTATAATATTTTTTAAAAACATAAATTTCTGAGATATTTAAAGTCGTTTTATTCACGTAAATTTGAACTTTACCAGTTCAACGACAACGAATATTATTCTAATAATTAATACAATATCATATTAATTTCAATTAATTTGACAGGTATTTTGTGGAAGAGATCGCATTCCAGCATATTTCTGACGAAGTGGCTAGATCGCTATACAAAAACATTACGATCGGTGTCAGAGAAGCAATTAGGCCGTACATCATGTTCAAGAATTATTCGGACCCGCATTTCAAGGGTTTCACAGGAGTTTTACCGACTGGTCTTAATTACAGTGCACGAGATACATTCACCAGCGGCTTGAACCGTACTCACTTGAGAATAAAAGACATCTTCGTGGATATGGCCAACAAAAACGTGACCGCATTATACGATTTCAACGTATATAATTTAATTGGCGACATCAATGTGGATATTGAGGACAAAATACCATACACTGTCAAAGCATATTTCACCACGGACAGAATCAACTTAATCACCTCTGGAAGCATGATTAACGGTACCGAATGTTGGACCGCTACCACTGTTGTAAACACTAAGGTCGTAACCAAGAATGTACCACTGGGACCCGAAGCCGACAAGATTTTAGCGGATGATTTAAAAAAGAGCTTCATAAAGAAGTTTAATTCTGCTATTTGTAGAACACTGCTTGGCATGCTCAACCCCACTGCTGGACAATTTTAAATCAACGAATTTCTTAAAATCAAGTACAAATAGTCATGATTCATCAAAATTTCTAATCCATATTATAGCTGATCCCTAACTCATGATATAAAATAGGTAGAGTTATAATACCGAAAATATGACAAAACTCTGATAAAGGAATATAATGTATGATTAATATTGTAATTAATGTTCAATAATCAATGTATAATATAATGTTGTAATGGATTTATATAATTATATTCCAAAGGTAAATAAATAAAGAAAGGTATATGTTTTATTGCAATGATTGTTTTTTTTTTTAGAGTATTACAGGTCAAAATAGGTATAAAAAAAACCTATAAATAGACGAGTATTTGTAGTAAACTTATACACAGTGTGTTCTAGATTTATTTACTAATAGAAATATCTCCGTAAAAAATTTAAATAATTTGAATCCAGTTATTTTGAAATAATTATTTAAGGTACAGACTATATTATTATTATTATATTGCTCTCTTACTTGTTTGAAGAAAAACGTCTCATAAAAAATATGAAAAAAACTCTTTATTTTTTAAACTATGTAAAGTTTGAAGATAGCTATTTTTATGACTATATTTATATGAGAATTATGACGTGTCCATCTCTTAATTTAATCAAGATTTCGATTTTTGAGAATTTTTTTTAATTATTGGAGAAATGATATTAATAATTTTATATTTTAATATCATATTACGTATAATTTGTTTTATAAATATTATCATGAACGCTCTCAGTACTTACATTTACTCGTGACCAAAATAATTTTTTCATTAATTTTTGTGTTGATTATTTCCGTAACTTTTTCAGGTATTTCTACAAATGTATAGTAATTTTATTAATATTACTTTAGTATATATAAACATTAAAAATTATTTTTAGTTAGCGCTCCGGTTGAAGTATTCCCAAAAACGGTCAATTGGAATTCAGACAATGAATATAATAACGAAGAAATCCAAAAAGCTGTTTGAAAGCATACACAAATCAAATGAAAATGGTCTTCGAATACGGTGGACATGTTTATGATCCAGAATTTCCATTTGGATATTTCAAAAATGAATTTCCTGTACCAAATACAAAATCATTTCAACTAAAATATGATTTTTATTTTTCCACAACGTGGTAAAAGGATTAAATGAATATAAAAAAAAATATATTGTCTTCAAATAGGCTCACGATGTGGTAAATTTAATTGTCATCATACTTTGTATTCATTTCTATTATATTTTGTTAGTTTGTTGCATTTAATTATTATATATAATCAAAACATAATTGTAAATAACTTCTTGGTTAATTTGGTTGAAACTGAAGTCTAATGGAAAAAGGCTACCATTATAAAGAACTATGCATATTTCGAAGATGGAAATTGTGAAATTAATTTCGAAAATTTAAAATATCTGGCAAACACTAGTTTATCTATGAATGCTATTAATTATCTTTCAATAATGCCGGAATCAAGTATTTCGTATAAAAATATGAACGCTTTATTTTCAAAACAAATTTTAGAAGGGACTAATGTTAACCAACTTCCCAACTTAAAGTAAGTTTATTATTAAAATTATTTACTACCTGCGGTATTCTTTTTTATTAAAATAGGTTAAACACACAAATACCAAATAGTATTATATTTTATTATTCATAATCGTTTTGGACATGTAACTCGAGAGTGCTAAATCGAAATCATAGATATCAATCAATTTGTATAATATGTCTATTTTAATTTGAATTTATATGATACATCATATAGAAAATATGTAACGGCAATGAATATTGTTCTAATAATTAATACAATATAATATCATAAATCATATTAATTTAATTTAATTTAATTCATTCAATAGATACTTTGTGGAAGAGATTGCATCTTAGTACATTGCCAAAGAAGTAGGTTGATCGTTACACAAAAACTTTACGATAGGAGTAATCAGGTAATCGATAACAAGTAATCAGGCCGTATATCATGTTTAAGAATGATTCGGACCCTTATTTCAAGAGTTTCACATGAGTTTTATCGACTAGTCTTAAATACAACGCACGAAATCTATTCACCAGCGGCTTGAACATCACTAACTTGAGACTAAAAACGTCATCGTGGATATGGTCAAAAAAAACGTGACCGCACTATATGTGATTACAGTATATAATTTAATTGGCGATATGTATGTGGATATCGAGGACAAAGCATTAACTGTCAAAGCTCAATACACCATGGTCATGATCAACTTAGTCACCGCTGGAAACATGATTAACGGTTCCGAATGTTGGACCGATCCAACTATTGTTAACTCAAAGGTCGAAATCACAAATGTACCACTGGGACCTGAAGCCGACAAGATTATAAAAAAGAACATAACTTACAGTTTTATAAATAATTTTACTTCTGCTACTTGTGGAGCATTGAACGGCATGCTTAATCCGACAGCCAGAAAATTATTCTAATATCGTTGTCCATCGAAAATCAAATATATTATCCTAATATAAAGTTAATAAAAATTCTAGAAAGTATTTGTTAATGTTTCAGCAAACTTTTTATGCGGGAAATGTTAAACATGGTAAATATGAAGAAAAATTTAATCATTGATATAATAATGAATATTATTTAAGTACCATTTACTATAGAATAGTTTATTCTATAATCAATGATAAGTACTTACTAAAATAATAATATTTAGACACTAAGTCTACAAAATAATTAACTTTTAAATAGTTTTAATAGTTATAATAAGAAATATCTACATTAAAGTCTACTTTTTATACTGCAGATGGTACCGAACTACGTATATCCTACTTACTAAAACATTGTATGGTTTTGTGGATTTGGTGTCTTAATCTTAATAATATTAATATCATATCAGTCACAACTTAGAAATGCACTTTATTATGATTTTATATTATTTTTATTTATAATTATTATATACTAGTTATGAGTTGTCAATAAGGTGTATGAAATAAATAATTAGTTTAAATATGTACTTTTCATATTATAAATATTACGATACTGATATATGGTTACTTATCTTTATATATTATGGTAAATAGAATTTTTAAAATATGGCATTTCGTCATTCTTCTACAATGGTTATTAATCAAATATATAAATGTCGATAAGGCTTTTACCTTTTGATTTTATAAAAAAATATATTTGTTACATAAATATCAGTTTCGTTAAGATTAATTTATTTTTGTTATATTGAAAATAATAATATAAAATGATAAAGTATTACATGAACAAAATAATTTTTTATCATTTTAAAATGTAAAAGTATAAATATATTGTTGTTAATACTCACGCACATTCATATTAATTAAATTTATCATGTTTTTTAAGTTAATAGTTAGTCTAAGAATAGAAGGAATATAATATTTGTATTAATTTATTTGCATTATTTACCTAATGAATTTTAAATTTATTTTAAAAATGAATTAGTAGTATTTTTGATCTATTATTTTACTGTACTCTGACACAAATTAATTATTTTAATTATTATTTTAACTTGTTGACTTATATATGTATATTTTTATGTGGACAGCGTGTTGTTCTGCGAGTTTTCGTTGTTTTTTATGCATCTTAGTACATTCAATATACGTATCGTAGAATCAAATGATCGTAAATTAAAAAATAAAAGGTTTTATAAAACTGTGATATTTTTTTGCCAACAGAAAAACTTAATCTATCCTAACCTAATTCGGTTATCTTTATTAGTGTTACAGTGTTGATAATGAAATAATTAAAGTAAGAGCAATATATAAACTATATCAATAAATATCAATGATTTATCAAGTACCTATAGGTATCAGTTAAACAAGTAAAATTAAAACTAATACGATTAAGGAACAGTGCGAAATTGCAGTGTTAAGGTAGGTAATACCTAATAATAGCAGGAGACGAATATTGGTGGTACATAATGCATATAGTGTACCTATATTAGTATAGGCATAGCATTCACCACCTGTTACTCGATTAGTCGCAGTAAAAAACAAACCGTCAACAAGTATAGTACTAGTGCTGGTTTTTGCGTATTGAGCATGCTTTCACGCACGTAACGGATTTACTTCGAATGAAATCTATTCAAATTTTTTAAAATGATTTATCTAAATCAATTTTATTACACTGTGTGTTTTAATTTAGTAATAAGTTTATCTTTGGCAGCCTCCACGAGAATAATTAAAGGTAAGATTACTTGTTATATAGGTTTCGTTTCATTCTACCTATTTGTCATATTTTACTTCCTATTTTATTGTTAAATATTGAATATAAGCAGTAAAATTAATTTTTAAAGAAATATTTAATTATTTAAAATAATATTTTTAAAATTAATCACTTATGTGTTATATTAAAATAAAAAATAACATAATATACTGAAAGGGAGTGAATATTAATAAAACAATTGGATATGTGATTTAAATAATGTAAGCAAGTTTGATAATAATAATCAAATAAAAATATATTTTATTTACATTGACTGTTGTTGATTATTAAATTTTAATTATTATGTCATTATATTCACACTTTATTTTTATAAATAATTTCATAATAATATGTATCTTTAGTTATGTATTGATTTAATTAATAGAGCGAAAAAGTTATAAGTAGTACAAATTTCACAATCATATAGTTTTATTTGAAACAAGTTTAAGTTTAATAAACATAGTGAGTAGTGATTACAATAATTAGTATTCAAAGTTTAATTTAAAAAATATTATTTTGTCGTAATTATTTAATATATAATATATAATATAATTGTAATCAATATACAGATTATATATCTATATAATGGTCAACAAATGATTAGTGTTCAAATATCGCGATCGATTAGTAAGTTTTAATTTTTGAATTTAAAAAAAAAAATAATCGTTTATTTGTGAATTGAGTACAAATATAATTTCGTTAACGGTATAGGAATTCAATAGTGAATACAATTATTGTTTATACATTATAACAAATCTCGTTATAATAATACCTTTACTCGAGACTGCCACAGGATATAGAAATACGTATAAGGACAAGTTCACTTTTTCTTTGAAAACTTTCTAATAATTAGTATCTACCCATTTATAATATGTTCAATAGATAAATATAAAGAAATCGAAAATCGCTATAGGTAGGTGTTTTCATAAAATTATAATATTAAATTAGCTGATAAAACAATAATAATTTTTATAAATAACGAACGATGGTGATATTATGACTGTCACGATCTCCGTATGTATAAAATGTAATACAATATACATATTATGCTATGCAATGAAATTATTATTATTTCCAAATAATCGTACACGTAATTGAACTTGGCAGAGATCCATTGTTTATATTACGATACCTATGGAGGGATATGGAGCGATTTCCGGTACTTGGGAGCATTACGCAAGCAACCGGTCCGTCGCTGTCTACGGTGAAAGCTATATATGATAGGCACATCATCATCTGCTTTGACCTGTTGTACGCGAGTGTATGTATATATTACTTGTCAAACTGTTTGTTTCTATAACTAACTAATACAATTTTTTTGGTAATAAATATCAAACGCGTTGGAAGAGAAAGTTTGAGAATTTTAAGACAGTGTATAATAATAATAATAATTATTATTATTATTATTATTATTATTATTATTATATGTTTATAGATACTGTAGAACATTTGATATTCGATATATAATATTAATATATTACCAGTGAAAGTATATACGCAAATCAAGGTTATAATATACGATCCTTCCGTTTGACGTTCAAGAATGTTTCCGTGCTCCCGGTCAAAAGTCCGATTGTTTGCGATGCGATCGAAAATACAAAGTTTTTTCAGTGACAGATTTAAGGAGGGGGACACAGGGATCTGGACCACTGATCTATTATTTTTTAGAAAAATATAGGTTTTTATTATTATTATGTATTTAATATTATTTTGAAAAACTTTGGACTGCCCCCAAAATAAAATCCTAGATCCACCAATGAGTTTCTTGACATTTTACCAGAAATCATCGCGGAAAGAAATAGAAATGTGTTATTACTGAGTACGATAAGAATGTAATTACGCTGTTGTAGCATTAATTAGTTTACGCTTTGCATAATAGCCCGAGTGATAAACGAATTGCATATATTATAAATATGATATAATTTCAAAAAAAAAAAAAATTAATGAAGCAGAGGTACTTAAATATTATATTACATAATATCGTTATAAAACTTAAATCAAATTTTTAAAACATAAATCCATTCCGTTATTAAAGTGTATGCATTGTATAGAAATATTTATTCAACTATAATAAGTTCATGTGTTAACAAAAATAATTTTCGAATGAAAACATTTTTTTTTTATGTATTATTTTGACAATAATTGTTTGTTTTCTTTTTTATGTAACCTTACAAATATAAAATTACAGATTACCTTGTGCTATTTATATTATTTTTTTAATTTCGCATAGCATCTTTATTCATCTAGAAATATTTTAACAATTAAAATGTCCTTCGTTGTCCATATACCCATTCATTTTAAGATGATTTTTTTATGTACTTATAATGCCACGGATTAAATATTAGGTAGGTATACTATGATTTACGTGAAAAGTTTTTCTCATGTTAGTAATTCTAATGGTTTTAAAAATATATTATACATATATTATGACCTATATATCTTTAATAAGTATATTAAGTATTTATAGTATAATAATATAAAATACACTGCAAAGAATCATTGCATTGGCATTGAAATAAGTCACCACCTCGGCATCTCGTATAGATTAGATCATATACTTGATTGTTGACAAGTTGTTCATTTTTCTAATATCTTTTGATAAGTAACAAGTAACAATACAGTTGTGTGGTATGAATTGTGTAAATAAAAACCATAACAATAATGCCATTATACGGCTTCTGATGATAATAAATAATATAAAAACATAAAGTATTATTATAATATTTACATTTAAAATTAAAAAATAACTAATGAGTTCAATTACTTTTCATTGCACTCTGCTACTGTTTACATATTATTTTAGTCAATTTTGCTGTGCGATAGACCTATCTTTGCCGTTGTCTTTGTTATTATTATATAAAGAATTCGGTTTAATTTGCAATAGGTTGCCAAATAATGGCGGTTGGTGAATGATGTTTATACGTGTATAATATATATATATATATGTGTGTGTGTGTGTGTGTGTGTGTGTGTATGACTGTATTTATCATATTATAACTATATAGTCTATATTGTAACAGCTTGTAAAATTTCATGGATATTATACATAGACCGATATAATTTCATTCAACAACCTAGGTTATTGGGCCAATTGTCACAGTTTGTTAACACGAATACATTCTTTTTTTAAACAATTCTAAATAGCCATCGTTTTCATAAACGATTGTGTAATCGAAATACAAACCTGAAACGTTAAGTTGACTTAATGTAAAAATGTAAACACTGTAATAGAAAAACAAACAAAATAATTAATAAATTTAAATGTCAGCCATTCCACTACGTATTTACGTATGGAAAAAATGTAAGTTCCAAGCCATAATACATATATAGGTAATAATATCATGGTAAAATCCAGTAGCGTATCTAAGATGAGGAGGTATAGGGGGTTTCCACCGTCCCCTTCAGAAATTTTGATTTAAGACTTCAAAATATATAATTACGTCAAGTTAATATTGTAGTTGGTAAATTTCAATTTTTTTTTCTATTAAAATTTTAGCCCAAAAAAAGTATAAATACGCCACTGGGCCAATCAGTCGTAATAACAATATGTTAAATGATTTAAATACAATAAAGTACAGACTTACAAATGACAAGAAAAATAATAATATACCTATACCTATACCTAATATTACCAATATACTATTCATTTATCCGTATCCACTGTTAAATTTAAAAAAATATTTCTAACCTTTATTTCTTAATTTTTTAAATATTATATAATTATTATTAACATGTTTACCTTTACCATGACTGGCATAACTTATTTGAATTGACAAATAATATACAAATAACACTTACAATAAGTTGCATCAGTTACCAGCTAATTATGGTGACTACAAAATAAAGACATTTTAAATTAAATTAAATTATTGAACTGGCTAATATGTAAATATTAAAGTTAACTGGTATGTAGTATAGTAAAATTTAAATATAAATTTTATTCACCGAGCTATTGACTATAATCTGATATAATTGTATCAATATTCAGTAATATACTTAAAAAATAATTTTTTCAGCGGTAATTTTTTATTAATTAACTTTTTTGTGTTTTATAAAATTGTCTTATATCAGATCGACCTTCGAATACCTACATTTTGAACGATTGAACTACAATTTATATTATGATTCCTTTAACAACGTAATTAGGTACTCAAACGAAACCGCTTATATTTCAAAACGGTTGTATAGAATATTTAAACACTCGAATTGTAACATTCAATTATTTGGCATTGCGACACAATCGAATCGATATTGGTTACCTACATTGTTGAATTTTACCGGATCAAAACCCGCGATAGTTGCCCAATAAATGTCACTCAATTTCTATGGATATATAAATATAATGTGATATTATTATATTAAATAGAAAATTTTAAGAAAAATTTGTTTGTTATTAAACACAATAACATAATTTACACTGTTGTACACCTAACGCGTAACCATAAGTTAAATTTTGAGAATGATCGTGTGTGTCCAATAAATTACTTTAGGTCAACAACACATCACGTACATATATTATTATTAAATAACACATAAAAATATGAAACGTATCACCTACTTTACAGTTGAGTGCTATATTGCTATTTGTTATTGTATAGTGTATTTACTACGTAAATGCTATTATAATATATTATATTGTTTAACATTTTCTATCAGAGTTACATTTTGGTCATGTTTACAACCAAATGTAACCAGGTTGTAGAAATTTATAAATAAGTCGTATTCGCGATTTTTGTTACAAATTTGGTAATTAATGTACCTATTATAGAAATATTATAACCGAGCTAAAAGAATAGTTATGAATTTATGATGTTGGATTTTTGACAAGATAATAGTTGGTAGATTATTTTTAGTAAAGAAGCATTTAATGAATAGGTAATAATTAGAATAAAATTTAAAAATAAAATACGTCCGTTATATGAATTATTATATTATTTGATATTTCTAATAAATGTAATAGCGATAAACATATAGTTTTCGTGGAATGTTGACCATTAACTATAAATTCTTATAGACACATAATCATATAGGAAATAAAGTGGTTAAACGCGAAAACGACTGTTGTAGCTACCGCTTTCGCTCTCTATATAATAAAATTAAATTTTTGAACAAAATTTGCGATTTTAAAGCTTGAGATTTAACCGCATAATAGATATATGTTGAATAAATTTGTATTAAAATTTGTATTATACATAATAAATGATTAACATCATTATATTACTATCAGTGCATTATTATAATGAATTATTGTTACTCAATGACCTTGCTATTACCATATAATCATTATCAGATAAAGATAAAATTAATACAATCACAATAAAATATCAGTAATATTTTGCAGAATATTTTATCTGCGTGTTACTTAAGTGAAAGTATTCATAATGTTCCGCTTCTGTATTAATATCGCTTCCCGACCTGCAAACTCTAAGGATCTACGGATTGTTAATTCATAACGCGAATTATTAATATCAATATTTAATGTTATTTCAAAACGCTGTTGAGTAGGATAACCTTTAACAACTTGATGATTATTTCGACATTACCGTGTTTAAATCGGACAATTCGCAGTATAGCCTATATTATTGTCTGTTCGAGTTGCATAACCGATACAATAACCTGATCACAACAATGTGCGTGTGCCCGATTATATTATATTTATTTTCAATAATGAGTACAAAATGACTAACGTAGATTACGATAATAATATGATGCGAATGCACAGATTATGCGAGTATAAATCATGGATTATTGTGAACGAGCACACCGATAATTTTGATTGCCATAAATCATTATTTTTGAAGATTACTGCCTATATATTTATATTATTTTCTATTCCTATGACCTTTTCGTTATTTAAAATTATTAATATGATATTATTATTAAACTTTTAATATTTCTATGCGTATATTGTCTGGTGTTTACGTGAATTGTTTACGTATTGATATATTGAAAAATATAGATATCATAAAATCTACTTTTTATATTATTAAAATATTTTATGTCGTGAAAAATGTCTTTGTTGTTGATTGGAACAAACAATGAATTTTCAACAAGAGAACCGATAAACAAATTAATTGTGTGCAGACTATAGACTATATGACTGAACATAGAAATCGGTTTTGGGTGTAAAATAAAAAATAATAACTAATTAATTTAGTTAACTAATTTTCATGAGTTTTGACCAAAACTTAAAACGATCCGAAAAAATGTATGAGAGATATATTGAGATTTATAATTTTTATCAATGTGAAAATGCTGTGCACGCTACTGCTTTGAAAAATTTCCAGAAATATATACGAATGTATTTTGGCGCAAATAGTGTTTGAAATTTGGGGGGGCTGTAGCTCAGGTCAGGATATTTGATACTCTTATGATGCTTTTAAATTATTACAAAACCACTAAAAAATTTTTTTTTTGGCGGACTATAGTAATTCTTGGGGAGTTAAGCCCCTCAATCTCCCCTATTTGCGCCTATGAATATAGTGAATTTTGATCGTCATTTCAATACATTCAGACCATAATTATTTTTGTTGAGACACGTAAATTACTTATTTTTAAATCACAATTACGTTTCACATTACTACTAGTCCCTCGTAATTATTTTGAATATTCAATATTATTTGATTAAGCTAAAAATATTTTTTGCTATTTGAATATAATACCAGATCATCAGAAAGTATTTTTCCATTGTTATTATTTTTTCATGCGAGTTTTGTATATTATGTATTTTATTTTTTTGTCCGTGAAATAAAAATAATTATGATGTGCCCTCTTCCAAAACATTCTGGATACGCTTCTGTAGTCCATAAACATACTCACATAGCAATGGCACATACCTACATAATATATTATAGTTATATAATATACATAACATGATATGGATTTATATTTGATCTTCTATTATGCAATTACTAATTATAGACAAGTTTTGTAATATTAATTATTAAATAAATAATAAAGTAATATTTATGAAAGATAATATATTCGTAATCTATATTAAAGTTAAGTGATAAAAAATCGTTAGTTCTAAAACTGTTACAAACCCTTATATTTTAATAATAAATTTTCTATGAATTTTCAAATATGAATTTTCAAAATTTTCAAATTTTCAATTTAAACTAATATTATTTAGTATGTAATTATATGTTGCAATTATAGATATTTATACGAAAACAATTATCGCAATAAATTTAATGATATTTCTTGTATAGATCATCTATTCTTTATTAATTTTTAGTATTTTTTTATATTTCAGAATCTGACATTAATACCCGTCAAAAACGAGTAAGCCCTAAAGAAATTATCGTAAGTATACCCATGATGATATGTATTATTATATTAATTTCTAAAATTAACAACTACATAATATATCTATACTATGTATAAATACATAATATTAAGTTTTATAAAAATGTATTTGCATTTGTTGTATAATAGAAATTATTTTATGTTTAAAACCTGCAATATATTAACCATAATATTCTAGTAGGTTTAGCAAACACAAATTTGTCGAAATAGATAGTCTTTAGTGTAGTTTTAAACGGATTATTTGGAGAACGAGAAACAAATTGGTTAGGTAGTTAATAGTTAATATTTATAGTATTTATATATATAAAATATATATATTATATATATTTATTTATAAATAAATTATGTTTAAAATTAATAACAGTATGTTAGTATATGTAAAATATTTTTCGTGAATTTCTTTAATAAATCGAAAGTTTTTTCGAATTAAATTAATTTCCAGATTTCAATAGGGATAAAACACATTTTCAATTAAAATGATTTTAAAAATTATAATCTGTGACTAGTGCTGTATAAATCAGCGGTGCAGTGCATAGGGTCCCCCGTCCTTTAGTCATAACAATATAATATATCTATTGTCTATATGTAAACCATAATCATTATTTTTGCACTGGGGCCCCAAATGAATAAGATCCGACACTGTCTTTATGTGATTTATCTAATCATTAGAAAAGACGTTATAATATTTTAAATTACAATAATTTAAAACTTCAGTTCCGCAAACTTGATATTGTAATAAAACTTATAAGTATAAAAAAATAAAAAATAAATAATATACATAAAATTAGGAGAAAAAACCGCTTTTCACGGATTCAAATCCGCGAGGATATATGACACGCAATATATAATTTAACCAAATAAGCCATTTAATATGAGAACATTATAAAGTCATATTAAATTTAAATTACGGTTATTATTTGATAATTGTTTATTCGATATTATTATTTGCCCCATTGTTTTGTGTTGACAAAATAATTAAAAAATATTGTATTTTTGAAAAACACAAGCAAAAGCCGAAGGGATAAACTACAAACTATTCCCTTATCATATAATATCGCTTTTATACTCAATTAAATTTGCCTTATTACCAGTGGTCGAAATGATTAAAAATAAATGGAAGGATACTCAGATGTTTAATTTAAATCGATATTTTTATTTTTTGTATACTTCAGACCCGTTGCGGAGGACTTTGAATTAATTCTATTTACATTGCTTTAAGCTTTGTAAGCATTGAAATTTATTGTAGAAAATAGACAACATCATTGATGGCCTCATTACAAACTTATTATATCTAATTTTCAATCCTATCGATATTCTCTTGTCACACAAAACACGCTACGTCTCATCCATAGGTACTTTATCCAATTTTTGATGTTCTCCTCATTAGAACTACATATCATTTACATTCATTATATGCATAGCCCAATCAATTTCTTGATCATTTCCACTGTTTTACTCTTAGAAACCCTTATTAGTTCTTTTCACTTCAAGCGCTGTTCTTCTAAATTACCTAATCTAACCCATAGCCAAATATATAGGTATGTCAGCAACTTTATAAAATGTTGTTATAGTTTGCGCATGTATTATTTTATTCCATGATAATTCATGAAAGAAAATCTCAGCTGGCGGTAATCCATAGAGTAGATTATTATTACCTGCTTAAATCATGTGAAATATTACACTCAATATTCACGCGTGACCAATTATTACTGTTATTTGTTAATGATAATAATTGATAATGAATTCACTGCCAGTGGCCGCCATGACACCTGCGTATCACAAAGTTGCTGACATACCTATGTATTTAGCCATGATCTAACCTAAGTGACATATAATATTTTAATATGTGTAGAATCGACGGGATTCGTCGGCGGATAGTCAACAGTTCTTACCGGCGTTTGGACAGCTATTCGGTCAATTCGGCCATTCACGTCCGCCCAGGCTGTACCAGGAGCCGGCCGACTATCCGGTTGAGTTGACGCCGTACTTGCAGCAGACGGCCGCGGCGTCCAACCGGGAAAACGCCATGTTGGGTTCCGGAAACTTCGGCGTCATACCAGGCGGCACATACTACTCGGCCGGCGAGTCTGCGGCGATCGGATCCGATCCGTACCTGTTCGACGGCAACAGCCACGGAGGCGGCCGCTTGCACCGGTATGTTCAGGGACAACGTATAAATGCCAATAGGTAACCTAACCTAACCCAACTGTATATGGCACCGCGGCGGCCGTGTATTATTTTAATTCAAAATTCGATTACTCAGCCGTGTAATAAAAAAAATAACAGTTAATTTTTTAACAACGCAAACACATTTAGGGTTTTCAAATATTTTTTAATATATTTATAACGTGTTGGACTTGGCCGAGTGGCCTAAACACATGTTTCGTCACACGACGATCCGGGTTTCGACTCTTAGCTGACCACGGGTTTTTTTAGCGTAGTGGTGTCTGGATTCTGGAGCTAGCCGGCCAGAATTACTCGAAATAGTAAAATCGTTTGGTTAACTAAAACATTTTCTAGTAGCTATTGAAGAGAATAAAAGAGAATGTAAAACTGTTAAATTTAAAATAATAATAGTAATATAGTGACAAGTCGTGTCGATGGTCATTAGTTGTGACTTTGTGAGATATCATATTTATTATATCATTAATTTTTGTGGACATTATTCGTCACGTTATTAGTTACACACTTAACTACGTGGCTATGTATATTATACAGGATGATCAAAATATTTTATTACAATAATGATGGAAATAATGTTGAAAGTTTATGTAATTCCCATCCCATTTTTGTGACCAGAAATAATGATCACACTGAATACATAAATAGTTTGTAAACAAATTAAAAACAAAAACGGTGGTAGCTATTTAAAATTGTAAATTTATCATATTATCAAAGTATTTTTATTTGGTTATTCTGCATATTTATGTAAATTAATAATCGCATATTTTTCAATTAATTATATAATTTTTTATAGATTTTCTGGAAATCCAAGACCATCATCAGCATTTCGCGACCCGGATGACTTCTTTGCAGGATTTCGAGACTTTGCCGATATAACAGCTCCAACCAAGTCGTCATTTTCGCAATACCATATGGTATACGCTCCAATGGACGAACTTCCATCTAGTGAAGAAACGATTAAATCGAAAAAGAAGAGAAAGTTAAATAAACATTTGGAAAACGAAAAAGACAAAACACTTAAAGCCAAAAGAAAAATGCACATTGGCGAAAAGGAATTATATGAACCCATGATTGCACTTAGTTAGTCGATAATAACATTAATATAAGTAAGGAAGATAATTATTTTAAAGTACAAAATATTGAAAAGTATTATTTCTATTAATTATATACCTATAGAAGTATAATACTGAAAGTTTTAGACGCTTTAGCCTCAAGATTTAATTACTAGAAAAGTTTGTGAGTTTGACTGCGATTTCTGTCCTTAACGGGAAATGGCTATAACATCTCTATTGTACATTATAGATAATAATGAACCTATTTAAGAATAAAATAAGTAGTTTTAAAATATTATATTATATACATATCAAAGTGCATATTTTCCCAATATATTTATACTTATTACAGTGTTATACCTGATACACATAATATCTATATTATTATATATAACCTGTTATTTACCTATTAGACTATTGTTGTGTTAATACTTAATATGTTATATTTTTAAAGTTGTTATATTGTGTTAAACTTTTAATATTATAATATTGCCTATATATAAATAATATATACACTGTTATAGTAATATATACCCCATAGTTCTAAGCCAAAGAAAGATTATATCTATTCAAATTCTAAAATTATAATTTTTATAATTTTTAATAATCAATTATACAAATTATATAGATAATAATTATTATATAAAGGTATAAAATAAATAAGGTACTTAATTAGTAATTATATATTGTATTATATTATATAGGTAGTGCATAATATTTAATAATACTATTTTGTATAAAAGTATATTTTAACAAAATAAATGTCAATGATAAAAAAAATGTGTTGAAATTATCTTTTATAATAATTATACAATTTTTAATTAAAAATTACCATTTATATTGTACTTATATTTAATATGTTATAATATAATAGTTATTGTTTTTGACTGTAATATAATATATATATTATTATATAAAAAGGAATAATTTTAATTTATATAATGAATTTAATGAATATTAAATATTACATAATTACCAAAAATACACATACACATAGGTCGTAGCTATATGTAATAATTATAAAGATAATGAATTAAGACATAAATAATTAATTATTCGAATAGAATTTCTTTACTTTTCTTTCTTTTTTAAACAAATTATAATGTCTAAACAATAGTTATGATATTTCACTAGTATAATAAACATAGTCAATATGTAATTTATTTATTTATAAACGGAACAAGCCCAATGAAACAAAATAGTACACAAACAATAGTACATAATACAGATAAAGAATAGTGCCCAATAAATAGTAATACATAAAGTTAAAAAACAAAAGAAGGATCGAAATTGACAAAGTGAAGAAGACGGTACATGGAGGCATTTTTTTAAATATTAGAAGGAAGATGAGGATGTGAAACAGAAAAGAAGATCGAATTGAACGTGTAGGAACTTTAAAATTGAAGACTAGGGTGCAATAACCAGAAATATCCATTTTTTTACGAAAATGACTTTTAAGTGTTGTTTTAAAAAAAAAAAATTCCCCGTCGATTGATGTAATAATCAGACATATCCGATTTTTAATTACGGAGATATAATACAAATAGAGATGTCTGGTTTTATTTTTGTTTTAAGAACAAGACATCTCCGGAGATGTCTGGTTATTGCAATAAAATTAGTCATATTAGTCATACTGTAAAGAATATATCTCACGATGCCATTTCGACTTATAACTACTATATTATGAGAAAAGTGTTTTGCCAAGAGCAATAGGACCCGATTGTAAATGTAGAAAAAATTTTTTTATTAGAATACCCGAAAATGAAAAAAAATAAACATTTAAATATATTTAATGAAATTGGTCATAAGGAGAAACAAGATGCTTTTCTTGAAGATATAATTAAAATTAACAAAATTACGAGACATCAACCAAAATACAAAAGTAAACCTAAATTATGCTCTTGTAAATAAATGATTATATTTGATCAAAAAGAAAAAGTTGATTGCAAAAAATCATTCTGTTCTTTGTTCGGCATAGGCAAATATAGAATAGAACGAATTATAAAATCGTTATAGAATAATCAACCAAGTCCGATAGATAAGCGTGGTAAACATATTAATAGAGGAAAAACTTTAGATAAGAAAATTTTATTTCAAATGAAAACTCACATAAACAGTTTTCCTTCACGACAATCCCATTACAGCCAATGTAAAAATGATCTATCTGATACTTATAAATAAACCTATATAAATATTGTTTTTTTTTTCACGATAAACCCCTAATATATTATTTTATTAATATTCTATTAAATAATTTGGTTTTTCAATAATTATATAGTTATTTTGAAGTTATTGAAGCTTATTTATGTACAGAACCAATTTTAAAATATCCAGATTTTACTAAAACATTTATTTTAATGACAGAAGCTAATAACAAACACTAGGAGCACTATTATCACAAGGTGAAATAGGCAAAGATTTACCTATATCATATACCTCTCGAACATTAAATAAAAGTAAATGTCAAAACAATTGTTTCATGGTCTCAACCCTAAAATAGAAAACTTCAAACGGTCATAAAGCGACTAAGGATCGG
>CM023358.1:54017857-54344432 GCA_013282895.1 Eriosoma lanigerum
TCTCATCTAACCTAGCAAAGGCATTCAGTCCGAATCCATCTTTTTTATAAAAATTACTTAATTTCTTAAAAATCTCTAAATTAATTGTAAAACTATTATTTGTATAATCTGTATATATCATAATATTGTAAATATAAATTTATTAGGAAATAGCCATTAGCTGTCGCGGCTTTGTTATTAATAAAAAAAAATAATGATAAAAGTAAATGTAAATATACTACATAATAGTAGAACAGAATTAGAATGCTTAGCAATTATATTCAGAGTAACACTATTTAGATCATATTTAATGGAAGAAAATTTGTTATTTTGAAAAATTATTGATAGATAACTTACGTGGTTTTATAATTTTAAAAATCGTTATCTAAACTCGCTCGATGATGAATACAATTAGAAGAGTTCAATAATTATAAAATTCAATATTACAATAAAATGATTTTTTATAGTTTTAAAATGTATGAGTATAATTATATTGATGATAATACTGATATACTTTCATATTAATTAAAATTATCATATTTTTTTAAATAAAATATAGAATAGAACGAGTATAATATTTATATTATTTCATTTTGATTTTTTACCTAACGAATTTTAAATTTGCTTTAAAAATGTATTAGTAATATTTTTGATGTAATATTATACTATATTCTATCACAAATTAATTAATATTTTTACTTTTTGACTTCCGTGTATCCATTTTTATATATAAAACGTATTGTTCCACGAGGCTATGCTGATTTTTATGGATCGTTATGAGTATGTTTATAGATAATTGTTAGTTGTGAGTTATGACCACTCTAACAAGAAACGATTAATTATAATGTTTAATCACTATATTTTAGCAAAAAAACATTAAAAATACTGTAAAAAACTAGTAGTTTAATTCATTTTTCAAACCCCCCTCCTCATTGAATAATTCTGACTATATCACCGCTTAAGTAAACTGTAAAGTGAAAACATCTTCATATAAAATGATATATTGTAAATTGATGATTAGGAAAATTATCTTAATAATTTAATAGTTACAAAGACATAAAAAAGTAAAATATTATATGCACGTAGTGGTAAAATTATTGTTTTATTTTTAATAATGAATCCAACTATACAATTAATTTTTCTAAATATAAAGTGGTTATCAGTTTCGTGCTTACTTTAATTTACGCCCTAGGGCAATAGCATTTAGCGCCCCTCAATTCGCGGTAGTTTCCCCCCCTGAAATTTTTTTTTCACCCATTATAAATAGAAAAAAATGTTTATAAGATAACGCATATAATTTTAAAACAATAAAATTTAATAGGAAGAATCGTTAGAACATCTGAACACATATCACACACACACAGATTGTCATCTCCTACTATAGTACTATAACAATTAATATCATATTATTATAATTTAATGGAGATATATGAATATAAAATGACAATCGGCAAAATAAAGAAATTATGGGTTTCATAATTTATTTTTAGTTGTGGTGTTGTTTCAAAGAGTATGGTACACGCATCCTCGCACCAATTCCACTGGAGTTTTGAAAGGGTTTAAAAAAAAAGCATCTTGAATTTACTATTTAATTTAATTTATAAAATACTTTATGTGTATTTATTATTTTCTATTGTCTAGTTTAGACTTTTCTCATTTCCTATAATTTTTATATTTAAATTATGTTTATAGTAGGTATTTCATATGATTTAAATTACAATAAAAATTAATTAAAATCAATATAAATAAAAAATGTTTTATTACAATATTTTATATTATTGACTTAGAGGTAGAAAATTTAAAACCGAGAAATATTAAAACCAAATAACAAATATAAATATATGTAACCTGGAAACCCCTCCAAAAAAATACGACACTGAATCTACAACAAATGTTTGTATTTTAAACCGTGGTAAACACTGAGAGTGTTCATTTAATTAATTATACTAATTTATTTATAGGTTCTTTTTTATACCTTTTTTGACAAATTATACTCTGAAAAAAAACAATCATTGCAATAAATTATAAAATTTATCTTTGGAATATAATTATATAAATCCATTGCAATATAATAATATACATAGATTTTTGAACATTAATTACAATATTAATCATTCATTACATTGAACGAACAATATATTGCTATTTTTATTATTTAAGTTTTCTTTATCTGACTTTTGTTTTACTTTTGGTATTATAACTCTACCTGTGTTGTATCATAAGTTATCAGCTATATTAAAGATTAGAAATTTTGATGAATCATAACAATTTGTACTTGATTTTTTAAAAATCAGGTATTTAAAATTGTCCAGCATTGGGGTTGAGCATGCCGAGCAGAGCTCCACAAATAGCAGAAGTAAACTTCTTAAAGAAGCTCTTGCTTAAGTCATTCGCTATAGTCTTGTCGGCTTCAGGTCCTAGTGGTACATTCTTAGTTTCGACCTTAGTGTTTACAATGGTGGGAGCGGTCCAACATTCGGAACCGTTAATCATGTTTCCAGAGGTAATTAAGTTGATTCTGTCCATGGTGAAATAAGCTTTGACAGTATATGGTTTTTTGTCCTCAATATCCACATTAATGTCGCCAAGTAAATTATATACGCTGAAATCGTATAGTGCAGTCACGTTTTTGTTGGCCATATCCACGAAGATGTTTTTTATTCTCAAGTGAGTACGGTTCAAGCCGCTGGTGAACACATCTCGTGCACTGTAATTAAGACCAGTCGGTAAAACTCCTGAGAAATTCTTGAAATGCGGATCTGAATAATTCTTGAACATGATGTACGGTCTAATTGCTTCTCTGACACCGATCGTAATGTTTTTGTATAACGATCTAGCCACTTCGTCAGAAATATGTTGGAATGCGATCTCTTCCACAAAGTACCTGTCAAATGAATTGAAATTAATATGATATTGTATTAATTATTAGAATAATATTCGTTGTCGTTGAACCGGTAAAGTTCAAATTTACGTGAATAAAACGACTTTAAATATCTCAGAAATTTATGTTTTTAAAAAATATTATAATATAAAATACTTTCAATAATACATTATACAATAATCTAGTAATATATCGGTTAATATACAGATATACTATAATATATTATTAAAGTATAAAAAAATCATATTCTAATTTAAGATTCTCGTTTTGGTATTATAGTTGTTTCTCCGAGTATTATACATTAAAAATACTCTTTGAAGCTGACAGATAAGAATAATAATTTAAATAATTATAATATCAACTTAATTAGGTATTAGGTATTAATAAATTTAATTAAAAATACATTTACTTTATATTCGGCAAGTTTTTAATATCATTGACTTCTAAACGATTTTCCGAAAACGAAGCCTTCATATTTTTATAAGTAATACTTGATTTCGGCACCGAGGCAGGATAACTTATTGTATTTGCAGAGAAAGGAGTATTCGTTTTGTATTTTAGACTTTCAAATTTAATTTCATAATTTCCATCTTCGTAATATGTAGCATTTGTATAGAAATAGTTCCCTACGATTTTTGCATTTTCCCATTGGACTTCAGTTTCAGCCTATTAAAAATTAAAACGTTATTAAGTACATAGACACGTCTTACAGATTACAGTATCGTATTTTGGTACATTGTACGGCCCAAAAGTTTTATAATAAATATTATGAATCCACATAAGTAGTATTCTTAAATATAAATAGATTAGAAATACATAACCAAGTTAACAATTGAAACAAAGCGATATAGTATAAAAGTTTGTTCAAGTTTAATAAGACAACTGTGTGACGATGTCAACAACAATATCAATGAAATTGATACCGAAACTAATATGACTTAATCTTTTAATCAAATATATTGAAAATCGTGACTGTCAATTTTTTTTTATAGACCTTTTTATTTTTTTTTTCTGATGTATGAAAGTATTTTTTTGGAGTAAAAATAATTGTTCGTTTACCACAAAATATGGTACTCTTCCCGTACCGAATATCATTTCTTCGGTATTTTATTTAGGTCATTTTTGGAATTTTCCAAAATTTTTTCCTTGAGAAGTGGAAAATCGGCAAAATGACGGTATCGGTTATTCTAATTTTTTTATTACTAATTGAGTTTTGATCGTAAAGACTTAAAAATTTTTTGAGTACTTACATAGGTAATATTTACAGTTAATAAAATTTTGAAAAAGATTGGTTGATTTTTTGGCTAAATGTAGAACTTTGAATTTTTTTCCAAATATGTTTATCATATACTACTTAATCTTTTTACAATTAATATTGAAAATCGTGACAGACAATTTTTATCATGAAATGATAACTCGTTGAATATTGATCGTAAGGATTTGAAATTTATTTTACATATTTTAATATTTAAATATACAATTTACACCCGTGGTAAATTTTGGAATGGATTATCAGTATAATATATTTCAATCGTATTTTCTAATGCAATATCATTACATTCAAATCTAAATAATTATAATAAACCATTAATTTCTCCGAGAACCGAAGGGAAGAAGGAGAACGGCCAGAATCGACCTTTCCACTTTTTTTTAATATGTAATAATAATTTCAATCTAGTTAATTAGTAATATCGTGTTGTACATAATATTATATATTTTATATTACTATAGTTTTCATGTTTAACTGTTGTAAATGAAATAATATGTTTAATATAATGTACAATAATCACTAATAACTGTATGTATTGATTACTTACTGATAAAATATTTTGTTTATTTTTGTGACGATAAACGGTCATATTTTTATATTACTTGTATATCGAATAATTTCAATATTTACCTCTGGTATTTATTTCTAAACTATTTATTTATAACTATTCCAGAATCATATATATATAAATATTATGTGCTATAAAAAATGGAAAATGGAAATGAATGGTAGATACATAATATAACAATTTAATTTACCACGTCGGGAGCCCATTTGAATAAAATTTCGTTTTTTGTATAATCATTTAATCCTTTGACTATATTGTTGGCAAATACCAAGTTGTCTTCCGGTTGATATGATTCTGTTTCCGGTACAGGAAATTCATTTTTAAAATATCCAAATGGAAATTCAGGGTCATAAACATGTCCACCGTATTCGGAGACCATTTTCATTTGATTTGTGTATGATTTGAAAACAGCTTCTTGGATTTCTTCGTTACTTTTGCCAGGCATATTTTTCGGTAACATTTCAGGTAACGTATCATTGTCTGAGTTCCAATTGACCGTTTTCGGGAATACTTGAATCGGAGACTCGCTAACTAAAAATAATTTTTAATATATATATGTATATATAAATTAATAATATATAAAATACTAGCATGTAGTAAAAATACCTGTATAAGTTACTGAAATAACCAACACTAAAATCACAGACGACTTCATTGTGATCGTGTGTAAACTGAACAATACAGTTTTTTTCGAATTTTGGTATTTTTATACAAATATAAGAGGTTATCTTTGGTTCAGAATCGAAAACCATCGTCACAAAATATCCAATTTATTGAGCAAGAACCAATTAACTACTGAAGTCTTATCATAGTAAACTTAAAGTATATCGTTTAATGTCTTAATTAATTTTGATATGCACAAAAATAATCCGTACGTTTCATATTATTAATAGACAGTATTATAATATTATAAGTCAATGATTATAACGGAATTATTTTACCAAGTCAAATCACCTATCACCTTCATTTATTTTTCTTCTAAAAGTCGAATAGATAATGCAATAATAAAATTTTATTTAACACATTTGATACATACAATTTTTAATAAATTATATTTACACAAACATGTGTTTGTACGATTATTTGTATATTTAAAAACTCAATTCTAACAAATTTGCACACGGACCGCAATAAATCCTATCTTTAATACTTCTGGCAATTAAGTCATTTTTATAAAAATATTATTTTACCTGATAATATCACTTAATCATCACATCAAACGATACTATTTGTTTTTCTTATTAAGCACAATATAAATATATTTAGCCGTAAATTATTGGCAATCGATCCTTATATAAAATTAGCATTTGATATTCATCAAAACAGACAATCAATAAACTATACTGCATAATGATGTTCTTTGAAATACCAGTTTGTATATACAAGTATAATTTTTATGAAACCACACTAAAAGTCTTGTCAAATAATTCCATTACTATCTTATTATAATGTTTTGCTTATTTTATAATATGAAATGTATATATTTAAACTATTTATTTATTTCATACATGTTATCGACAACTAATTACTAGTATATAATAATTATAAATAAAAATAATATAAATTCGTAATGAAGAGTATTTTTAAGTTCAGACTTAGTGTCTAAATATTATTATTTTAGTAAGCAATTATCATTTTTATAGAATAAAAACTATTCTATAATAAATGGTACTTAAATAAAATTCATTATTATATCAATGATTACATTTTTCTTCATGTTTACCAAGTTTAACTTTTCCCGCATAAAAATTTAGCTGAAACATTAAAGGATACTTTCTAGAATTTGTATTAACATAATATTAGGATAAGCCAAATAGATTAATACTATAATTTTAATTTTCGATGGACAACAGTATAGGATAATTTTCCGATTGTCGGATTAAGCAGGTCGTTCAATGCTCTACAAATAGCAGAAGTAAATTTCTTTATAAAACTGTCAGTTATGTTCTTTTTTATAATTTTGTCAGCTTCTGGTCCCAGTGGTACGTTCGAGATTTTGACCTTTAAGTTTACAATAGCTGGAACGGTCCAACATTCGGAACCGTTAATCATGTTTCCAGTAATGACTAAGTTGATCATGTCCATGGTGTATTGAGCATTGACAGTGAATGCTTTTTCTTCAATATCCACATTCATATCGCCAATTAAATTATATACTGTGATCACATATAGTGCGATCACGTTTTTTTGGCCATATCCACGATAACGTTTTTTACTCTCAACTTTTCAAGTTAGTGTTGTTCAAGCTGCTGGTGAATAGATTTTGTGCATTGTATTTAAGACCAGTGGGTAAAACTCCTGTAAAACTCTTAAAATAAGGATCCGAATAATTCTTGAACATGATCTACGGCCTAATTGCTCGTCTGATTCCTATCGTAATGTTTTTGTGTAACGATCGACCTACTTCGTTGGCGAGGTGCTGAAATGCAATCTCTTTAACAAAGTATCTGTCGAATGCATTTAAATTAATATGAAGTATGATATTATATTGTATTAATCATTAGAACAATATTCGTTGCTGTTACATATTTTCTTTATGATGTATCATATAAATTCAAATGAAAATAGACGTATTATACAAATTAATTTATTATTTTATAATATTTTAATTATTTATTATAAATTAATTACACTGTCGAGTTGTTTGTCTATTTGGTTTAAAATTGTATAAACAATTATTGTATTTATTATTTTTAATTATAAAAATCATGCATTTTCACTTTCGCATTAGTTTCATTAATCATTTGCCAGCATATATGGGATTAAAAATACTAGATACATATTTGGTGCATAACTTAACTCAATTTTAAAAAAATTCGTTAATCGACAATGACAATTTTTTTTTGTAAATGAATGCTATTGAACATAATTATGAAAATAAAAATTAATGAGAAAAAATTATAATTTTCGAAAATGTAGATAGTGTTATAAATAAAAAGAACTATGAAAAAAATTTTTAATCATAAAAATTGATGTAGTATTTAATTGTAGTACGCTATATGAATCAGCCATAGATTAGATTATTCATAATCTATATGTAAACACCAAAACATTAATGTATAATAAAATATAATCATATTTGGTATTTGTGTGTTTAATCTATTTTAATAAATAAAAATACCACGGGTAGTAAAAAAAATTTGATTATAAACTTTTTTTAAATTAGGAAGTTTTGTCTCTTTTAAAATTTGTTTTGAAAATGAAGTGTTTATATTTTTATATAAAATACTTGATTTCGGCATTATTGAAGGATGATTCACAGTATTCATAGATAAACTAGTGTTTGCAAGTTATTTTAAATTTTCGAATTTAATTTCATAATATCCTTCTTCAAAATATATATGATTTGAATATGCATTGTTCCCTATAATGGTGTCGTTTTACCATTGGACTTCAGTTTCAACCTAATTTAACATGAATTTATTTACAATTATGTTTTGATTATATATAATAGTTAAATGCAACAAACAAACAAAATGTAATGGAATTGAATACATAGTATGATGACAATTAAATTTACCACATCGGGAGCCCATTTGAAGATAATTTCGTTTTTTGTATATTCATTTATCCTTTTACCACGTTGTGGGAAAATAACAAATCATATTTTGGTTGAAATGACATTGTATTCGGTACAGGAAATTCATTTTTAAAATATCCAAATGGAAATTTATGATCCTAAACATGTCCACCGTATTCGGAAATCATTTTCATTTGATTTGTGTATGCTTTGAAACAGCTTTTTGGATTTCTTCGTTACTTTTTCCAAGCATATTTTTCGGTAACATTTCAAATAACGTATCATTGTCTTAATTCCAATTGACCGTTTTCGGAAATACTTAAATCGGAAAAATGCTAACTAAAAATATTTTTTAATGTTTATATAATATTATATATAATAAAGTAATAATAATAAAATTACTATACATTTGTAGAAATAACTGCAAAAGTTACGGTAATAATCAACACAAAAATCATTGATAAAATCATCTTGGTCGCGAGTAAGTGTAAGTTAGTAAGATTTAAATTTTTATTCATATAAGATTAAATGAACAAGTGTATACTGCCTATTTTGCATTCATAGTCCCGACTACCACTGTTAAAATTTATAAAAATACCAATAACTATTATGTTGGATGTTTGTTTTGAAAACGTTTATGGTACATCTGTGGTAATTATGATTAACCTATAAACCTCTAGTTTTAATGCGTTTTTATGAAAACAGTTGTACCTTTTCCCTATACCGATCACTACGAAGGCTATTACATTATGTTACGTTTCACATTAACTATGTTTTTTATAGGTATAATTATAATAACGTAATTGTATTTAAACGTATTCATTAATGGGTATTTAGAGTATTTTCATTTCAGTCAAAATAAAAATGTGTTACATTACACTAGGTATTTAAGATTATTATCTACCCAAATCTATTTATTTCAATAACTGAAAAATGTCGTATTTTTACTTACGTTACAGTGGCATAACCAATGTTTAAATCCTCACCATTGATTTTTTTTTTCATATGTTTTAATTTTATAAATGTATTATAATTAATATTATTGTATACTTCGTTAATTCTACCGTAAACAAGTAAAGTAAATTAACATTATTTTATCTTTATCGTGAGCACGTTATTATGAGTAAATCAGTTGAACCATATAATTCTAAAAGCTCGTCCAAAGACCAAATAGATTATTATAATTATTATTATCGTTTATTACAGGTTTTTAATAGCGGTTGAATTACGTGTTTGGTGTGTTAATATTTAATATTACAATTTACTATCATATCTTTTACAATTCACAAATGCTCTTATTACAGTTTTATATACCATTATTTATAATTAATAATTATTATATACTAGTTATTAGTTACCCATAAGGTGTATTAAATAAATAAGTAGTTTATTTATATGTATACTTTTTCATATTACACATTACGAATTTATGGTAATATGATATGGTTATTTATCTTCAGTAGCATAAGCAGAATTTTAGTTCGGTTATAGAGTTTTAGTAACGACACTAAACATATAAATGGTTGTTTTCATAATAATTCCAATGATCCCAATAATTCCTATTTCCTATCTGAAATATGTATTATAATTATTTATTATATTATATTAATATAGTTCATTGTTAAAAACTTGAAAAACTAATATATAAGTATGAGAAATAATAATAGTAAAAAGTGGGAAAGGCCGATTGTAGACGTTTTTTAAAAATTATAATTAATAAATAAAAACGCTGGTGTAAATGGACGAGATGCATGTATATGGAGGACTAGACTATGATGGACGACTTTAAATAATTGGGAGTTAAGACGAAGGAGAGGTAATAAATAACAATTTTATTTTATATTTAGTCATATAATATCAGTAGCATTTATTGAATATTTCTTATACAAGAAAATAAATTTCAGTCTATATATTAGTTGTGTTCAACCAATGTATGTACAATGTGCATACTATAATACTATAGTAGTAGTGTAGTAATATGTAATATTTTCAATAATATATTTAGTAATTAATTATTTGTTTTTAAATTAAATTAATTTAAAATTTATAGATATTGTAATGTGTTGTATAACTGTCCACTTTTCACGTATGTATAGATATCTAATATTATATCGTATAATAATTATCGATGTGTACTTGAAATAATGTGCACATATGACCAATGGCGGATTAATCACTAGGCTCGAGCTTAGGGCGGCAATTTGTAGGGGACGGTAAATTGTTTACAAATTAAATATAGAATAGAACGAATATACTATTTAACATTTGTATTATTTCATTTTAATTATTTACCTAACGAATTTTAAATTTGCTTTAAAAATGTATTAGTAGTATTTTTTACGTATACTATATTCTGTCACAAACTAATTAATATTTTAACTCGTTTACTTCTAATATAGAGCAGGCAAATCAAATAGCGAAATCAGAAAAGGTAGAATTTGTATCTGATAGGGAAACACACAGAAATGTAAATAACAATTTAAATCAAAATAATTTCGAGCGATTTAGTAATAATAAACATAACAGACAAAATTTAACTAGTCAAAATAATTTTAGTCGTAATAATAATCATGTTAATAAATCCATAAAATGTTATCATTGTAACGATTCGTATTACGCAAATCAATGTAGAAATTGATCGCAAGTATCAAATTTGTGTAATAATAATCGACCGCTTAATCATAATAATTTTACAAGACCAACAACTAATTATAATGTGAGAATAGTAACGTAAACTTATTACAACCGAAATAAACATAGTATTGAGAAGTGTTATAAAAAAGGCAATAATGATCGATTTAATAACTATACAGATATAATAATAATTGTAATAATAATAAGAATCAAAACCGGAGTCAAAATAATAATAATAATAATTTGGGAAATCAAAGTACGTTCGATAAACCAAATTTCCGTAGTCCAATCAGAAATTGCTTCCACATCTTTTTAAAATTAAAAGAAAATCATATTGCATATCGAACATGTTCGAACCACACCCATAAATAAGACTTTTACTTATTTTAATTAATTATAATAATGGTTTTACTTTTTTGGTATAAAGTCGCGTTCACACGTGAGCTCCCACAAGCCGAGCGTGCGTGCTCATACTCATATTCGTGTGTGTTCCGTTTGAACGCGATGCACAATTCCAGGCATCAATTTTTTTTTTTTTTAATTTGGAGAAAGAAATATGACTGATGTTTTGGGTTCCAAAGAATAGGATTCAATTGATACAAGTGTATCAATTGAAAACACTCGTCATTTGTCCACTCCATTATTATAAAAATTAAAGTATCAAATTTATAAATTGAAAACACTCTGACACACGTCCAAACGGAGCCGTGCGTCGGGCAATTATGCCTTTGAGCAATTTTACTGACGACCATCGGATCGCTTTGGCTGTGTGTAGTGAGCAATCGTGCGTGTTCGAAATTCCGTCCAAACGATGGAAATTCGTACGACGCATGCAGTGAGCACACACGCTCGGCTTGTGCGTGTTCACGCGTGGACGCGGCTTAATAAGTTCAGTTAAGGTAAATTAAAAAAAAAAAAAAATGATTTTACTAAGATATTCATCAACTTTATGAAACTTTAATTATGGCGTTAATACTTAAAATTTTTGATTAATAATATTTTGGTTTAATGCATGCATACATTTTTACTTCACTGTAAATAATATCATTTCATGGTAACCATTATTAAACTGTAAGTGTAGCCTACACTTGTGTAGCATCACAATATAATTAGAAAATCTAATTTGATCAATATATTTGGTTTATTATTACGTACGAAAAAATTTGAAATGCTATGTGAAATTGTAAATGTAAATTTTATGAACTTTGATTACTTCAACGGTAGATACGTCTAATTTATTACATGATTTTTAAAATTTTGTTTTAAAGAGGGAAATTATTTTAAAGAAATATCTTATCATAAAATGTAGATATTGTCTTTGTTATTTTTATTTCATCCATGATATTACACCCATCGTGTGATAATGATAGAAAATACAGAGATCATGAACATATAATAGAGATATTATATCAGTGTTGCCAGTCGACGAACATGTTCGTTTTCATACGAACATTACAATTGCTGTACGAACATTTTTTAAAACGAACATTCGTACGGTCAAAAATAAACATTTTCTTTTTTATAATGGCTAATGGCTATAATAATATAAATTATTATATTTTTTATGGGTATTATTATTATATTATTAGCTATCTAATTATTATCTTTATCTGTGTTTTTATCTATGATTTAAGATATACCTATATCTTCTAAGACCATGTCTTAGACCTTGGTTGTTTTGGATTATGATAACATTATATAATCAACAATTTACTATAGATTAGACTATTGTTGGTTGTTAACGTCTTGTTGTCTTGTTTTTGCTTTAAAATTTGTGTTAATTTTGTTACTATATTAGAGTCCAAAATCCGAACAAATCAATCAACCTAGCTGTTCAAAAAATACTGTTTCTGAACCTATACCAAAGGTAATGTTTATATTGGTCAATAAATGATATTTTACGTAATACAATATAAATATGAAAATGTATTCATTTACAGAATTTATTAGAAATAAAAGAACTTGAAAATAATTATGAAGAAAATGATTGTGAAGAATTAAAAGAGATTGATAAACTATCAGAAGATGTAAATATATTATAATAGTTTTACCAAAAGAATATTATTTTGTATGTGTTTTATTTAAAACAATGCTATCATTCTATAAGAATTAGTTTAGTTAGGGCTCTATATCCCTCATTTAGCGACTCATTTATC
Source organism: Eriosoma lanigerum (assembly GCA_013282895.1). Taxonomy (NCBI): domain Eukaryota; kingdom Metazoa; phylum Arthropoda; class Insecta; order Hemiptera; family Aphididae; genus Eriosoma; species Eriosoma lanigerum. The sequence continues at coordinate 54,030,866 of CM023358.1, forward strand.
CATTATCAGCTTTGGTTCGTGTCGATTGTTATTTAAAAATTTTTCATTAATGTTTCTATACTTTTAATCTTGAACATACAGTATTAACTGATACATTTAATATTATATTCACGGTTACTTAGTTTATAGTTTTAGGACTTAAATCATTTCTACAATCCAAGATAGAATATAATAAATAAAATAAGTTCATAATGTTCCATAAAATATTATATGATAAATTATTGTAATTTATTTTCATAAATGTTCATTTATCAAATGAATTATTGTCATACTGATGAATATAATAATATAGATAGTTTATTTGGTAGCTATAATGACCAAGATATCAAGAGTAAAAAAAAGCTGCTTCTTACTTTAAAGCAAGAAAATAATAAACTTAAAAAAAAAATATATATATATATATATGTTAGATAAGGCAATTTATGTTTTAAATGACTATAAGTTAATAACACTAACTTAGCTCTTAGAAGTGATGAGGATTGCCCTCCTGCTTAATTTTTTATAAATTAACGAGGGTAGACATGAGTTGTAAATTTTTACAATGTATGTTAACGTTAATAACAGCTATTGCCATATTGTAAAATTATATAAATTATTGGTAAATTGTTTTTTTATGTGTAATAAATAGATAATTAAATAAAAAATCAAATAAGTTATTTAAATGCAAAAGAACTGAATATATATATATTTGTTAAGTTATCTTGCCTACAATTTTGCACCCATTTTTCTCTTCTACTTTTATCCTTAGGGAAACGAAATAATCTTACCTTTTTTTCTACCTGAATTGCTACAATTAGGGGCAGCACAAGCTCCCATAATTAAGTAATTAAAAAAGTACACAATTAAAAACTACAAAATAACTGAAATAATATATTTTAACAACAAAATAATTGACATAATATATTTTAACAATTAAACAATTAACATAATATATTTTAACAATAAAATAACTGACATAATATAATTTAACAATAAAATAATTAATGTAATATATTTAATATCATTATCATTGTTGATGATAAATGAGTCGCAAAATGGTGGCTTAGCATACCCATGTTTATAGAGCCTTAGTTAGGTATTTTGTTCAAGATAATTTTTATTTTATTATTTTTAAATTTACTTATAAAAGTATTTTGATTGCTTTATACATTTTACATAAACAATAATTTTGAATATATCGTTTATGTAAATAAGTGATATTAATTTTTCCTAGGTAGACGATATTGAATCGGAGGAAGATAGATGTGTAACACCTGAATATAAAAGATTAAAATGAAGGGAAGCCAAACACCCAAAACACCGTAATCAGGTATATTCAAAAACATGGGAATTGAACCTCTTATTTTCGAAATGGTTAAGACCTGATAAAAAATCTGTAACTTGGGCAACTGAACTGTCATCTTTAAATCGACATTTAAAAAGCCATAAGCATGTATTAAATTCTAAAAGTATATCAAATTCATCTACAGTTTTACAAAGCCTAAATCCTAAAATAACTCCATTATCCGAAAAAGTAAAAAATGCAGAAATTAAAATAGTAGCTTTTGTCGCCGAACATAATATTTCTTTTAACACTATGGATCATTTATCTGATTTGTTTAAAAACTGTTTCCCGGATTCAGAAATTGCTTAAAATATAACCCTCAAACGAACTAAAACAACTGCCCTCATGAAAAATGTTATTGGAAAATGTCACAGAGTACTTGGTAGAATGCCTAAAAATTAATAAATTTAGTGTTCTGACAGATGAGTCAACAGATATAAGTTGTGTTAAACAGGCTTGTGTAGTAGTTAGGTATTTTAATAGAGATTTAGGTAAAATTGTCAGTAATTTTATTGAGCTGTCAAGTGTTTTCGAACCAAGCGACTATGATAAAGCTTTTGAGGGTGCAACTGGCAAAAATTTATACAACAGTTTAGTTAAATCATTAACTGATTATAATATCCCTTTGGAAAATGTAATTGGATTTGGATCAGATAGATGTAATGCAATGATGGGATCTAATAATTCAGTGGCCAGTCGAATGATTAAGACATTTCCTGGTATAACAATTTGGACATGTATATGCCATTCCCTACATTTATGTGCAAGCGAAGCTTGTAAAAGTCTTCCCAAACGCTGTGAAGACTTGGCTCGTAGTGTTTTTTCTATTTTTTCTATGAGCTCTAAAAGAAGTGTTCAGTTTAAACAGTTCCAAGAATTTTCATCTACACCCATCCATAAGCTATTACATCCATCCCAAACAAGATGGTTATCATTGCATTTGGTTGTATCGAGATTAATAGAACAATGGGATGCACTGAATCTTTATTTTCGAGATAAACTTTTAACCGAAAGACTTTCAACTGTTGACTCTATATACAATTCTTTAAATGATCCTCTGCTTAAATTAATTTTTTTTCCCTAGATTGGATTTTGCCAAAATTTACTTCACTCGATTCATTTTTCCAAAGCACAAAAGTTGTTATTACCCAATTAGATGATAAAATGGTTTTAACTTATAAAGAAATTTTATTAGCATATATGAACCCAAAATACATAAATACTACTCCTGTGAAGGATATATTGATCCAAAAAATTCTGACCATTTTTTACAAAAATCACAAATGTACTTTGGTATTAAAATATTACAAGAAATTCAAAAACCTTCTATATTTAAAAATAAAGCATTATTAGATGATTTTTATTCAAGAGCTCAACATTTTTTAAAAATATTGTGTTTACAAATAAAAAAAGATATGATTTTAATGACCCTATAATGCCAGCAATTAAACTTATGGATCCGAAAACGGCTTTATCTGCTGAAACTAGGATAGAATATAATTCAATTTTTCACTTAATGAATTAATTACCTAGAATTATATTAAAAAATGATAAATTGATGCAATTAATAGATGATGAATGGAGATGTTTACCTAATTTTGATATTCCTTTAGATATCAAAAATTACATAAATGAACCTGACATTTTTTGGTACAAACTATCAACTTTAAAAAATTTAAATGAAGAATTTCCTTTTCAAAATTTAAGTAAATTTGCTATTGATGTATTATGTCTTCCTCATTCCAATGCTGACTGAGAGCGAATTTTTAGTAAAATTAATTTAATTAAAATAAAAACCAGAAATCGGTTAAATACTAATACTATTCAAAGCTGCTTATTTTCTTCCCAAGAGATAAAAATAAATAGTACTAATTGTATTGATTTTAATCCAACAAAAAAAATGATAAACTCAATGAATAAAAAAAATTTATATGAAAAAGAAAAAGTTAGGGAAGATGAATTTGACTTTGAGTCTGATTAAATGTTTTTATATGTATATTTAATCCAATTTTTATATAAAGTAGTTGGGTAAAGTAGATAAATTTGATAAGTTAAGTTGATTACAGTGTTTTAAAACATGTTTATAAGTCTTAAAATTATTTATTTTATATTATTATTTTTATCATTATAAAAGTTGTTAAAGTTTTTTTAATTTATATATTATGTGTTCTTTTGTTTATTTGTTTTACTCATTTTTGTGTAATAAATTGTTTTATTTCATATTATATTTATTTTTTCAGATTTTATCTATATCCAACTGGTTTGGAAAATTCAAAATTATATAATTTCTGGAAGATGGTTCGAAACTAAAAAAGTATAATTGCTGATTTAAATTTTAGAGTATATAACAAACGTTTTGATTGAAGCTAAGTATTAAACACAAATGTGTTATAAATATTATTTAGTTAACACATAATAATTGTTAATTTTAATAATATTTGTTTTCAGGAAATTTATAAATCCAACTGGTTTGGTAATCTTTACAACCGTAGAGTTCCAGAAGTCAATATAAGTTATCTAAAATGTTAACTTAATACAATATAAATTATTTTTAATAATAACTTTTAATATTAATTTTTTCCATTTAAATATATTATAATTTATTTGTATCTTTCATTCTAGGAATAATATAATAATAATAATAAATGCATTCAAGAAAAAAAATGATTATACAATTTGTAGCATACTATTATAACATATTCTTTCTTATTTTCTGATTCTTCAATAGAATATAAAAATTTGATATTCGGTAATCAAAAGTTCCTCGTTGAGCTTTTGTATCCCCAGTCCGAAATGTTTAAACTCTTCTGGTACCTACTTGTTCCTCCTTTCCTTGGTATTTTGAAAGTTTTTAATATAACTGTTTTGATCTGCCAAACACCAAATTTTGTAGCCACGTTTTATTGGTTTCATGGGATTGAATTGCTTAAATGAGCTTCTTCCCTTAAAAATAATCATAGACTCGTCTACAGATAATTCTCTTGTGCCATAATATAAAGTCGAAAATATTTTCGCTTAATATTTAATTAAAGGTTGAAGTTTAAAAAGTTTATCTTTGTTATTTAAAGGATTGTCTTGAATATGAATATTCGATAGTATTGCGTCAAATCTATTTCGAAACATAGTATTAGATATGAGTTTTACACCAAGATCTGGAGCATTTAACCAGTAATGTTTCCATCTTGGTAATTTATGGTATCCCATTAGAAAATTGATACCGATAAAATTTATAATTTCATAACGTTTTATATTAAGTGTTTTGCTGCTCTGTGTACCATATAAATTAGTTTGAAATATAATATGATCAAGGATACCGTCAATAAATTCAATAAAAATTGATGTTGCCGTTTCGCCATGAAAAAGATCTTCAACTGGACCACAAGGTAAAGGATAATGTGGATTTAGTGTAGTACAACTTGTTTTAGACCATGCACAATAAGGTTCATATAATTCCTCGAATTGGTTAATAATAATAGTGTCTTCTTGAGTATTAAATTTTTTATTAATTTTTATTGATATATTTCGAGGATTTTTTTTTATACTTGTATTAGGCATATTTGATAAAATATTGGAAGGGCCTGACAACGAACTGTTTGGGATATTAATTATAATTGACTCCTGCATTTCTAACATAAGTATGATCTAATATTATTTCATAATTAGCAAAAGGATTACCATTTTCGGAGACTGCATCAGGTAAATGAACGTCAATACTTGACGAGTTGAAATCAATATTTTCTTTGCCTGTTTGAATATTATTATCTAGTGGAAGATCTTCATCTAACCATTCATATATTATGTCATTACAAACATTAAGATGAGACATGTTTAATTACAAAAACAAATTTATTTCGTTCACTGTAGACGAGTATATCGGAAATAAATAGGTATGTACGTAATGTTATCGCGACACGCGGAAAAAAAAACGCCGTGACCCAACAGTACTACCTATAGGTCCAACTGAATTATATTGAATTATTTATTTCAAATATCTAAACTACATTGAAATACAAAAACAATAATTAATATAAATTATTAATGATATTACACAAATACCCCGAAAAATCTATCGTTTTACACAGTGGCGTAATTGGGGGGTCTAACTTGCGACCCCAAATATAATGTATGGGTTGCAAAAATATTATTTTGCAACCCCTGAAAATTACATATTTATAGTTTATCGCTCGATAGTAAAAAAAATAAAATAAGTAATTATTTGGTTAAATAATTATGAAATAAAAAATGTTGGAGAATGAGAAAATTGAGACGATAAGAATACGATAAGTTTTAAACTAAAAATACATTATATAATATTAGAATTAGATAATATTATTTTTAATTGTGATTGTTATCCATTATAATAATAAATTAAATAAAAAACTAATCAATTTTTAGATCAAAACTTCTATGTCGTCGTATTGTTATCGGTGTTATTATCGTCTTTCAGTATTTAATATATTTTGTATATTTCTTGACATTTTATAATATTGATTTGTATGTGAACGACGAACGTTTATTTTATTATTTCAATTTTGCTTTCAATTCAATTCAATCTTTCATTTTACTTAAATCATTTTCTGTTATATCAAGCGAGCCATACAACGATTATTGATTACGCGACGTCGCGTAAACATCATTATAGATCATCTATTTTTATTTTATTTGCCTTTTTAAAATTTATACTTAAAATGGATAAAAAAAAGGACTACTAATACGATATTACATTTTTTTAAAAAATCATTGGATGGAGTTGAAAATAATAAATACAAGGATGTTTCTTCTATTTTGGGACAGTCACATGAGGTAAGTACAGGATCGGATAGGACCATTTTAAGTTATTAGTCACCGGGAACTAAACTATTAAGTTTATAACTATTAACTTCATTCTTTTCATCATTAGATAAATGATAATACATACTATTGGTACAATAAAAAGGGATGACTTCTGTAAAACAGTATATATATTCGTAATATATAACCGATTTATTTAATAACCCCCCCCCCTACTTTCAATAATTTCTGGCTATGCCACCAATCAATATTACTATTATTCTTTTTATTAACTATACCATCAAATTCAGCAACATGTGAAAGAAGCTTTTCTTGTCTTAGACGATTAAAAAACTATTTAAGAAGTACTATGGGACAATCTAGTTACATCATTTAAGAATTTTACAAATAGAACGTGAAAGATCGTTAAATATTAATAACGATGAAGTCATAAAACAATTTCGCTCATCTACAATACGTCGTTTAAAGTTTAATAATTTTTAAAACTTAATAAAAACTGTTATTCTTAAAATTGTATTGTTTATTATTATATTTTTTTATAATATACCCAAGTTATGAATTAATTAATACTTATGAGTAATGTTATGATATAAGTTATGTAGTACAAAAAGTAAAAAAAAAAAAAATTGTAATAACTAAGGGGTGTATTAATAATTACTATAAATACATTAAATTAAAGAACAACAAACAATGATACTGCTACAATTGTAAAATTATAAACATATAATGTATTTTATGTTAATAATGGTTATATTAAAACATTTTTTTGTAATGTTGGGGGTGTGGGGTTTGTGCACCCCGAGTAACTTTTGCAACCCTGGATATTTTTCCCAAATTACGCCACTGGTTTTACATTTTGTTTATAAACCTTAAAATCATAATAAAAAACTAATAAACGGACCACTAGAAATTATGGGTTTCTACAAAATTCAATCTAAAAATAATCGTATATCAAACAAATTATGATATTTTTTCATTTGTTTTTCACTTAGTATATTTATTACGTGGTACTAATACATAGTACATACCGATGGCTCAAAAACGAATGAAACGATACATAAATGAAAATATACGTATAATACAAATTTAAAGTGATGGTATTTAAAAGTACCATCGGTCGACAAAGGGATAAGAAACAGTGGCATACATTGGCGGAAATCGGATTAAATTGTTGGGGGGGCTAAGACAATATGCATAATTACCATTGAAAAAAAATGTTCACTTCTCATAGCAGAAGTATCTATATATAAATACATTAAATATTATAATAATTTTTTCACCAATTTTTAGGGGGGCTAAGCCCCCCTGATTACCGCCAATGGTGGCATCCCTTGAAATGATTAAATTTAATCTATACCTCAAAACATTAAAAGGGGTACGTACATTTTTTAAAAAATAAGATACTTCGTATTACTGCGTTCACCCTCCACCACCCCTCCTAACTTAAGCCTTATTTTTTTTTTTTTTTTTTGCTCATCAAAATTATACCGAGCGTAGCAAGGAAAAATTTTTTCATGGAAATACGAACATTTTGCGATAATTATTCGAACATTCACATATTTAAAACTGGCAGCACTGTAACTATATGTTGAATAATTGTGATACAAATTGAATGTTTTTTGAAAAAACGTGTATTCTGTATGTTAAAATAGTGAATACTGAATTTCCGAAGTTCATTTTCGACTTCCTGTTGGCTCTTCTAACACATGTTAATCTAAATAATTCTAAATTTTTAACTAAATAATAAACTAGTTGTAACCATCATTGGTTATTCCTATTTTCCATAATAATATTAATTTTGTGACTAGATAAATTTATTACATCATTTTACTTATTATTTTTCTATTAATTTAACTAATAGGCATGTAAGTACATATTTGAAATTAAACAAGGTCTTTTTCAATAATTTCATTTAAATTTAAAACGTTTAATATATATATATATATATGTATATTGTATATTATGTATATAATATAAAATTTGTCTTTGGAATATAACTATATAAATCCATTACAATATAATAATACACATAGATTTTTGAGCATTAATTATAATATTAATCATTCATTATATTAAACGAACAATATATTGCTATTTTTATTATTTAGGTGTGCTTTATCTGACTTTTGTTTTATTTTCAGTATTATAACTCATGACAAACTTAATAGGTATAGCAGCAACATTTTGATTTGGACCATATTCTGCGCAAACATGGCGTCAGGCATGCTCCACTTCTCATTGGCTATAAAATATTATCACTTTTCACTTAAATTATGAATTCGTACTATCATAGTATCATAATCATATTATCATGATAAACTAAATGCGTTTATTCATGACAAATAGATTTAGTTTGTCATGATTAAACGAATACAATAAAATTGATAAGAGGTGTTAGCCAGCAGCCATTTTGTGCGTATCAAAATATTGCTGACATATCTATCTATTTAGTCATGTTATAACTCTACCTATGTTATATCATAAGTTGTCAGCTATATCAAAGATTAGAAATTTTGATGAATCATAACAATTTGTACTTTATTTTTAAAAATTCAGGTATTTAAAATTGTCCGGCATTGGGGTTGAGCATGTCGAAAAGAGCTTCACAAATAGCAGAAGTAAACTTCTTAAACAAGCTCATGCTTAAGTCATCCGCTATAGTCTTGTCGGCTTCGGATCCCAGTGGTACATTCTTGGTTTCGACCTTAGTGTTTATAATAGTAGGAGTAGTCCAACATTCGGAACCGTTAATCATGTTTCCAGAGGTAATTAAGTTGATTCTGTCTATGGTGAAATAAGCTTTGACAGTGTATGGTATTTTGTCCTCAATATCCACATTGATGTCGCCAATTAAATTATATGTGTTGAAATCGTATAGTGCGGTCACGTTTTTGTTGGCCATATCCACGAAGACGTTTTTTATTCTCAAGTAAGTACGGTTCAAGCCGCTGGAGAACAAATCTCGTGCGTTGTAATTAATACCAGTTGGCAAAACTCCTGAGAAATTATTGAAATACGGATCTGAATAATTCTTGAACATGATGTACGGCCTAATTGCTTCTCTGACACCGATCGTAATGTTTTTGTATAACGATCTAGCCACTTCGTCAGAAATATGCTGGAATGCGATCTCTTCCACAAAGTACCTGTCAAATGAATTGAAATTAATATGATATTGTATTAATTATTAGAATAATATTCGTTGTCGTTTAAACGGAAAAGTTCGAAATTACGTGAATGAAACGACTTTAAATATCTCAGAAATTTATGTTTTTAAAAAATATTATAATATAAAATACTTTCAATAATACACTATACAATAATATAGTTATATATCGGTTAATATACAGATATACTACAATATATTATTATAGTATAAAAAAATCATATTGTATTTAAGAATCTTGTTTTGGTATTATCAGAGGTTAAAGTGGGGGGGACGTAAGGGGACTCAGTCCCCCTACCGCTAATGGTGGTCATAAAGCGTCCCCTTTAACAAATTACACATTATAAAACGCTCTGGGGACATAAAATGATATATGGAACGCTTAAAACTATATGGAGACATTAGTCCCCCTTGGAATTTTTTCCCACTTTAAGCCCTGGGTATTATCGTCGTTTCTCGGAGTTTCATACGTTAAATATACTCTTTGAAGCTGACAGATAAGAGTGAGTAATAATTTAATTAATTATAATATCAACATAATTAGGTACTAGGTATTAATAAATTTAATTGAAAATACATTTACTTTATGTTCGGCAAGTTTTTAATATCATTGACTTCTAAACGATTTTCCGAAAACGAAGCCTTCATATTTTTATAAGAAATACTTGATTTCGGCACCGAGGCTGGATAACTTATTGTATTTGCAGAGAAAGGAGTATTCGTTTTGTAATTTAGACTTTCAAATTTAATTTCATAATTTCCATCTTCATAATATGTAGCATTTGTATAGAAATAGTTCCCTACGATTTTTGCATTTTCCCATTGGACTTCAGTTTCAGCCTATTAAAAATTAAAACGTTATTAAGTACATAGACATGTCTTACAGATTACAGTATCGTGTTTTGGTACATTGTACGGCCAAAACGTTTTATAATAAATATTATGAATCCACATAAGTAGTATTCTTAAATATAAATAGATTAGAAATACATAACCAAGTTAACAATTGAAACAAAGCGATATAGTATAAAAGTTTGTTCAAGTTTAATAAGACAACTGTGTGACGATGTCAACAACAATATCAATGAAATTGATACCGAAACTAATATGACTTAATCTTTTATTAAAATATATTTAAAATCGTGACTGACAATTTTTTTTTATAGGCTTTTTATTTTTTTTTTCTGACGTATGAAAGTCTTTTTTTGGGGTAGAAATAATTGTTCGATTACCACAAAATATGGTACTCTTTCCGTACCGAATATCATTTCTACGGTATTTTATTTAGGTCATTTTTGGATTTTTCCAAAAATTTTTCCTTGAGAAGTGGAAAATCGGCAAAATGGCGTTTTCGGTTATTCTAATTTTTTTATTACTAATTGAGTTTTGATCGTAAAGACTTAAAAATTTTTTGATTACTTACATAGGTAATATTTACGGTTAATAAATTTTGAAAAAGTTTGGTTGATTTTTTGGCTAAATGTAGAATTTTGAATTTTTTCCAAAAATGTTTATCATATACTACTTAATCTTTTTACAATATATTTTGAAAATCGTGACAGACAATTTTTATCATGAAATGATAACTCGTTGAATATTGATCGTAAGGATTTGAAATTTATTTTAAATATTTTAATATTTAAATATACAATTTACACTCGTGGTAAATTTTGGAATGGATTATCAGTATAATATATTGCAATCGTATTTTCTAATGCAATATCATTACATTCAAATCTAAATAATTATAATAAACCACTAATTTCTCCGAGAACCGAAGGGAAGAAGGAGAACGGCCAGAATCGACCTTTCCACTTTTTTTTAATACGTAATAAAAATTTCAATCTAGTTAATTAGTAATATCGTGTTGTACATAATATCATATATTTTACATTTCTATAGTTTTTATGTTTAACTGTTGTAAATGAAATAATGTTTTTAGTTTAACTGTTGTAAATGAAATAATATGTTTAGAATAATGTACAATAATCACTATTAACCGTATGTATTGATATTGATTACTTACTGATAAAATATTATTTTTGTGACGATAAACGGTCATACTTTTATATTACTTGTATATCGAATTATTTCAATATTTACCTTTGGTATTTATTTCTAAACTATTTATTTCTAACTATTCCAGAACCATATATATATATATATATATATATAAATATTATGTGTTATAAAAAATGGAAAATGGAAATGAATGGTAGATACATAATATAAAAATTTAATTTACCTCGTCGGGAGCCCATTTGAATAAAATTTCGTTTTTTGTATAATCATTTAATCCTTTGACTACATTGTTGGCAAATACCAAGTTGTCTTCCGGTTGATATGATTCTGTTTCCGGTACAGGAAATTCATTTTTAAAATATCCAAATGGAAATTTAGGGTCATAAACATGTCCACCGTATTCGGAGATCATTTTCATTTGATTCGTGTATGATTTGAAAACGGCTTTTTGGATTTCATCGTTACTTTTTCCAAGCATATTTTTCGGTAACATTTCTGGTAACGTATCATTGTCTGAATCCCAATTGACCGTTTTCGGGAATACTTTAATCGGAGTCTCGCTAACTAAAAATAATTTTTAATATATATATGTATATATAAATTAATAATATATAAAATACTAGTATATAGTAAAAATACCTGTATAAGTTACTGAAATAACCAACACTAAAATCACAAATGACTTCATTGTGATCGTGTGTAAACTGAACAATACAATTCTTTTCGAATTTCGGTATTTTTATACAAATATAAGAGGTTATCTTTGGTTCAGAATCGAAAACCTCGGTCACAAAATATCCAATATATTGAACAAGAACCAATTAACTACTGAAATCTTATCACAGTAAACTTAAAGTGTATTGTTTAATGTCTTAATTAATTTTGATATGCACAAAAATAATCCGTACGTTTCATATTATTAATAGACAGTATTATAATAGTATAAGTCAATGATTATAATGGAATTATTTTACCAAGTCAAATCACCTATCACCTTCATTTATTTGTTCTTCTAGAAGTCGAATAGATAATGCAATAATAAAATTTTATTTAACACATTTGATACATACAATTTTTAATAAATTACATTTACACAAACATGTGTTTATACGATTATTTGTATATTTAAAAACTCAATTCTAACAAATTTGCATACGGACCGCAATAAATCCTACCTTTAATACTTCTGGCAATTATGTCATTTTTATAAAAATATTATTTTACCTGATAATATCACTTAATCATCACATCAAACGATACTATTTGTTTTTTTGATTAAGCACAATATAAATATATTTAGCCTAAAATTATTGGCAATCGATCCTTGTATCAAATTAGCTCATCATTATTACCCTTGTCTAAAACTTGATATTCATCAAAACAGACAATCAATAAACTATACTGCATAATGATGTTCTTTAAAATATCGGTTTGTATATACAAGTATAATTTTTATGAAACCATACTAAAAGTCTTGTCAAATAATTCCATTACTATAATGTTCTGCTTATTTTATAATATGAAATGTATATATTTAAACTATTTATTTATTTCATACATGTTATCGACAACTAATAACTAGTATATAATAATTATAAATAAAAAAAATATAAAATCGTAATAAAGTGCATTTCTAAGTTGTGACTTAGTGTCTAAATATTATTATTTTAGTAAGTTATTGTTTATAGAATAAAAAATATTCTATAATAAATGGTACTTTAATAAAATTCATTATTATATTAATGATTAAATTTTTCTTCATGTTTACTAAGTTTAACTTTTCCGGCATAAAAATTTAGCTGAAACATTAAAGCATACTTTCTAGAATTTGTATAAACTTAATATTAGGATAAGCCAAATAGATTAATCGTATAATTTTAATTTTCGATGGACAACAGTATTAGGATAATTTTCCGATTGTCGGATTAAGCAAGCCGTTCAATGCTCTACAAATAGCAGAAGTAAATTTCTTTATAAAACTGTCAGTTATGTTTTTTTTATAATTTTGTCGACTTCTGGTCCCAGTGGTACGTTCGAGGTTTTGACCTTTAAGTTTACAATTGCTGGAACGGTCCAACATTCAGAACCGTTAATCATGTTTCCAGTAGTGACTAAGTTGATCATGTCCATGGTGTATTGAGCATTGACAGTGAATGTTTTGTCCTCGATATCCACATTCATATCGCCAATTAAATTATATACTGTGATCACGTTTTTTTGGCCATATCCACGATGACGTTTTTTACTCTCAACTTCTCAAGTTAGTGTTGTTCAAGCTGCTGGTGAATAGATTTTGTGCATTTTATTTAAGACTAGTTGGTAAAACTCCTGTAAAACTCTTAAAATAAGGGTCCGAATAATTCTTGAACATGATCTACGGCCTAATTGCTCGTCTGATTCCTATCGTAATGTTTTTGTGTAACGATCGACCTATATCGTTGGCAATGTGCTGAAATGCAATCTCTTTAACAAAGTATCTGTCGAATGCATTTAAATTAATATGAAGTATGATATTATGATATTATATTGTATTAATCATTAGAACAATATTCGTTGCTGTTACATATTTTCTTTATGATGTATCATATAAATTCAGATGGAAATAGACGTATTATACAAATTAATTTATATCATGATTTTGATTTAGCACTGTCGAGTTGCATGTCACTTGGTTTAAAATTGTATAAACAATTATTGTATTTATTATTTTTAATTATAAAAATCATGCATTTTCACTTTCGCATTAGTTTCATTAATCATTTGCCAGCATATATGGGATTAAAAATACTAGATACATATTTGGTGCATAACTTAACTCAATTTTAAAAAAATTCGTTAATCGACAATGACAATTTTTTTTTGTAAATTAATGCTATTGAACATAATTATGAAAATAAAAATTAATGAGAAAAAATTATAATTTTCGAAAATGTAGATAATGTTATAAATAAAAAGAACTATGAAAAAAATTTTTAATCATAAAAATTGATGTAGTATTTAATTGTAGTACGCTATATGAATCAGCCATAGATTAGATTATTCATAATCTATATGTAAACACCAAAACATTAATGTATAATAAAATATAATCATATTTGGTATTTGTGTGTTTAATCTATTTTAATAAATAAGAATACCACGGGTAGTAAAAAAATTTTGATAATAAACTTGTTTTAAGTTAGGAACTTTGTCTCTTAATAATTGATTAATTAATGAATAATTAATTAATAATATATTTAGTAATTAATTATTTGTTTTTAAATTAAATTAATTTAAAATTTATAGATATTGTAATGTGTTGTATAACTGTCCACTTTTCACGTATGTATAGATATCTAATATTATATCGTATAATAATTATCGATGTGCACTTGAAATAATGTGCACATATGACCAATGGCGAATTAATCACTAGGCTTGAGCTTAGGGTGGCAACTTGTAGGGGACGTTAAATTGTTTACAAATTAAATATAGAATAGAACGAATATACTATTTAACATTTGTATTGTTTCATTTTAATTATTTACCTAACGAATTTTAAATTTGCTTTAAAAATGTATTAATAGTATTTTTTACGTATATTATATTCTGTTACAAACTAATTAACATTTTAACTTGTTTACTTCCACGTATCAATATTTATATACAACGTGTTGTTCCACGAGGCTACGCTGATTTTTATGGATCGTTTATAGATATCAATTGTTAACTGTAAAAGCAAGAAATTTAATATAGAGCAGGCAAAACAAATAGCGAAATCAGAAAAGGTAGAATTTGTATCTGATAGGGAAACACACAGAAATGTAAATAACAATTTAAATCAAAATAATTTCAAGGGATTTAGTAATAATAAACATAAAAGACAAAATTCAACTAGTCAAAATAATTTTAGTCGTAATAATAATCATGTTAATAAATCCATAAATTGTTATAATTGTAACGATTCGTATTACGCAAATAAATGGAGAAATTGATTGAAAGTATCAAATTTGTGTAATAATAATCGACTGCTTAATCATAATAATTTTACAAGACCAACAACTAATTATAATGTGAGAATAGTAACGTAAACTTATTACAACCGAAATAAACATAGTATTGAGAAGTGTTATAAAATGGCAATAATGATCGATTTAATAACTACAGATATAATAATAATTGTAATAATAATAAGAATCAAAACCGAAGTCAAAATAATAATAATAATAATTCGGGAAATCAAAGTACGTTCGATAAACTAAATTTCCGTAGACCAATCAGAAATTGCTTCCACATCTTTTTAAAATTAAAAGAAAATCATATTGCATATCGAACATGTTCGAACCACACCCATAAATACGACTCTTACTTATTTTAATTGATTATAATAATGATTTTACTTCTTTGGTTCAAAGTCACGTCCACACGTGAGCTCCCACAAGCCGAGCGTGTGTGCTCATATTCATACTCGTGTGTGTTCCGTTTAAACGCGATGCACAATTCCAGGCATCAATTTTTTTTTTTTTTTTTAATTTGTAGAAAGAAATACGACTGATGTTTTGGGTTCCAAAGAACAGGATTCAATTGATACAAGTGTATCAAATGAAAACACTCGTCATTTATCCACTCCATTATTATAAAAATTAAAGTATCAAATTTACAAATTGAAAACACTCTGATACACTTCCAAATGGAGCCGTGCGTCGGGCAATTATGCCTTTGAGAAAGTTTATTTTACTGACGACCATCGGATTGCTTTGGTTGTGTGTCGTGAGTAATCGTGCGTGTTCGAAATTCCGTCCAAACGATGGAAATTCGTACGACGCATGCAGTGAGCACACACGCTCGGCTTGTGCGTGTTCACGCGTGGACGCGGCTTAATACGTTCAGTTAAGGAAAATTAAAAAAAAAAAAATGATTTTACTAAGATAATCATCAACTTTATTAAACTTTAATTATGGCGTTAATACTTAAAATTTTTCATTAATAATATTTTAGTTTAATGCATGCATACATTTTTACTTCACTGTAAATAATATCATTTCATGGTAACCATTATTAAACTGTAAGTGTAGCATCACAATATAATTAGAAAATCTAATTTGATTAATATATTTGGTTTATTATTACGTACGAAAAAATTTGAAATGCTATGTGAAATTGTAAATGTAAATTTTATGAACTTTGATTACTTCAACGGTAGATACGTCTAATTTATTACATGATTTTTAAAATTTTGTTTTAAAGAGGGAAATTATTTTAAAGAAATATCTTATCATAAAATGTAGATATTCTCTTTGTTAATTTTATTTCATCCATGATATCACACCCATCGTGTGATAATGATAGAAAATACAGAGATATTATATGTTGAATAATTGTGATACAAACTGAATGTTTTTTGAAAAAACGTGTATTCTGTATGTTAAAATAGTGAATACTGAATTTCCGAAGTTCATTTTCGACTTCCTGTTGGCTCTTCTAACACATGTTAATCTAAATAATTCTAAATTTCTAACTAAATAATAAACTAGTTGTAACCATCATTGGTTATTCCTATTTTCTATAATAATATTAATTTTGTGACTAGATACATTTATTACATCATTTTACTTATTATTTTTCTATTAATTTAACTAATAGGCATGTAAGTACATATTTGAAATTAAACAATGTCTTTTCAATAATTTTATTTAAATTTAAAACGTTTAATATATATATGTATACTGGTTATTTATTTAGTTATAGATTTTCTCGGAGAAATGGTTGTATTTACGTGTAACAACTGCGGTGATTCTGTAAATAAACCTAAAGTAGAAAAACACATGCAATATGAATGCAAGCGTAAACAATTTGCAGTTAGCTTTTGTTGCGTAGACTGTTTGCAAGATTTTAAGTTAGTATAATTTTATTGCCTATATTAATTACTAACTTTAAATAGGAATACAAATACTGTAATGTTTTTAGGGGCTGGTTGGAAGGGTTCAAACCACCCCTAAATTGAAATTTTGTTTTTATATATACCTGATTTTACTTATTATATTATTCTAAGTTATATACTACATTTTTAAGTTACAACCACTACTATAATAAAATCCTGGTTAAACTCCTGAATGTTCTAAATATTTGATGATAATATTATACTAAATTTAGAATAAGAACTTTCTTGTTCTGATTGTTTTGTATATTATATTACAATATTGCAGTTACACTTTTTTGTTCTTAGTTAGGGTACCAGGAATATCTTTAAAATGTATGGGTATCTTATAATTCTTCAAACATTGTTTTGATTAGTTTTTAATAACAAATTATTATATATAATTCCAAAATAGAAACTGTTAAAGTATAGGTTATTAAGTTATAATATTAACTAGTTAAAGTAGGTATAACTATTATTATTATTATTATTTATTATTGTAATATTTTGCAAGCCAATAATCACAAGCTATTATTCATTTAATTTTAATTTTTCTCATCCAATATTAAATTTAAATAATTTTCTAGAGTCAAAATAGAACTATTAGATTTGCACTCACGTTTTTTTATAATATCATAAAATTGTAGCAACAGTAGTTATTTCATCGACATTAATAAAATATAATATGTGACAAATAATAATAAATAATAATACTTTATGATATTAATAAAAAAATTGTTAATAACATGTGACATAGTAATATAAATGTATTATAATAAAATAATAATATAATAAAATGTACATAATAAGATAAAATGGCAAATTAAGTAAATAAGCTATCGAAGCATTCTAAAGTATTAACAAGTCATAATAAATGTCAGATAATTTTTTTAAAATTTTAAGTCATCTTAATAGTCATAATATGTATTATCAATATTGAAAACAATAACTAACTGTTACGGGTAGTACAAATTAGTTACATTATTTTATACTATAACTGAATAACATCAGAATTTACTAAATAACAATTAAAATTATAAATTATATGATTTAATTTGGTTAGTGAATAAAATACCTAGATATTTCATGAAAAACACTATTTCATACTTAAATGATAACATATATATATATATATATATATATAATTTATAATATGTATTTACTATTTAGCCAAGAGACAGTAAAAGGACATTGTCAATGTGTCACAGA
The DNA here is from genome assembly GCA_013282895.1 of Eriosoma lanigerum. Lineage (NCBI taxonomy): Eukaryota > Metazoa > Arthropoda > Insecta > Hemiptera > Aphididae > Eriosoma > Eriosoma lanigerum. The sequence continues at coordinate 54,049,274 of CM023358.1, forward strand.
AGACCAGAGATATTCAGCTAAAGGATTCGTCCCTAAGTCATCATCAGAAAAGGGAAAACGTAAACAAGCTGGTTGGGTGGATATTGTGCAGTCAGTAATTGAAAGAACAGATCTACAAAACGATGAAAGAAAATTTTTAAATATTATAGCCAATTTTGATAATGTACCAAGAAAAAAAAATAAATTTCAGGTATTTTATTTAATTATTAATAATTGAATAAAATTGTATAAAATATAAATTGGTAATGATTAAATTGTTTTCTACTTTGTTTCAGAACTTTTGCTTTTCTACAGCTCCTGCTTATAGGCAGAAAACAAATTTAATTAACAAAGTATTTGATATGATAGAAACTGAGTATAAAGCTCAACAAATACAGAATACACCTGTAAAATCAGTTAAGATTAATAATATAAAAAATGAAAATAGTACAGACATCACAGATAAAAATGATTTAATTCAAGAAGATGTCCAAGAAATTAAAACAAAAGAATGTGTTCTAAATGATGAAAAGATTGAAAATGAAATAGTTAACAATAATATTGAGAAGAAGCTGGGAAAGAAGAAAAAAAATTGTAGCAAATCTATTGAGGTATTTAATGAATTTGAAACAAAACTCGAAGAAAATATTCAACAGTCCCAAAAAAAAAAGGCAAAAAAAGAGAAAAAACAGTTGGAAAATAACACTAAAGTAGTAGAAAATTTGGAATTAAATGATACAAGTACTAAAGAAACACAATTAAACTCAGCTAAAAAGTCTAAAAAAATAAAAAGTAAATGTGAAGTAGAAGGATCTAATGATATTAGTGTTAATGCTAATACTAAGACTTCAAATAAAAATATTATTGAGAATGGTATAACAAATGATAATGTACCTCTTGAAAAAATTAAAGAAACACAAGTAAACTTGGTTAAAATGACTAAAAAATCAAAAAAAAAATCAAATGTAAAAGAATCTAATGATATAAATGTTAATGGTAATACTTCGGATATAAATAAAATTGAGATCGGTATAATAAATGATGTACCTCTTGAAAGTATTAAAGAAACACAAGTAAATTCAACTAAAAAGATAAAAAAATTAAAAAATAAATCTGAAGAATTATTGTTAAATGATATTAATAGTAATACTAAAACTTTAAAAATAGATTGTATTGAAAATGGTAATCATGAAACTTTAGAAAAAACAGAATCTCAAATGAGTAAAAAAGAGAAAAAGGAAATTAAAAAAAAAATGAAATTTCAACATGAATTAGCTACAGTTAATGTAGTAGAGTCACCTAAGGAACCATTATCAAAAAAGAAAAAAAGGAAGCTAAATGATAATGAGGAAAATGAAGAACCACAACAAAAAGTTATTAAAATTGGTAATTTTATGATATAAGTTATTTATTAAATTTTTAATTAAATATATTATATTTTTTATGATTATAGAAACATCAGCTCAAGTTCCAGAAATACAAAATGGTCGTAAATTTGAATGGAATGAAGCAATTAACCAAATATTGTTAAGTAAAAAGAGTAAGCCAACATCTATAAGTAAAGTAATGAAAAGAGTTATGAATGAATATCACTTTTTAAACAAAACAACTAAAAAAACTGAGAAAGAACTAGAAAAAATATTTTTGAAAAAATTAAAAAAAATTAAAGGTGTTTTAATTGATAATGATAAGGTACAATTAGTAAATTGTTAGTTAATTATTTTATTTAATACATATGTATTTATAATATTAAAATACAACAGTTTGATAATTTTTAATTCTGATGGTTTATTTTATTTATTAATTTTATAATATATAAATGAGTTGAGTTAAAAGAATTTTGGGATGTGAATACATTGGATTGTCAATTAAAACATGAATTAAATCACAATATTCATTTGATAATTTTATAAAGTTGTACAAGTACAATGGCAAAAATACTAACGATTAAAAAACTCATTTATTTAAAGAATATATATTTAATTTTGATTTATAATAACAGTTTGAGAGTATATGCTATATATGGAGTATACTCTATAGGAATACTACTGCATAAATCTATACAGGGCAGCCTAATGTGGTAACAAAATAGGCAATATTTTATTTGGAAAAAATTTGGATAAAAATAGTTAATTAAATTTTTGTATTAGACTCGTAAAATAATTTTATGTTTAATTTCGGTTATATGCTTTTTATAATGTACAACCAAAAAATTAACATTTAATTAAGTAATGAAGAAGTAACTGAACCTGAACCCTGAATGTCCATTGTTAATTTATTCTGTTTGTAAAAATATTGTACACCTTTTGTTTTTGTTGTAAATTATTTAATTACATCAATATATTTTGAATTTACTAAATTTGTGTGTAACATATAGAAAAATGCAATATTATAAACATTGAACATTATATAGGTATATTAAACATCGAAACACATCGGCAAAATTTTGTTAAACACCTATTTGCAATTGTTAAATTTCTGAAATTTGAGTAAACACTCAACAGTATCTGCCTTTTCGACAATCTAGTAATATTTTGTGTAAACAGAATTAAGTAGAATGCAATTTCTTTACATAATATGTGTGGAAAATGTTATACATTTTGAGTTATAATATAATATGTAATAAAAAAAATTGGCATTTAAATAATTGTGCCTTCTTCAAATTTCTGTGTTTATAGTATTTCTATGCAATGTTCTAATTACACACATCATACACTAAGTACATTTCAACATTTGTATAAAACATTATTTCATTTTTGATGTTAATTAGTGAAATTAAGGGGTAACCAAATAAATATTTTCCTAGGGAAACAAGATACCTGTGCCGGTTTAAATTGTGCTGTTGTTCATAATATAAGTGTTACAAAATATGTAATATTATACATTGCTCTCAATGCTCTCATAACATGAATATTATTAAATTGTTAATAAAACCAAAATATGACCTTGAAACCGTTGATCCTGTTCAGAAATATGAGATTAAAAAATGGAAAAACTCATTTTGGTTGATATTCTATTTTAAATGAACAATCTGAATAAAATAGTTTTCAAAATGTATGTCGTGAACGTTCCTTATTTATAATGTCAGCAACAACTATCATGTGCAAAATTATTTAAAAATGTACTACAGGTATTAAGATCCGATAACGTCGTTCAAATATATAAACGTTCGTAACGAATATGAAAAATTGATGGCAAGGACGACGACGTCATTGATCAAATAACACCGATTGGTCGTTTCGGAGCTTTCAAGGTTATTTCGATTTCGTTCATGCAATTACATTGGCTGATGACGACGTTACATACAATATACAAACTCGTTTGAAGATTGAGGACGATATATTACAAATTACAATGGACTCATCCTAATATTGACGATTGAAAAACGGCTGATTGACGATTTTGCATTATCAATTTATCATAAATAATATAATTTATCCGATGACAATCTGTAGATCGTTTACGCCCACCGGGTGTCATAACAACAGTCAACTGTCAACATGGCATTTAAAATTTCAATTTGATATGAAACGAGTAAACGACATTAGTACTTAATAGCCGGTAGGTAACTAGGTATGTCGTTATTGTTCTTTACTATGATAATTATAATAATTAATATTATAATACTTGCAGACTAGTATACAATATTGTAGTGTTCTATAATATTTTATTTTATTAAAATGTGAATTGATATTTAATTTAATTAAAAAAAAAAAAAATTCAGAAATAAATACTTAATATTCAATTTGCCAATATAATATCGTAATATTTTATAATGTAGAATCATACGTATAAAAGAATACAGAGCAGTCAGTAGTAGAGTTAAGAATACTGACCACAGGGCAGTCACTGGGCACAGAATAAGAAATCTGAATATGAACAATACGTATTTTTTTTTTTTATAGATTATGCATGAATGTCTGATGAGTGATGGACGTATTTTTTTATCGGTATATCCGTTGTTATTGTTTCGACGTCTGCGGCTGTTCGGTTGGTCGCACTGTTCGACGGCCGCGGTCGTTTCCACCACTTCGAGTTGGAGTACGCGCGCGCGCCACCAGTGAGTGTTGGTGTCTCGGTGAACGGAACGCGTTACAATAACCATTCAGCATTTATTATTATTTTTCCTCTCGTACTCTTGTGCGCTATTATTTTTTTTTTCAAAATGGCCGTGTGTCCACTGTTTGTTTAGAGTATTTGCGTTCGCGAAATGTTTTCATGTTTTATTGCTGATAAAAACGATTACACTACGTTCGTCCAGTCCGCACAGTGTTTATTTCGGTCAATAATTTTCGTACGCGCTTCTGCAGTCCGTTTCGTGGGACACTTGGTCGAAATCGGCGGGTCGTGAACAGTCGTATTGCCGCGACGCCGCTGCTATCGCTGGATCTCAGTGAAACGTTCGAATTGTCTCAAATAACTTTCGTCCGGGTAAGTCCGACCGTTCGCGTCGAGTTTTCCGGAAAACTCTGTTTCGATTAACTTCTGTTTAACCCACATCGCAATTGTCGCCACTGTTATTATTGACATCCATCAGTCAGTGGTTGCACATTGAAGATACTTTCTTGGAGTTTATTTTTAATTTCATTATAGTTTGCTACTAAACACACATGTTCCATTACTTTCACGATGACTGTTGACCTATGTTTGGCGCAATGACTGACACTAAACGACGAGTGAAGTTATATGCCCTGAATGCCGATCGTCAATGGGACGATCGTGGTACAGGGCATGTATCGTGCACTTACGTTGAACGGCTCAAAGGTGTTTCTCTTTTGGTTCGTGCTGAAGCTGATGGTAAGTATTTTTCATTACCAATACTAACATGTATATGTATATGTATATAATTTTATCAGAATTACATATTGCTTACACCACTTTATCGGATTACAAATTGTAGGTAATGGAACGAACATAATTATACATTAATGAAGGTATTATAACAACCTTATGATAGTCTTTTCTATTTGCCTTTTTAAGTAATCTGTGAATACAATATTATAGTTTCCATTTGAACGCCTAGTCATATTATACAAGCACTTACCTTATACCTATTATAGTAATAATTTTTTGAGATTTTATACCTAAAATCCATACAATCTCTTGTTTTTATAACATAATAAATCTCTATTAATACTTTAATTACAATAATATTAAACATCTTTGGTTAGTTAAATTACATGAATTATTGTGGGAGTAATTAATATGACTGATAAATTTAAAACCATAGAATTAGCTTTAAACTTTGATCTTAAGATAATAATAAATTAATTTTTTAATAATTTTATTTTTATATTCTGTATAAGCTGTATGTGACATGATAAAAATGAGCACAAACATGACTAAATGTTATAAACAAATATATAATTATTATCATTTTATGATACTTGTGATAATCGATTTAGGTAACATTAAACAATAATTTTGTTTATGATTTTTAATTTCTATATCTTCACATTAATGATATGTTATTTAACAATACAAATAAATGTTTTAAGAAATGTACTTACATATTAAAATGTTAGTATTTTAATAGAAGTTTTAATGTTAAACAATATATACTTATGTTACTCTTAATGTGGTATAATTGAAACCTAATCTATTATTTTGGGGGTCCACATTTTGTGGGAAATAGATAATAAGATAACTTGGACCTTGATATAGAAATCTACGTTTAAGTTAATGTAAATTAAAATATATATTTTATCATAAATATGTCATTCTTGTTACTGCATTTAGAATTGTGAGTATAGCATTATGCGTATAATTGGTTATCAGTTTATCACCATATTGGTATTTCGTGGTATACTGTTTTGTACTAGTTACTTATGTAATTGGGTTTTCCTCAATTGTACCTATTTATTTTTATTAATTAGTAATAGACTAGAGATCCTCTTTTAATTTAAACATAATATCTTTAATAATATTTTTATGATATTCCAATCAAGAATGACACTGAATAAACAGTAGATGTACTATTTGCTGACAGAATGAATAATATTTACTGCATAATTACCCTTTTAAATGGAATATACATACATGTTTAATATATTTAATCTTGTTATCTCTTTATAAAAAAATGTGATTATAATAGGATATGTAAATATTCAAACAAATATATATATATACATTAGATATACCTATGTCTAATGTTTTAGTTTATTGGTAGGTATCTACTTAATATTTGAGATATTGAAACAATATTTAAAACTAATTTTATTAGATGCAAATTTAATGTCACTTTAATGTTGACAATGATTATTATTATAATTATTTAAATAGATACAATATTTATGCATTTTAGAAGATTTATTATAGTAGGTACTATTCTTATAGGAATGTCGTGCCAGATTTAGTAACTGTGCCACTGTAAGCACTGAACAAATTGCCGCCTTTAAATATACCTATACATTTTATAAAATTATTACTTATTAAAATAAATTAAAATATTAAATTAAATAAGTTTAAGTACCTATTGATGTCCCCAAATAAGAAGGACGTAACCCACTTTTCGTCATTTTATGGTTACATATTTTTTGATTATCTCATGCCGTTTTTTCACTTGTTTTCCAACGAAAACGACTTTAACTTTACTTAGAAGTTACAAAATCATATAATATCAAAAATTATAATACTTATTAAAATTTAACTTTGAAACCTTTAAACTATTGTCCTGAAAAATTGCAAAATATGAGTTATGTCCTTCTTCGTTGGGGACATCGCTAATTGTTTTTATTAAAGTTAATAAGTTAATAATTATATTTTGTATAGGTACTTTACAAAAAAATTGTTATTATGATAAATACCTATTACAATATTATGTTATAACTATATTATAGGTTTATATTAATAAAAATAAAAGTAAATAAATTAAAAATTTAATAGGTTTTCTGTGTGACTTTTGGGTAGGAAAATCATTTACGATATCTTTAAAGTATATGTTTCAAAAATCTGATCCAAAAGCTAATAAATTTAATGAATGTAATTTGTTTTCTTCCTTACTTGCTCTCAAATAATTTTTTTCCGTTTTAAGGTATTATATGATCTTTCGGCAAAATAGTTGGTTATTTCCATTAGACAATATACATATTGTGAAATATTTGGAAATTTGTATAACAAAAAAGTAGTGACTCAAAAACTTCTAGATTATTTTCAATAATACTCTGAAGAAATGATCAAAAATGAAGATCATTATTAAATATTGATTAAAGTTTATTTACTTTTTGTATAATTTCTCCCATTGAAGTTTACTTAATATAGTTATATTAAACTACATATTTTTTCATTTCATTTTTCACTAAAAATTTTTGTCTTCTATTCATTTGAACTTAGTTCTCTTAAATTTTGTTAGCTTAAAGTATATATTTTTTATTCTTTATCTGCTTAATTCATATTCAGTTTCATATTCATATTCACTCTATGGTTTTTATTAAATCTACATATAGGTATTGTAATTAACTTGTCATTTCAAATTGATGTTATAAAATTATTTAAAGATTAATATTGTTTTACTAATTTTCTCAAACAAATTAGTATAAGTTCAAAATTGCCACTGTAAAGCATATGGTAATAGTGTTTACTAGGAAATACAGCACTGGAGGAATGGAAAACTTAAATAATTGCTTTTTCTTAACTATGGCAATTGATTATTATTTTTATTATAAATATTTTGATATTTATTTAATTAAGATTTTATTTAGTGTTACATTAGTATTAGATAAATGTTCATTTATTATTTAAAAATAATTTTAAATTTCTACCTACTAATTTAGTTTTTATAAATACATTTAAATTGTTTATGGAAATTAAAATTGTTACAAAAATGAATATAAAATTAATTAATTTTCATCTAAGTTAGTTTGGTAGGTATTATATTGATTTTACTGGTAGTTTTTTTTATCTAGATAAAAAGATAAGAAATATTAGTTATTATTGTTTCCCCACACATATTTTGAGTATTTATTTACATTTTTATAGGTATTTTTGATTATGTCTAATTAATAAAAATAAAAATCTAACCACATGGGTAATTAAATATATATTTTTTTTAATTTCTCCATACACCTATTGAAAATAATAGGTGTCTAATGTGTTTGGTTTAAGGTATAATAATAGCATAATAGTATAATTTGTAAACCGATCTTACATATTTATTTCTGTGTATTATTATTAATAAACTAAAATAAAAATATATGTTTATTTGATTTTGTTTAGGTGCCCTTTTATTAGAATCAAAAATTCAACCTGATACAGTCTACCAAAAACAACAAGTTAGTCAATTTTAAATAATATTATTAGTAAAATAAATATGTTGAAAAATATAATGTTATGTATAATATATTACAGGATACATTAATTGTTTGGTCTGAAGCTGATAACTTTGACTTGGCATTAAGTTTTCAAGAAAAAGCTGGCTGTGAAGAAATATGGGAAAAAATTTGTAGTGTTCAAGGAAAGGATCCAACAATTGAAACTACTCAAGATATTGTTGAGGAATCTGAAGATGAACGATTTGATGATCTGTCTGATTCTGCACCACCAGTAGAATTACCGCCATGTGAAATTGGCAGACTTAAAGAAATTAAAGATGTAATTTCAACATCAAATTATAAATTATATTATACATGTATTAAATACTAATTCATGTTATTATTTCTACAGCTATTTATTACTTGTATGGCTACACCCTTAAATAAAGACAGGTTAGCTGAGGCTATTGAAAATGATGGTTATGTACGCAAGTTGGTAAATCTTTTTAATCTTTGTGAGGATCTCAATAATTTAGAAGGTCTTCATTGTTTATATGATATTGTCAAGAATATTTTCCTCATCAATAAAAATGCCTTGTTTGAAATGCTCTTTGCAGGTAAATATTTTTAATAAGTATTAATACAAAAGTATTATTTTAATAAAAAAATTTATTTTATTTTAGATGATATTATATTTGAAGTCATTGGCTGTTTAGAATATGACCCAACTCAGCCTATTCGTAAATACCATAGACACCATTTAAAAAATGTTTCAAAGTAAATTTGATTAAAAAACATAAATTATGTTTTAGAAAATAAAATTTAAATTTAAATTAATTTTAGATTTAAAGAAGTTATATTGATAACTAATTCTGAGTTATTGAACAAAATACATCAAACTCATAGAGTGCAGTATATACAAGATGTAGTTCTTCCAACACCATCTGTATTCGAGGATAATATGTTATCTGCATTAAGTAGTTTTATATTTTTCAACAAAGTGGAAATTGTCACTTTAATCCAAGTAAATAAATAATTATAAAATATAACAATTACAATTATTATTATGTTTTGTATTTAACTTTTAAAATATTAATTATAGGAAGATGAAAAGTTTTTGCCAGATTTGTTAGGTCAACTGCAAGATGAGAATACACCCGACTCTAGGAAACTGGAACTAGTACAATTTCTCAAAGAATTTTGTAACTTTTCACAAAATTTACAGCCTCCTCAGAAAGAGGGATTCTTTAGAGTAAATCAATTTTGATATAAAAATTTATATTAATGTTGTGTCATTATATAATTTATAATTTTTTTTAGACTCTGACATCTTTGGGTATTCTTCCAATGCTTGAAATGACTTTAATGTCTGAAGATGTAAACATAAAACAGGCTGCTATCGACATTCTCACCATTCTTGTCGAATTTTCACCTTCTGTTATACGAGAATATATTCTTCAACAGTCTAGTGATAATGGTAAAACATAATAGTTTTAATACTAATTACTTTTATTTTTCAGTAACATATTAACTAAAATTATAAGCATTATTAAATTTCTCTATAATATAGGATAATTATATAGTATTACAATTATATTATTATCTTTATTTATATTCTATAAATTGAGAATATTAAAATTAAAATTTTAATGTAATATTATGGCATTTGAAAGAATGATTCTAAGCATAGCTCGATATACAGAAAATTAATATTTATTTTTATACATATTATCCTTATTTATCAAACAATGTAAAAAGTTAATTATCATAAAATAGAGAAATTCAAGTTCGTCATAAATGTAGATTCTTAAATTTTGCCGTTTTCTGATGCTTATTAGTGGTTTTTGTTGGTTTGATTTAATAATGTTAGTAATTTCAAAAAATGACCAAAATAAATTTCCAACTAGACAAAATTTTCTACCGAAATCATTTACTATTTGTGGTAATTGGACTATTATTACTGCCTGAAAAGAAGGTGTCTTCAGACTTTTAAAAATACTAAAATCAAATGAAAATATAAAATCTTAAAATTTGAATTAAAAAAAAAATTGTGACTTGATATTTCAAATTGAATTTTCAGCTTCATCTATGTAATAAAATTAAAAAAAATTATGATATAGTCTGGCCACTGAGAGAGCGCAACTGGGTGGCAACCAAAATATGTTGTAATTTGCACATCTCTTTCCATAAACACAATAAAATGCGCTTTAGCCTAGTGTTCGACCTTGAATTTTCATCTATAGACAACAAATGATGTCACCCTTGACATCAAGGACTATGACCAATGGAACCATCCGCTTGGTAGGGAAAAATAGACCTCAAAATCGCGAAGCTCGGTTATTTAGATGCACGAAATGAATCTCATTAGCATGGAGTACATATAATTTCCAAAAAACTATAAAAATATATATTTCTTAAAAATTAATTATTAATTTTTTATTATAAAATATAATAAATAATTTATAATAAATTTTTTAAAACTTGGTTAAGTACTTATTTATGATTATGCTCTTATAAAATTTTCAAACCATAAAACCCACAATTATATATTGAACCTTATTGAAGAAATAATTACAATGTTATTTATTTAATAAAATAATTGATGTAACAATTAAAAATAAAAATTTATGTGAATATATATATATCAATACCCAATAAGTTTTCATATTTTCAAAATTGCATTAGTCATCATGAAATATTTCAAATCAATTTTGTCATAATTACAGTGTCCGTGCAACATTTCTGTTATTTTTTCATAGTTTTTCTTCTATATATTAAATTTTTTTGAGAAATTCAAAAAATGATCTAAATAAAGTACCAACTAGATTCAATTTTGTACTGAAAGCTTACATTATTTGTTATATAAAGTATCTACAGACATAATTAAAGTATACATCATTGTAAATAGCCACATTTTAGAGTAACTTCTTGGAAATTATTTTAATTAAACATTTACCATAATTACTGTTTCAGTTATACAAATATAATCTTTATACTCCAATTTATTAATTTAATTTGGAATTCTATAGTAAATTAATCTGTCACATACAATTTCTTTAGAGAAATTTTAAGGACAATTATTTAGATATTTAAAAAAATTACAATTATATAGAGAAATTTAATTATGACTACCGATATTTAAATATGACAGCTTAATCAATTCTAATTAAATTCATATTTTCATCCAAATTTCAATTTCTAGTAACTCAAGCAAATGGCAATGATGTAGAATTGATGTTGATGAATGTGATAATTGAACAGATGATATGTGATACTGATCCTGATCTCGGCCGTGCTGTTCAATTAATGGGTGTTATACGGGTATTAATAGATCCTGAAAACATGTTACCTTCTCTAAGCAAAGTGGAAAAAACTGATTTTCTCAACTATTTTTATAAAAATAGTGTTCATATTCTCATAGGTATTAACTATATTAGCTACAACTCATTAATTATTTAATACTTATTGTTGTATTTTTATTTAGCACCGCTATTAGCAAACACAGTGGATGGTGAGCCAGCACGAGATGATTACCAAAATGCACAGTTATTAGCACATATTCTTGAATTGCTAACATTTTGTGTAGAACATCATGCATACCATATAAAAACATGCATACTGAACAAAGATCTATTGAAACGTGTATTGGTACTAATGAAGTCTGCCCATAAATTTTTAGTTTTGGGAGCATTACGGTTCATGAGAAAAATTGTTGCCCTTAAAGACGAATTTTATAATCGTTATATTATGAAGGGTTCCTTATTTGGTCCTGTAATTGATTGCTTACTAGATAATAATGGCCGCTACAATTTACTCGATTCAGCCATCATAGAATTATTTGAATTTATTAAACTTGAAGATATTAAAATTTTGATAGCGCATGTTATTGAAAATTATGGCAAAAAGTTTGAACATATTGATTATGTACAAACATTTAAAGCTCTTAGGTTACGACATAGCCAACAAACTGAAAAATTAAAAGAAAAACCTATCACAAAGTATGTTCAATAATATAGTTATTATTTTAATTCATAAATATTATAATTGTATTTTGTTATACAAATTAGCTGTAGTGTAACTGTGTCGACTGGGCGTTTTAGACGTGATCCCCGTCAAATTGAAGATGAAGAAGAAATATGGTTCAATAATGAAGATGATGAATTTGATGATAGTGAAGCTGTAGTTCCACATACAGGAATGACAGATTCAACAGAAATTACGGCATCTGAACAATTAGATTCTATAGGTAATTTGAGCAAATTTAGATCTTCAGAACATAAATTTTGAAGTTTTACTATTTGTTTTTATGTAATAGGTAAAAGTATTGACAAGAAATGTGAAGGTAGCAGTACAAAAATATTTGGTACCACAGTAAAAACCACCCCAGTGATGAACAACAATTTGGCAGTTACTCCTACATTAAGTTCATCAACAGAAGATCCCAAAAATAGTTCACTTTTGAAAAAAGTGAGTTATACTAAATTAATAATTGTTTATTAGTCATTAAATATTAATTTGTTTATCCAGGCATTAGTTGACTATGATGGTGATTCAGACGAGGAGGAAGATGAAAACGGGGATTTAAAATCGCCAACAAAGAGGCCACGTTATACATAATATGTTGTAAATTTTTTTTTATAATTACGATTTGATTATAACTTACATGTTTTGTCATACAAAACAATCGCCAACACATTATAATTTTAAGTTAGACTAAATGACATTACCCTTATGTAAATATAATCATGCTAAGTATGGTATGCCTTATAGATGTTTTCATGAATAATGTAAGCTAGGTAAATGTTATTTTTAAACATTTATATTTTCATTTTTTACCCAACATCAAATTGTGTATATTTGACTATCCTTCGGACTGTCCAAATGATTTGTCAGTACTTAATGATAATTATTGTAATTATAATAACAAAAAAAAACTTGCCTGGTTTATGTTTTCTAAAAGAAACTATCTGACATCAGTTAACTATTTTAATACTGTGTGAGTAAGACCAATTTGGATACAATTATATATATATAATATAATATATTTTTTTTTTGCAAATTTAAAGTGGTCTTTAAGTTAATGCAATTTTTTTTGTGATATTTTGAAGTCTTATTTTGTTCTTTTTTTTGTTTTTGTACAAATGTTGTCGTTCAAATTCCGCGAAACCACGATTGTAATTTGATTTCATACAATTCGTAGAGCTTTGTGTTGTAGATATTTTCATTGTCAATGGTGTATATTTAAAAAGAATATTATACAATATTAATTTTTAGAGTTTGATCTATTTTTTTATTACTTTATTAAAATTAATAATTTTAAAAAGTATATCTTTAAAATTAATTGATAATAAGAAAATATTTAATTTGGAATTAAACATTTGATTAGGGTTAGTGTTTTTTTCCAAAGATACAAATGATTTTAGTAATCAATTTGTCTATTAATTAAATGTTATAAATAATTTAAAAGACTGAAAATGTCACTTAAACCTAAATGTAATAAGAAGAAATATAAAACATTTCTATAAATAAATAGAAATTAAAACCAGTCATTAAAACTTATTTCTGAAAAAAGAGTCCTATTTCATTTTAAACATTGTATAGAAAGTTTAAAAATCAAATAACTATGTCCACAATTTGATTTTCCTACTATTTTGAATAGCTTATCTGAAGTTAATTATATCAATATAGATTAGATTTTCTTAACTCAAATATCTATATTTGTATATATTTTATTCTTAGAATATATTCTAAAATATAGTTTATCATCTCATAGGTTACTGGAATTGGAAACAAAAAAATTGGTTAAGGCAATTAGTAGTGTTATCTTTAATTTCTTTTTTTTTAAACAATAAACATCATTTGACTGTCAATGATGTGTGAATACAGTTGATTTTTATTTGTGTAAAAAATATCTACTTAAAATATATAATTATATTTAAAAAATGAATAAGTCTTTAAAATATGTTCTAGTGAATTTGTTTTACAATTGTATATATATTTTTTTGATTATTATCTACGTTCTACACTATTCAAATGGTATGCATTAATTAACTTTCGTGTGACATCATTTATTATCAACATGTTATTTAAAAAACAAGATTGTTTTTTTTATTTTTACAAATTAAATAATAATTAAATTTATACATTCAGTTTTGTTTTTACTATTAAAACGCTGTATGAACTCTTTCTATTTAATTAAACTACTGTTATATATTTTTTAATGTGCTGAAAATTTTGTCAATATGATGTGTATGATACTATGGTCATTTTATTGTGATGTGGATATATAAATTAGCAGTCAGTATAATTATAGGCGTTACTAGATCTTTAAGTTAGGGTATTAGAGCCTAGTTATTAGTATATTTCATAAAAATGAAATTTAAAATACATTTTTGGAGTCAAACTCATAATGGGGGCTCAGCCTTCTTATACTGTTAAATATGACTCACCCACAGGCCATAATAGAGTTACGCATTTAATCTTCGAGACAGCGCACAATAAATAATTTTGTGGTAAAAAATATACGAGCCTCAAACAATAATGATTATATTTAAAAATTACTTATAGGAAGTAGGTACATGTTTTTTACCATATTAATTTGAATTTTTTTATTTTTTGAAATACACTTTGGGTTGGTGAAAATCCTAGAACTATTAAGTTTTTTTCCTCCTACCTAACACTGTGCACCAGTCAAGTAAAATTATTGATTTATATTCATTTTTAGTGAGTTTATTATATTTTAAAATAACAGGTAGTATATTATTAATTAAATGTATAGTGAAATGCAAGTATAAACTGCATTGTCAAATTTGTATTAGGTAACAGTGTTATTTGTTTGCATTACTACAAAAACTAATCTATTTATATTTAAAAGTAATTATAAATTAAGAATAAGTAAGATTGAATACATATCAAACAATATCACTATTGCTTTTTGTGATAAAAACTTTTAAGTGGATCGAACTTGAATTTTAAAGTTTTTAAAATATATTCAATTATAAAACGTAAGGTTATACTTACTAGTTACGTCATGGCGTCCACTTCAAAATATTTGGCCACCTGACACCTCATAAATTAAAAAAACTTGCACCAAAGTAAAAAGTTTGTATTTTTCTTTCTATTACACATGTGTTACATAAATCTATTACACATAGTATCGATAGGTAAAACAAGTTATTACTAGTAATTTGTAAATTATTTTAAAGTAAATGTAAATATATTATAAATTATAATCAATGCTGAGTAAGTTAACCAAATTTTTAATTCTTAAAATTATGGTATTTTAGAAATGTTACTATTCACTTTTAATTTTAGCCAATTTAAAATAGTTAAAAATGAAAGTAACTTATTTAATTTAAAAAAGATATGTATCTCATTTTATCTTCAATTAAGTAAGTAACTACCATCCTATATAAAATTTATTTAAAATGTAAAATTGTGTTGAGAGTTCAGTTAAATATAAAAAAACATTTTATTTTATAAAAATATTATATTATTTAACTTTTATATAAAAAGTAGGTAACTGAGAAATAACTTGGTATTTAAAAAAAAAGTAACTAATTGATTAACTCGTTAATGCCTTTGAGTATAAGAATTTAAGAAAGTCGCATTTTGTCATTTAAGTAGGTATTATATGAGATATGACCTTAAATTGATTATTGAGTTTTGTTGTAGGTTATAAGGCTATAATTTATTTAATATTTAAACGTTTTACGAGAACGGGGATATATTATGATCTAATAATAGGAAATGAAATGGTTGAAATAACAAAATAATGCTTCAAAGTTTTTAAATAAAGAAATAAAAAATATTGTTGAATTGTTTGTTCAGTTGGCTTGAAAATGTATTACGAAAGTTAATCGCGAAGAAAAAATAATAGAACCTTTACGATATACTACTTCGAGTATAGTTAGCTATTTGATATTGTTTTTGTTTATTATTATAGTTTATATTGCGCATGAATTATTGGTAAAAAAAATCTTTTTTTTTATAAACAGTTCTTTTTAGAATTTATATGCGAAATTTTGAGGATTTTATTTTTATTGTTTTTGGTTCAAATAACAAAATTATTTTCAACACAAGAAAATGGATATCAATTATCAACATATTATCGTGGTAAAATATATAGTTATTATAGTTAATAATTATGTATTATATTTTCTGGTGCGTTTCATTAATTACAATCGAATAAAAATAGTTAACATTTTATTTTTCTAATTATTGCCTATTTTCCTAAATATAAGAATAATTTTGCATTTAAATTCATTTTAACTAAATTTTTGGGCTTATACGATTATGTTGCCGGAGGTAGTCGGATCACTCTAATCTTAGGATTATAATTTGGAATATTGTATATTTTATATTATACTTATTGTGATTTTTGTGTTCTTGTCCAGTGGCGTCATTTGAGGGGGGGGGGGGGGCAACTCATACATTTCCCATAATCTATAATTAGCCAAATCCTCAGTCGGCAGGTTTCAAAAATAACAACCCCTTAATTGATTACCGTTTACAATAAAATAAAATACCCACCAAAAAAAATGACACCTCCCACTCCTGTTCTTAAAAATAGTCGGCAAATTTATGGGTCTGCCCTAGTCTAGTAAAAATTGAAAAGACGCCACTGTTCTTGTCGTCTACACGTCATTACGCATAAACGATTTGAAATTGAGTAATATGTAATTACTATTTAATTTGAAATAATTATGAAATACACAAAAATGTGTAGTCATCACATTTTTTGGACAAATCTTTAAAAAGTGGTAGGTAAGTATTTGGTTTTTTTTTTTTTGAAAAGCTTTTTTTTTCCTATTACAGAAATATGTTGTCAGAAATTATATAGGATCGTTCGAAATCTAAAAATGTGATAAGTTTTAAATCCGTGGATCGAAAAAATTAAAACCTACTTTATACACAAAATGCGGCGGGGATAACGATAAAACACGAGTTTTTTTTTTTATTTTAAAAGCAAAAACATGTTTCGATTTTATCATTTTCCATTGTTTTTATTCAGTTCAGTTCAGTCACGTAATACTGAATGTGATAGATCAGTTCGATCGCACATAGCATCTGTCTTTTCCGTTCATTAACTGAATGTGTAATTGACACTATATTATTAGATAATTTATTATAATTATTGACTAAATCATAAATGTAAAAAATATAATATTAAAATGAAATAACATATTTGTATTTCGTGATTAATTAATACCTAATGCTGTATTATTAAATCCAATTATATGATAATATTATCGTTATTATAACATGCATAATTAATATAAAATATTTAAAATTATAATTATATATTTGATAAATATGAAAATTATATTTCGACGTGTATTCAGTCAATTTATTGCTTTTCGAAGAAAAAGACTGAAGTTCAATTACTAAACTGACGTCCAAATAGACCTAGAAAACCTGAACTTAACGAATGCAGTGTGCTCGCTCCTTTACAAAAGAAGTTTAAAATACCGCGAAGTGGTAATAAAAATAAAAATATTATGTACATTTAAAAATGTTTAATATAAGCCGTACAGACTCGTATAGATGTCGACTATGAGATTAGGTACGGAGAAAAATATAATAACTTAACAGCCAGTATAGGTATAAAATGTTGACGCTAAAAAAACTATTTTATACAGAATAAATAACGATTTTTATCGCGATTCTATATATTATACTACTGACGCAGTGCCACTATTCCAATATGGTAACCATATACACGCTAGTAATCAAATTTATTTTTAAACACAATATTATACTATTAATAATGATTATAAAATGTATAATAAATAATTATAACTATCGCCGTGCAGCGATATATTGAATATACAATATACGAATATTATATTTACGAAAAAAACTTATTGATAATTTAATTTTTTATTTTTCAACCATTTAGATTGGTTTGCAACTATTTTTCTCCATTCATCACGGTCACTCGCTATTTCATTTAGTGCCCTAAATAGCTTCCAACTTCTGCATCATTCTTGATTTGTCCAATTCCGAGGACGTCCGGGTGATATTTTTCCTTCCATCAATTACATTGGAATAACTCACATGCAAATGCAATCAATTATGATCACTATCATAATCGGGGTTAGATTATGATTTGCTGAATTTTAATCGGTTCTTAAATCTATTTTTAACTATTATGTAATCTATTTGATGGCGAGAAATGTTCCAAGTATACCTCATTCTGTTATGGTTTTGAAAATGGGGTTTTTTTTATGATTAGGCCATATTATAGTCTCTGCAAATATCTATCAGTCTTTTTCATCTGTTATTTTTTTTCCTAGTCCAAACTGTCCAACTTTACTTCCTATAATCTTCGTTCTCCTACGATAGCGTTGAAATCTCACATGAAAAAGACGTTTTCGTAGGAGTTTGTATGTATTATTAATTCGTCTATGCCTTGGCATACTTCTTCAATTTCTTCTTCATCTGATCTACAAGTAGGCATATACACTTAGTATTAGTATGACGTTGCTTGTGGTAAATTCGTATTTGATAAGGAGAATAGCCGCTATTATCCTAAAGTACTAATATCTAAATTTTTCATTTCCATCCTAATATTCTATAAATTTACTCCTTTGATTATGGTTCGTACATTACAAGTTGCTATCTCCTACTATAAATTCATTTCCTCGTGTATAGCTTATTATTTGTGTCTGTACACTGTAGTATAGCCACCACCAGGACATCCAAATTGGGAACTAGTTTAGGTCCGTATTGTATTTTTACTCTACAAAAATCCATTTCAAATATAAAGATAAAATTCTAATTGCCTACTAGGGATGTTTAATGTGGTGGTATCCCGTTGCAGTCTTCCACATCGGCAGCGTAACGCCGTGTAAGTAAGTGTTTTTCATTTACACCTACTTCTATTTATAGCTGTAGTTGTATCTGCTACTATGAGCATCCACCTATAACCAATACTGAAGGTACTGCTTCATGTTTTTTTTATAGTCGCCTCTTACGTCAAGTAAGGCAATCGTGGATATATTATCCTTTACCCATAGGAATATTAATTTCATTTAAACATAAATTACTTTCTTACGAGAATCTAGGTGTAGAACGATTCGTTTATTTATTTAATTTTTATTCCACTTTTTTACTTTAATCTATTGACGTTGTATAAACATTATGCAAATATCCTAAGCAAGAGCGCCAAACTTTTAAAATCTAATGGTATATAGAGCTAACATACATATGCTAACATATTTATAAGCGAAAAAAACATCCAAACCAACAAAAATGCTCTAATAAAATTGCAGAATAAACATAATTTTTATAGTCATGAATATAAGAAAAATCGTATCACAATTGTTATTTATAGTTAAAATAAACATGTTTAACATATTAACCAAATAGAAATGTTTTTAAGAATAACATTTTGTATTATTTAACCCTCTTGTACCTCCTAAAGGACATTTTTGTGCTTAAAACGTCTTATTTTTTACTTTCATAAAAAAAAAATATATATATATAATAACAAAGAAATATGTAAAACGTAAAATCAAAATTAATATATATATCAACCTTTCATACTCAGATATAACAGTTAACAAACTCGTAGTAATATTGAATGGTTTAGTTTGTATTTTTTGAGTCATCAGAAACGTAATAGAAATTCTTTTTTAAACACGGAAAAACGTAAAAACCGTTTGTCGTCCTAAATAAATGATTATAAAATCAGTAATGATACTATTCAAATAAATTTGAAAAAATTTTAAAACTAATGAGTTTTCTGTGATTTGAATACCATAAGAGGTTGATTATGCAAAATTGGGTTCACGTATGCAGTGATGTACCAATATTGTCTATACAACACGCCGTCTTGAACATATTAAACGAAATTCTAATAATTTGCAAAACTTACAAAATAATGTGGTTGTGATTCATCAAATCGATTGAACTAAAAATTAAGATTTAGATATTTAAAAAAAAAAACGATTTACATATTCGCAATTTCATCGTATATGATAAACTCGAAAATTGTACATGAAAATATTCATAAGCACTATAATATAGAATATAGACATAGGTATGTAGGTATTGCAAGAAAAATTTGTACCGATTTTGTAAGTTATAAAAATAACGTATATTTAACTGATTAATACATGTTGATATGACGGTACTTATTTTTTTACTTTTGGTAAAATAATCAAGTTAAAGCTGTGTAAATAATTACATAATTGTTAATAGTATTTTGAAGTGTTTAAGTAAAAACATTGTTTACAATTTAGTACATTAAAAAAGTTTAACCGTAAGTTTTGTAATATAGAACTTAATTTAATCCATAGTATAGGTATTAAAATATAATGTTTTTATGTAAAGAAAAATAAAAACATTATTAAAAGTTGAAAGATAAAAATGATCATCATTAAATCGTTAAAAAAAGACGTTTCAAATATAAAATTCACCACTTCTCCTCGCCGTCAATAAGAAGAGCTTACACCCATGTATATTAATATAATATTTTACAATAGACATCTTAAGAATTTTTAAAAGTCCAGAGGGAAAATAAATAATTAAAGTTTTCAAAAAGTTTCGAACAAGGAAAATACGGAGTTTTTCTCGTCTTCGACTCATCAATATTGGACATATTTTAGTAAATTTTAGATGCTGCGGAGTCGAAACTTCAATTTTTTCCAAATAATTTTACACAATATTTTATACTTACGATTTATGAAATAGATATTCATAATAAAATACTAACTCGTACAATATTATTATAAAGTTAAAATTTTGTATATAATATATTTTTATAGTAGGTATAGGTACCTAATAAAATATTAATAATTATCAAAGAAAATGGTAAAATGTTGCCTTCGTTGCATAGTAAAATCGTATAATAGATTATAGTAAAATATTGTTAAACAAATATTCATATCTACTTATAAATTAATGTTTGACAAATTAATTAAAAAGTATACTGTGAAAGAGCTAAAATCTTCTACGGGAGCTTAAAAACATTCTGGGTGAGCTTAAGTACCCAAAGTTTCTCACATATCTGCATATGGTGTAGATTTAAACACAAATATATTAGGCTATTTCATGCGACATTATATAAAAGTAATAGTTTTATAATAATTATTTAGTAATATTTTGTTTTAATATATTTTATTATTTACATTTTTACAAGTCTGGTCGTTGGATACTTGAACGAAAAATATTAGTTACTTTCAATTTTTTTTTTAATTACTTTTTTTATTCTCGCTAAGATTCGTTATAGACAATAATCAAGTATAATGCGGAGTAATATAGTATTAATACATACATACATATAAATATATATATATATAATAATAATAATAATAATAACCAATAGGTAAAGGATTTTTCACGTAACTACGATGAAAAAAAAAATTTGCCTGTGGTTAGGATACTGGTTCTTTAAAATAAGTAGTTTTTCCATTAAAAAGTATAAAATAACTTTATTTGACAAAAAAAAAAAATGTTTTCATTAATCCTAAAAGAGTAAAAGCACACATATATATATTATTTGTTTATATAAATCATTAAAAGAAAAAAAATATTTGTTTTTAGAAGTGTATAAAAACATATTTAAATTTTTTTTTTCAGAAATTATATAATTTATTATTGTTATTTTTTGTTTTCCGTATCTTTATTGCAACGATTTTGTATTATATAACAAAATCACTATTAAAAAGCGGGACGGAGTAATTACATTTCTAATGTATAAAAAGATATATTTATCAATAATCTCAAGAAAAATATTGAGATAGTCCTAATTTAATTGAAGAAAGGATTTATTTTATATATTGACTAAAAAGTTATCAGAATTTTATTACGAAACTAATAATAATAATTGAGAAGTTTTACAGGTGTTTGCTAACTGCTTATCTTATTAATAGACCTAAATGCATGTCCTTCGTGTGAGGGTCTCTAGGGCTTGATATAATCAATAAGAATCCGTTTAAAGAAAATAATATACAAATGTAATGTGATATATTTAAAAACAATTTAAATAAAACAACTTTTGTGTAATATTATTATTAATTTATCTGTTAACCATTTCTAATAATAGACTTATATAGTTATTATATATTACATTGCAATATAGAAATCAAAACACTGTTAAGTGTGGTATATGGATTATGGGTTCGCCAAGAAATTAAGAATCCAGGACGAAATTACCCCGTTGTCCTTTCCCCTTATAAGACGACGGCCATGGACCTAAAAATCAACAAACATGGTATTATTATTATTATTATTTTATTGACATCTACAATGAGTAATTATTACAATTTATTTACCCAGTATTATGATAATTTTGTTCACACCCGGAAAATCGTTCTGTAAGGACATTTGAATACTAGAATGATTTAATCCTTTTAGAAGGATATAATTACGATATTACTATTACCCACTACTAGGGTCTAGGGCTTAAGTTTTATCCATATAATATATATTTACAACTGTATAGTATATTATATTAACAAATAACAATATTTAAATCAATTAATTAATAATAATATGTAAGTTTAGTACCGATATCTTATGTATCGTGATCAATGACCAATACGAAACACTTATAATGATCGGGGGGGAAAAAAAACACGTGATTTTATAATTAAAAATAATACACGCAATAATAATATTTTGTTGATACGATTTCAAACCAAATATACTTGTTGCAACTCGAGGCCGCTGCGGCATCCCTCCGCGCCACTGGATATATTATATATTATATTGGTCGCGTCGTCATCAACCGCCCTAGACCGCGTTAACGATATGCCGTTCGCGCCCTGTACATATAATATACACAACGACAATACAATAATGTATGTGTGTTGTCATATACAATAAACGGGACGGGGCACGCGCACGACGTTTAACGGTCACTCAGCGGGAGCTAATGGAATAATCTCATAGGAACTCAGCGTGACACGTGTCTGGAACACTTACGGTAGTTATTATATAAAAACGCGCCAAGTACAAAATTGAATATAATATAGTATTTTAATACGCGCGCATTAGATATACGAAATGATATACAGGGCGATACAGAAACGAATGGTGTTTCCGAAAAACGGTGGCAGACCGTATCTCAATATATATATATGTATACGCAATCCTTGGTGTCTTCTGTATACTCTCGATCGTTCTGTACACGGTATACGGTTAAATATATAAATAGTATATTATTATACCGCGGTATAAGGCGCGCGCAGAGTATATTATATAATAAAAAATATTTCGCGGGTTAAAACGCGTCCTTTGGTATGGGGGCGATTTCGTTCGCGCCTCACGACAGTGTAGTGTAATATTATTATGTAGAAGATACGGGCACCTTGTTACGAAATCCTAACACCGTAATGTGTATTTCGGTCGGCAAAGTAATTTATAGGCACAAATTAAATCGGAAGACGTGTGTTATTATATAGTATTATCGTTGTCTCGACATTACGAGTTCATTTCAACCTTCAAACAGTTTATAAGGGTTTAACCTAATTTCCATTGACCTTTTTTTCTAGTGGCCTATACCCGGTAATGCTAGCTGCTCGAACTCAAGTTAAAGCATTGCAGTTATTATTAGTAAAAAATTACATAATAACACGAAAAAATAACATGATTCAGATAAATTAAATTTTAGTTTTTATAAAATTTAACATGTATGTAACTCAGTCAATATTGGGTTTAGGACAAAGTTGCAATATGTTAAACCGACTTAAAAAACATCAGTGAATTCAAATCTGGTGTTAAAAATTGGGATTACCATTTAAAAAAAACATAAATTGTAATGCGCATGCGCATACCGTAAGTGTTAAAAATTTAATTATTTCACAAATTGTGTATTTCAGTATCCCCTAGATTCCACTATAATTATATTTCAATACAGAGTCATCCACCTGAAATATTAAGTGTTACCAATAATCGTGATCGCACAGTATAAATATAAAATAAGTTCCTCGCCCTCTTGACAAAATCCTAAATACGCCCCTCTTTATACTACCAAAATTCACTGTAGGTACATAATAATACAAAGTATGTATTCTACTTTTGAATGATTTTCACTTTTTTATTTAATTGGAACCTGACGTTTTTGTGTTTCCGCAAGTACTACGATAACTGCAATGACTCGTTTACTCTATAGTAGTGTTTTTGTGACATTATTTTATATTTATAATATATCTGATTATAATATTTATCTAAAAAAATATTAAATACCTATTAATTTAATTTATTAGAAAAATAGGATGCGTTAGTGGCGATACCAAAAGTGTGTGGACAACGAATGATTTTTTTGTGTTAAATTATATGATCGACTCATGAGTGTACACAGGAATTTGTCAAGGGGGATAAATATTTTAATTTTTCAATTTTTAATTTCACTATTTAATTTTTGCTAAATTATGATTTGTGAAATTTCTTTTTATATATATTGGTAATTAAGTAACGTAAAAATGATTAAAAAATGTTTTTTGTGTCTTTTTATATTGCATTATGATTATGATAATTGACGCGAAAAATATCAAGAGGGGCAACTACTCTTACTATACCCTTCAATGAACGTCTTTGGTTCGATTCAAATCAGACGTGTTATTATTATATTATAATGTTGTACGGGATTTTGTAGTATTGTTTTTAAATATTTCAATAACAGAACACGACGATAAACTGAATTTTCTCGGTATTCGTTTTTTATTATCGCAATGTTAATAAATATAATATTTTTGTAGGTATTGTCTATGACAATCAAATAAACAACTTTGACGTCATCGTTGATATTTTCATTCTGATATTCTCTCATAAACATACCGTTATATTGTAAATATATGTGAACATTTCCCGTTTCGATTATTGTGAATAATTCTTTAATAATCATTCTTTTATTATGTAAGAATAAAAAATCTTATAATATAGATATTGTGTATTTCATCCATGTCCTAAAATCAATTATATCAGCTAGGTATAGGTATAATATGAATAATTGACCATAAAGCGTTAATAATGGTTAACGAAATATATTTCTGTACGGACAAAGACGCAGGCATTATCGTATAAATGTCAAGTAAAATATAAAAAAAATTAAACAGAAACATTCTGTTGTGTTTTTCTTATATACCTATTAGGTTATAATATACCTATGTAAATGATATTGAAACATTTTAATTTTACGCACGCGACACTTACGATCTATTTATTCTCGAGCAATATAATTATTTATTAATTATTATATATAGGGCAATAATTTATATTATAAATAAATGTTTATATGATTATATTTTTCTAAAAATTAATCTTTTCACGTTAATACTATACCTATCTTATAACTATTATAATATTGTGAAAATGTTTTTCTAACGTCCCAAACAAAATGCATGTTTTTGTTATTCTTTTCAACGAGTTTACTATGGATTAAAGTGTGTTGCAAAAATAGGTAAATACATTAAAATCACATGAAGTCGGTAGTTCACAGGCAAGTTGAGCATAACATATTTAATATTAATATTTCACAGGTAGCGGGTGTTTAAGTGGTTCGAAATAAGTCGACATGATAAAGTATTTAAATATTTTATACAAAGTAAATGAATAATAATGTACAAAACTATAAGGAAATCCGTTTTTAGCAAAATTCATTGACTGACGAAAAATATAAGTAATATAAGCATGTTATTGTTTCAACGCGAGTTTAAAATTGTTTAAACGATGTCATCTGCCAATAAAACAAGTACCTAATTATTTATATCGAAGTTTATGATATGTATTATTATTTATTATTATGATAACTTTTAGTTAAAATGTGTGTTGTAGCATCTGTGACTCTCTTATATGAATATTTCATTATCGACGAAAAAATTATTAGTAATGAGATGGACGATGTAAAGTTTTAACTTTTATATTATATTATTAATAAAATTGTGTATAATAATAATTGACAGGTGACATTTTAACTAAATTATACGAACGTCGAAAAAAGTTAATATTTTAGATTCCTTTTTGAATAAATAATATAAAGTGTCATTATAATTAATTTTTGATTAGTTTATAATTTAAATAAAAATAAAAAAAATTTATTAGATTATAATATTGTATAGGTGCAATGTGCATTAATTAGTTACATAATTCTAATCTTGCATGTTTCGTTAGATAATTATTTAAATTTATACATAATATAATAATTATAGTCAGTTGATATTGGTGTCAACTGATATTTCTGAAATTAAAAAATAAACGTACATTATCACCTTTATCCACTACAACTATAATGGTAAATTCTTTTTCACCTTTATCAATGTATAATTTCGGTAAATATTATCAAAATCTTTTCCTACTTTAATTTAAAGTTGTTATTATATTATAACACGTTTATTTATGCAATAAAATAAATTTTGGAAAAATTTTAAGATAACACCTTTGTCATAATAAATAATATAATAATATAATATACATAATATTGTAGTATAGTACAGAAAGTAAAAAAGTCGAGGTTCACATTTTATACTCAAAAGTTGATATCACCACTAGAAAACTTTCTATAAAAGAATATTTAAAAATATATTAAACATCCAAATAGTTTTAAATTATCTATTTATTTATATTTATTTCTGCAACTTACTTCTGCTATATTTTTAAATAAGTAATTTGACAGAACATTAATGATTATGTATAATGATTATTGGTTATAGGTTTAATATCATCAATAAAAATAGTAACATTTCAAATTATAATTTATAACCGTGTTATAAGTATGAAGACGTAAAAATATTATATGATATTTGTGTTTTTTGATTTTTTTTTTCAAGAATAACTGTCTAAAAAAATATTATATATATAAATTATATATTATATAACTAGTTATATAAAATTCTATTTTTCTAAAAAATTAGTTGGACGTTCTTCAGTTAGTTACATTATTTGTTATGTATACGTTCGCGTGTTTTCGTAGGATATATTTATTTATTTATTTATTTATTTATTATTATATACCTATTTTTAATGCATTTTTATTATTAAACCTTTTTCCCTTTTATGTACGATCGTCCTACGTTGTTTTTTCTTTTATATTTCTTAGAAAAAAAATGATACATCCGTAACCTGAAACAATAAATTCTCTTGGATTGTTAATATAGAACGGTAATATTTTTCAGCATCAGCTTTGTAGCTTCAACAAGCTGAGAGAAAATATGAAAATTATATTACATGATTTATAAATGTTTCATTTAAAACGTTCCCCTTAAATTTTGCTCGTTATTGGTATTTGTATAATTATTTGTTGTACTACTGAGTCGCAATACATATAATACCTCTAGGTATAACATGTATAACAGGTTTCCATATTTTTACTACCAGTTACCAATTAACAGACAGCTGCAGGCACCCGAATAATAAAGATCATAAACATAATGATCGAAATATATTTTCGTAACCTAAGGCTCATAAGTAACAAGTACTTTAAAACTAACTAAAATAATAGTATTTTCGTATTTTCACAGAAGTGAATTTAAAGTATAATTTTTATTAGTTATTACTATTAAAATATTAAATTAATATTTTTGGTGGAAAAAAAAAAAATTTACATTAGTTTTGTTACAAATACAATATACAACATGTAATTGCATATTGAATTTTAATTAAAAACAAAAACTAGCTTATATATAAAACAGTAATTTACTATATTTATTATATTTTATGTACCTAAATATTATATAGACAATATATTTTCTTCTTTTTGCCTTAAACTCCTAATTAGATGGGGTCTGCTACCCTAGTCCTACACTTTTACAGATCTCAATCTTCTATTTTTCATCCATTCACACAAGTTATCATCATATCACTCTTTATTCCGTCTATCCACTTCTTTTTCAGTCTTCCTTCCCCATTCGTACTTTCTACATTAATTTTAATAACAACTCTCACAGCCTCTGAATCATCATTCCTTATAACATGTTGTATGTCCAAATCATCTAAGCCTTCTCTTATTTATAATGTATTAATTTCTTATTCTGTCCTTTCTTGTCACTCTACACACTCATCTTAGCAATCCATATAGCATTGCTGGCTTTAATATAATATCTAACTTTCAATTTTAATATGAACAATTTCGTGACAGACGCTACGTAGCATTATTTTTTCTACGTACCATTTTCTTTCTTGTGTTGTCATTGAAACAGATTTTCAATATTTTCCACATTTACGTTCCTCGTGAGAAGTTATAGAAGCAAAATTAAACAATCTATAAAAGCAAATATGTACTAAAATAGCCAAAATATGCATCAAAAGTAATTAAATTTTATTTTAACAATTTTCTTTTTTAAAATATATACATAAAATAGCTGTAAACAGGGTAAAAAATAGCCTTAATAATTTTAAAAGGATTGGAATTACCTATAATGTCTTGATAAATATTTGCATATAAATATAATCGTTTTATATAATATATAGTCAATCTGATAAATTATGAACTATCATTTTTAATATAGACAACATATTATATAGTATAGTATTATTGTATATAGTAATTATAGTTGTAGTCATTATTACTCAAAGCGTAGTAGCTTATTTACGGAGAATAATGTTGGATTTTTTAATTTGTAAGTACCTATTATAAAAAAATAAACATTTTTCTAATATATTTAAAAACAACAATACGACATTTATTCCGAATTTCCACATTTTTGTCTTTTTTCAGCATTGTTTTTCTTTTTATACAACTATTAAGAATAGTTGATTATTTTTGTTTAAATTTTCTTAAAAGTTTACATTAGAAAACTTTACAAAACATGTCATTATTTTATTTTATTTCTTATTATTATTATTTTTTATTTTTTTGATAAAGTAAAATAATTAATTGTTTTAAATATTTCTTTGTAGTTACTTTAGATATAAATTTATTATCTTTACTCGAAATTATTTATTTAATCATTCTTTAAATAAGGTAAATTTGTAAAAATATTTAGTTTCCAAAATTGATGAAATAATATTATTTTTAAGTAAAGTTTGCTTAAACACTATATATTTTTGTGTAAGATATTAAAAATTACATTTATCATACTATTCAAAAGTAATAGTAATAATGATAATAGTATTTCTTCAGTTATTTAAAAACATGGCTCCATACAGAGTTACTCAGAATTATTGTTAAATTACAATGCTAATACTAAGTTAAAATATGTAAGCGAATCTGTATCAGACGGAATCGCAAGGGAGTATTTTTTTCATTGTAGATTTCCTGTTTGTTCAAAAAATATGAAAATAATAATATTTTGGTACGAAATCGAAAATATGTATGATGTAGTATGAATGTAAATAATATTTGCATTTACATTTTCGACATTTCATGTTCATCGTAATTTGTGTTTCTCGACTGTCATGATTTTAATAATTGACTATCATTAACTCTGGTTTCTTAATATAATCTTGCTTATTTGAATAAGAGATATCTACATAATTTGTTTTTGCTTGTTCATTTATATTATCTACAAGGTACCTATTTGATTGTTGAGTTGTAATTCATTTTATCAACGAAGAAAAACAATTATTTATTACTACACTGAAACTTTAAAACAATTAAGAAAATCTAGGTACATGATAAAGGTAATTTAATTATTTTTTATAATAGTTTTTCCAAAATTTTAATACATTTGTTTTTAAATATTTTGAGATGTTAACAAGATTATTCACGAATTAATGTAGCCGATTGCAAATTGTTCACTTTCCAAATTATATAAAATATATTATATCATGTAATCATATAATATTTCGTATTATTTAATTTGATTTTCTTTATCGACTTTCAGTTTTTGAGTTTTTTTTATCGAATTTCCATACATATTATCTCGCGTATACAATCGATTTGATCTCAGTATTAATTGTTTTTCTCCCGTTGTGTTCGAATCGTTTTTGATTGTTTTGATACTTCTCTTAGTATTGTAGTTATTATTTATTATTGTAATTATCGTTTTCCGATTATTTTTTTCATATATCATTAAAATTATTTTAAATGTACATCTTAAGTAGGCTACTTTATGATTAATGGTGGACTTTATATTAATTTGACGATTGGCGTCCAATATAGTAATTTTTGGCTAACAACAGTTCTGATAAATTGTATTTTATAATTAATAATAAATATTTCTAATTGTAATATTTAACTTGACGAAATCCTTTAGTATTATTAATTTTTTAAGTTTTTCATTAAATCTCAAAAGTATATCACGTTTGTGATTTTCTAGTGTGAATTATTACCAATGACATTTTTAAATAAAATTTATTCTCGAATTAAATGCAGCTATTGGTGTATAATATGTACAGTTAAATTCAAACCGTGTGTATAAATTGTAAATTTTAACTTTATCTTAATAGATAGCCGCTTCCGCCCCTTGAGATCTTGATCTTGAAGGTCCCGGTTCTATTTATTTAATCGTTTTCGGAGTCAATTTTAGGTAATTTATAAACATGTTTCTGTTGTGCCGGCAGCAACGATGTGAAAACACTGCACATTTCATTGAGAAATTACGATTTTACAGGAAAAACAGTTTTTCATTCCCTTAAAATGTAGGGGAGTAAATTAGACTTTGGATTTTGTATTACATTACTCAAAATATTAAACATAATACATTGTCAAATAATGTTTGAAAATTAATCCATAATCAATTCTTATTACTATATTTAGAATAAGATTTTTATCCAATACGCTCTGTCCTACAGTTTATAATAACTCATTTTTTAAACAAATATATCACTCTATATCTATCGAGGCATAATCGTTTTACAATAAGACCAGTGCCACAACTAGAGGGGAGGGGGCCAGAGGTGCTAGCACCCCACGTGAAGACCAAAACAACTCTATATGAGGCCCCCAAGGCTCCAAATAAATGAATATTATATCAAAATAATAGTTCGCACCCGTACCCCGCATAACTTAGTTGCGGCACTGAATAAGACATGTTTTTAAGTACTGTAACATAAAATCTGCGTGCAAGAACATAAATGAAAATTTGAAGTCAGATAAAAATGTGCTTAGTTGTAGTACTTAGTAATTACATACTTAGTTATATATTATATAAAATACATTATCGAAAGTCGAATAAGGTATATATTTACCTAAGTTTTATGACTTTTATAAGGAAATGATATAGACATTTATCACAGAATAGTATTTTAAGGGTAGATTATAAATATATATATCTCCTCCTTAACCTTTTTCTAGTTTATGTTAATCATTGATATATATTTTTACTCTTCAAACTCGTATATTTAATAAATTTTCAAATTACCGTAAAGAATTAGAATTATTATTACAAATTAAAAACTGACTCTATTTACAATAGTCATCATTTTAATACCATCTCCCTTAAAAAAGTCCACATACCCCACCGATTTGTCAAAAGTGTAATAAAATAAAAAATCGATAATAAACAATATATATAATATGATCTCATATTATTGAGTTTCAGGTAGGTATTATTTCGTTAAAATCATTTTTATTTGATTATTATAATTTTCCACTATAATAACATTGTATAATAATAATATATGCATCATGTCCCTACAGCGGACCACTTGCGAGATTCGACAGAGATTTAACAAGACGCGCGCGTAATATATTATATTATATTTTTTTATAGGTTTATTTTCATTTTTCAAACGCATGGAAGGAAAATGGTTTTTTTTCGATAATTCATTCGGAATTTGTAAGTATTATCAGACAGGTGAATTGATGTGCATATGATGTAACGTTATAATATATCTATTCAATATACGCTCAACACTGAAATTATAATTTTTTTTTTAATAATAAAATATTCGAAAGTATAACTATAACTCTGCTGGTTTTATATATGAGACTATCTGAAACTTTAGGGTAGAGGAGAGGTTTTGTACTTTTATCGGCATTTTATTCTTGTGGTGTCTTATGCGGTCGTATACGTATCGAAAACGCGCAGAAAGCGCTCGTTGCGGACGTTGCGAAAAGCATTACCTATAAAAACCAACATTTAAACACGCTCGCAGTGATTGTTTTTGTGTTTCTGATCAATGTGCATTGGACTTGCGACAGGTAAGACTTTGGATTTTTTCATTATCTATTTTTTATGTTATTTATTTTTAAAACTATATCAGTAAGTGGTAAATATATTATATCAAAACGCCATCGCTTTGTATAACAGATCATTTTTGATTAAAGAAATTTAAATTAATTTTCAAGTGGTAAATTAATAAAATCATATTTATTATATTTATTTTATGTAGGTAAAGTTATTATTTTTAATAATGCAAAAAATGCTGACGCTTTATTCCTTGTTTATTCAAATTAAATAAACAAAATGTATACAAGTAAAGATTACGGAGTTGTCAAATCTCGGATTACAGTACAATGTTAAATTGTACATTTTAAAATATATATATTCTTTAGCAAATTATTATGTAATTAAAAAGATTTATATATTATTATTTCTAAGTATAGCTAATATAATAATTTATACAGTTTATATAAAAATGAAGGTTGAAATTATTTACGGAAATTTAAATATCACTTATTAGTTATCTACCGTTAAACGATTCGGAAAACTTAGATAATATATGCATGTAACTATAAAATAAATTGTTTATTAAAAATGGAAATAATGTTTACATTATATATTTTAATAGTTATTTTATAAAAAAAAAAAAAATACTCTTGAAGAAAATATTTAATTTTATGACATAATACAATTTTAACAAAATAATATCAATACCTAGTAAAATACCTATATGGGTACAAATATACTTAATAATTTAATAAATAAAATGCGTATTAATTAATATATTAAATAATATATTATGTCACGGAATCATGAAACATGAAAATTGTGCGACATGCCAACATCAAAAGAAAAAAAAACTGAAAATAAATACTTCCTGAGACTGTATAATATATACTTATTATATACAACGTATGTCTTATGATAGTACACATTTGTTACATCTAAAACTCATTATCTTTGACTTGATGATTTTTAAATAGCGATTAGGAAGGCATACATATACTCACATCTGTGCAGTGAAATTGTAATTTTATTCGTGCTTTCTTAAATATTTAAATTTGAATAATGTTATCATTTTTTTATACTAATATAATAATTAACATACGTTAGTGATTTAATTTTGTAAAATTATGTTTGCATCGACAGCCATGAATCCATCAATATTGACCCTCGTCTGGATGAGTATACTTGTATCACTTGTTCAATCAGTGTTTGCCGATGACGTCATTATGCAAAAAAGGGTAAAATATTAAAACTCATTAAATTGTATAAACTATTTATTATTATATTATTACCTAAACACATGATTAGAAACGAAATTCTTCTGAAATGAATTTGGTCCCCAATTAAGAATTGTATGGTACTAGTGAATGAGAAATACTATTTTCACATAAAAGTACAAATAGTATAAAATAATAGAATTGTATTTTTTCTTTGAGCTTTATTATTGAATAATATTTTAGTTTAATTTTGAATAGATACTTTTCATGATATATGTTGGTGGTAATATTTATTTCAAACAAACGTTTATATTTTTACTAAAAAGTAAAAAGTATAATCATATGTAAAATAATATTATCTAATATCTATATTATGTTTTTTATTTAGGTAATTTAGTAAAATGAGAAACGTGGTCAATATTGTTAAGTTATATTAAATAGACATAATATATGTTAACAAAGTTTTTTTTAAAACTTTAAAGTGGGATATAAAATTATGTTTTGTGTTACAGTTTGTTAAATTCGGTTTTCTACTTTGTTTTTGTTTGAACAGTATTACGACAATGATAACCCGGTAGCTGAACCAATCAGAAGAAAAAAACCCTTTTGTAACGCGTTTACAGGTAAGGAAACTGCTAATAATTATAATACACCAAAATATTATTACTGCTAATTAAATATTTAATAACTTTAAACATTACGAAGAAAAAGTAAAAATACTTTGTTTTTTATACTTTCAGCCTTTATTAAATTCATTAATTATAAAAGCATAATAGATAAAAGTTATTTGACAAATTTCATATTTATTTTTGATGATTATCACATTATATAATATAAAACTAATTTGAAACTAAGTATTTTATACATATAAATGATGATATGTATTTTAGTATATAGTATTTTCTCATACTTATATAATTTATATGTTATATTACAACTAATAACTAACTTTATTTTTCATCAAAGTTAGTTTAAGGATGGTTATTATTTAATCTAAACAAATTAGTATGCTAATATACAAATATGGATACGATTGTTTACCTATTTTTAATTTTTAACATTTGTCAAAAATATTATAAATTATATAATATACATAGGTAATAAATATATTAATATAAAGTAATTTTTGTAGGTATCATATAAACTAATCCGGGTATAAACCACAAAGTACAAATTTATGTACTTGATTAGATTTGTCATTATTAGTACTTCTAAATTATTTATATAATTAAACACTATATTATTCTACAACAATATTTAATAAGTGTTTTGCATATAAATCGGTATTTTGATCACATTATCCATTTTAGACAATTTATTAATGTTTTGTTTATATCTATCTTGTAAATAAAAATAATTAATTAACTAACGAAAATTTACGCTATTGTTAAATAATTTAATAATAATCAAATTTGGAATATTTTTATGGAACTAAAAATATTTTATAATCATAGACTTGAATATTTTTTTTTATAATCTATACTACATTTAGTTTAATACAAAATTGTAGTTGTTAGAATATCAGGTTAGTATTTTCAGTCGTATATATACGAGTATTATATATAATTTATTTATGTAAATTATGTCGTATAAAACTACTATTTTATTTTTCATAAATGTTTAAATAAAGAACAATGAATGTATGTAAATATAAAATATAACAAAGAGATTAAAGAATATAGTTAATACTTAAATAGATTAAATATAAAAAAAAAAACACAGGATAAAAAAGATCGGGAATTCGATTTGCATCACTCACTCAAGATACTACTATTTATTATGTTAATTTGAAATCGATGATAATTCATCGGAAAGAAAAAACTACTTAATAATGGGAATAAAGAACGTTTAAAGAATATGGAAATAAAGAAATTTTAAATCTTAAAAATAAAGAATGCACGATAATATTAATTTAAAATTATATAATTTATTTCTATGATTCACTAGAGTACTTGTACATGAAATATTAAATATTTACATACATATTTTAATTGTTTAAATGTAGTTAAAACTCTGTCTTTTTTTACATATTATTTAGTACATGTTTTTATCCAAAACAAATGTATAATCACTGTTAAGTATTTAAAATTTTAATAGCAATATATTTTATACAATTATTTATATTTTATTGTGTCAACTCAATACATTTTTATGAATACTATTTTGTCTAATTAAACTCCTAATATAATTTCGTAGTTCTATTAATCAGTTAAATTACGCATAAAATATAAAACAATAGAATTTGATACGCAGTTGCTAATAACAATAGATTAGATAGCTAAAGCTAATAATGAGTTAAATTATAATTATTATCAAATTTTAAAATTTATATTTTATTATTCATTCAGTAAATTTAAAATTTTATTATTTATATCAAATGAATAAATATAATTAAAACAAATATTTTCTAATACACACACACACACTATTACAATATAAATTATTATGATAATTATTATTGTGTGAAATTATTAGTATATATATTAGGCTCTTACTTTGGGCACGTGAAGGGGTGAGTTATTATGTCCAAATTTCACAAAAATTACTTTTTTACAATACTTAATAGAATGGGAGGGGAAGTTGTGACATCAACAATTCAAAATTTCAAAATTAAGTACTACCCTAATATATATATGTATATTAATAATTTTACACAACAATAATTATCATAATATACATAGGTTGTGGTCGTAAGAGATCAGACGAATCAATGGCCACGTTAGTTGACCTTCGTTCGGAACCAGCTGTCGAAGAACTCAGCAGACAAATCATGTCTGAGGCTAAGCTTTGGGAGGCCATTCAAGAAGCGCGTCTTGAACTGTTGCGCCAGCAAAGACAAAACAAAGCTGTAAGTCAAACTTGTTTAAAATTGTTTTTAAATTAGTATTGTACATTGTCTTTATATACTTTGATTACATTTTAACGCTTACGAGTTAATTTTTATTCAAAACAATTGAACAATACAATACAATCGTCCGCAAATAGAAATCGTATTATCTGAATGTTATCTATAGATTGGTGAATTTTGCACAAATAACATTTATTGACCCATAGATAATAAATAAATAGATTTCTGTATTGGCTTGTGATCATACATGACGTGTTTTAAGATTATAATATGTCGTACTTAATTTTTAAAAAAAAATAATTTTCGTGATATTATCAAAATGTTAATTGTTCATTATTGCTTAAAATATTAATCTATCTAACCTAACCTAACTACAATAAAATTAACAAATTGTATATAAATGATTTTAGGTACATGGGTATACTAGATTAGATAGGTAGATAGATAGGATATGGGTAGATAGGTAAACCTAATAAACTTATGCAGATATATGTTGTATGTGAAGTTAAAAAAAAATCGTGAATTAGAAAAATCAAAATATAAAAAAATACAATTTAAAAATGTATAAATAAATTTATTAATTTACATGATGAAAGAAATCGTACACCATAAAATATAATTACTGTAAATAATTGCTCTATATGATAAGATCCAATTTAATTTTTTTTATTATCATGGCTATACAGCAATAGTAGAATATCTACATAACGTATAAAATAAAACAATTTAAATTTCAAAATAAAAATGATTTTTAAAAAAATATTTATTTCCCGTAGCTGATAATGAATGCCATTTAACTTATAAACTTACCAACTATTTCGTAGGCTCTATTGCCATATAATTTTTTATCATAATTTTTAGTGTATATATCATAACATAAAAATAAAAAAATTAAAAATAATAATATAATGTATTTTGTATTATTATTACTGAACAAATACAAGTAGTATATGACTATGAAGTCACTATGAACTATTTATATTATTTATTTGTTATATTATTTTGTTTCAATATAATTTACCCGTCCAAAAGCTCTTTTTTATAGGTATATTATATGTTTGTGCGTCACAAACATAATTTGAACTCCGGTTCAGAGACGATTTATTTTTGCCAGTGAAATATTAGTTTATATTAGGTGCTATATATGTATAGCCATAGACATATTGTGTATATTCGATAACTATACTTTTCTGTTAAACATTTTTATAAAAGATATACAATGCGTGATATTATACAAATATTTGTTTTATGTTATTTTTATACGGTCACAGTTCAATTAAGTATCAATGTAATACTATATATATATATGTATAATAATAATAATAAAAAAGAATTTTAAAAAAAAATCTCTAGTTAAAATATCATATTATAAGACAGTATAGTAAATAATGAAATCCAATTCAAAAGTCAACAAATACGTAGTTATATATTATTATATTATTAGTTATTTTTAAGATATTAATTAAAAGTTGGTACATATTATAAATGTTATATATCTAATAAATACAGTATTATACTGATAATCTAAAATAACTAACAATATTGTATATTGTAATTGGGAAATTTCCTAGAAATACAAAAAATATATTTTAAATGTAATGTTTGGCCCTCATTAATAAATGATTTTTTGAGGGAAAAGTTCAATGACATCAAATAGAATTTTAGTTGGATTTTTGGTTTACAATCAATTATATATAAACAGGTGGTTTCGAATTCATAAAAAAATTATAATGTAATAATAAATATATAATTGAATGATCATTGAAATTGACGATTAGAACTGTATTATAGTTTTTATTCCAAACACCGCCACCAGCATATAAACCAAATTATATATTATAATAGGTATATATATATATATATATAAGTAGTTGTCAAACATTCATTGGATTATTTTCCAAATGGACTTTTCAGTTCCCTACGGAATAATTTGTTTACAAAACGACTTACGACCATTATACATAGCCACATAGGTATCTTTAGAACGAGTATTCGATCGTTTATGAGATTTTGAAGGAAGTTATTCCGACTAAATGTAAATATATGACAACTTAACCACGATATATTAAACTAACATAGTTTATAAAAAAGATTTCGTAATATTTAATCACGTTTATTAAAAATTTATAACAAATAATTTTTTTTTTAATAAAATAACGTTAATTTATATAATTATTAAAATTAATAAATAAATAATGAATGTATAAGAATATGAGTACAATATGTGAGTTTTATAAAAACTATATAGATATACATTAATATCGCATATTCCTTTCTACAATTCGTATACAATAATTGTTTCTATATAATTATGTATATATTATAATGCGATAATTTAACATAATATAATACTGGAGAATGGTTTGTTTGTTCAGAATGATTATAATTAAAAAAAAAAAAATCTTAACCAGCCCGTATTTTTATACAGTGAAAACCTAGTGAAGTATTATATACAGTCACAATTAATTGTAAAAGTTTATACATTATTACGTAGATATAACATATTTATTTAATTTCTCTAAAGCACTCGAAGTTTGAAAATTTATAATTTATAATCAACACCTGTCTGGTTTAAAACATTATATTGGTCGAAATTTTTATTTTATATTTTTCTAAAATATTTACCAACTAGTTATTCTATATCGATTGTAAATATATAGTACCTAATCCTACGGGACTGTTTTGCTTTGCATATTTAAGGATTTACCACAATCGTTTAAAGGTCCAAAATTTAACCACGTCCAAGGACATTGGTCTAACCTTAGAGGTCGGGAATATGAAGCTCCATGGCATGTTTTGGCTCTTTTGGGTATGTCCTATGGCATATTTCTTTTATCTTAACCTACTGGCTGGTGAATAATTCGGCTCCTTGCAACTTTTTAAAAAAAAAGGCTCTTTTCTACAAAAAGGTTTCCGATCCCTGGGCTAACCTCTTGGATTTACCGGTAAAATCTATAGATTTTTACAATTTTATTTGGATTTATACCTGTATGACATATATAAATATATAATGTATTTTATCTTATTTACATATTTTAATGTTTTTATATAACAACAAAAATAATTTTCAACCATTTATATAGGTTACTCGCGTGTTATTTTAAACTTTAAAATTGTAAAGTGTCATGAACCTGTGATGGAGGTAAACGTACGTAGCGGTTTGACGTTTAAAAAGTTACGACTCTTTTTACAACAATAAATTTATTAAATATTTAGTAGAAACTGTTTATCAGTCCATAACTGACTTATATATATATATATATATATATATATATATATAATATTATGTAAAGGTATTTTATTCTATTAAAATATTAGTTTTACTATGTAGTTTTAGACAATGTTTTATCTTAAATTATTTAGTACATATTGTACCGCATATCCATATATATATTAATATGTAAACATACAACTAGTGAACGATAAAAAAAAAATACTACAAGTAAACAATGGTTTATGAAGAGCTCTATAAATTAGTTTTAATTGATACCTATACAATGTATGTGTAGTATACATATTTCATTATAGGTAAACTACAGGTTAAATAATTAAGCAGTATTATTATTTAATTATTAATTTATTTTTGAAACATAATATTAACCATTTTTTAGGAAAGAATGGAAATAAAGCCTTTTCCAATAGCTTTACGAAGAAAACGTCGATCTTCTGGGTTCAGTGACAAGTGTTAAAACATTCTTCAGCTCCGTGAAATTTATTTTATGATTATAATAATTATTATAATTTCCTTATAGTAAATCGATTAAGTAAATAAGTTAAATAATATAAACTATATACTTACTTCATAATAATTATTATTTTATGAAAAATATCAAAATAATATAATATATTATAAAAAAGAATACGCAATTCGTATTCAAATTTTAAACCCTCCATTGATTTTTAACCAAAATATAGATGAATTTATTATTCAAATGAATATTTGTAGTTTCATATTTATGTATTATTAATACTTAATACTTACAATAATTTTGTAGTACCTACTTGCAACTAACGTTAAGATTATTATTACAATATTTTATTTAGGGGTGGCCAAACAATAAATCTTCCATTATTCAAATTTATTTTTATACATTTAGTAGCTAAATCACAATGTTATAAATTCCTAGGTAGGTACTCATAATTAAATCTTTTTTTTTTTTAAGGATCTTAAAAACAAAAATATATTCATAAGTAGATTTTTAAAAATGTTTGGCCATCCCAGACATTATATAGTCTATAATAACTATTTATCAATAAAACCAGCGATCAGTTATAATTTATAATATAAATATATAATAGTATATTATATTATAATTTATATTAATTTGTTAAAGCGGTTACTTTTTAAGTATACGGTATGGTTATTATATAATCATAGTTTATAGTAAATTATTTACTTTTACATCATAAAATTATTTATTCATTAGCAATCGAATTTTATAGGAAAAATTATTTTATTATTAGTTTAAATTTTAAAATATGTATATTTTTATTATTTTTCATATTTGAATAATTCAAATAGGTACCTTATAGAAATATAACACAAGCGAACGCCCACTATGTATTATATAATAATATTATTATACCTATATAACTATATAGCAGTATGAAAAGAAGAAAAATTATCATTTTAATGACAATTCGAAGTGAAATGATTAATTTAAATATTTTAGTTATACGTACGTATTTTATTAACTTATATTTAGTCAATTTGTAATTTAATTATATCTGTTTACATGATTTCCATTTATAATAAGAATAAAATATACCTAGACATCATACCTTAGGCCCTATAAATCATTTTATGTATAATAATATTGTTGATTTTAATTTTTTTTTTTTATATACCCATAATATTGAATTAATACTATAAAATTAATGAAATAAATATTTCGCGTGAGTTAAATTCTATTATAGATCTTGGTTTTAAATTTAGTTATAATCTTAATCCCAAGTTCCATATAGACTATGTATGCTGCAAAAAATTAAGCACTTGATTTTATTATGCGATTAGCAAAAGATTTTAAACATGAAGTGTCTCTAAAAGTATTATTCTGTTCTGTTGTCAAACCTATTCTTGAATATGGTTGTATAATATGGGATCCTTATACTATAAATGGAACACTACACCTTGAAAAGTGAGTGCAGCGAAAGTTTTTGCACTTTGTCAGCTACATACTCAAAATACATTATCCTCTACAGAATTACGTAGTCAGTAGCTAACTTGCTTGGCCTCTTCTTTCTAGCTGAGCGTAAGCACATTGCTGGAATTAAATTCATAAGTGGTCTATTGAGTGGTAATATTGTCTCACCTGATAAAATATCTTTTTTATTTTTTAAGGTACCCCAGAGGGTAATAAGAACCACCTATATCCTTCTTTCCTCCACAAATTACCTAAAAAACGAACCTATTAGGCGCCTATTAATGGCGAGTGTCAACGATGACTTCATATTTGAGAACTATTTAAATTAATTTATGTTTTTGTTTAATTTGATAATTTAGTGTTATATTATTTTGAATAAATATTGTATTACTAAATGTCGTACTAACGATATATGTATAATTCTACAAAGTCTAAAGGGCATTTGTCCGTATAATTAATTAAAATAAAATAAATTAAATTTCTTCATATTGACACTATTATTTTATAATATATATCTAAAATACATACGTCAAACTTTTACCAGGTCGCGTCGCTATTTATATTTATATATATTACAATTAATGTATTGTATTTTATAGAAATATAGCTACTTCGTCTAAAGATGATTATAGAAACAAGTACCAATCTATCTATATTATATACATAATACATATAGTGTAGAAGTTCATAAAATTGAAACTTTTTAGAAAAAATTAACTTTTAATGGTATAATTTAACATCTTTTCTGCAACCTGTTCCACGGTTATACCTACATAAGGACTTATATATCTGTAAGAGCGTAATTTAATAGCTATTACTATAACATAAAATTATATTATAGTGGCTGACAAAGTCATTAGAAATATTTAAAAATATTTATATGTCATTATTTCATATTGCCTTATATCGTCATTGTCTTTTAAGTTTTAACTTTTATTTGTTTAAATATGTGATTTTTGAAAATTATTACAGCTATGTCTATTATACTTATTATATAAGCAAAATATTATTCCTGGACCATGGACCATATTAGGTACTTATATTGTTGCATACATATAATATATATATATATATATATATTTAAACTTAAAATAAAAATGTTTGAATTATAGGTATTCTTTTCGAAATATGTAGAAATTTTTGTAGATTTAATATCAATTCCAAACATATTATAATAATTTAAATCATATTTCGAGTTAAATACCTATAATAGAATATATCTACATTCTCGGATACCTAAGACCTAACCAGTTACATAAAAAAAAATTTATATACAAGTATGATAAATATTATGCGGTTATTCCATATTATTGTATTGAAATAGCTTTAATATAATGTACAGAAATAAATAAATACCTACCAATGTATAAAATATTAAATAAAAAAAGTTATACCAATTCAGGACGAACGCGGCGAGACCTGTTGCAGATATTTGTTGTAACCCTGTACGGAGTGTATACAGTCACAGAGACGTATTATTTACAGGATAGCCTCATACGGGAAAAGTTATAATAAATATTTAATCGGAAAAGTAAAAAAATTTTAAATTAAAATCGTCTCAACAAACCATAATATTAAATAAATAAATAA
The DNA here is from genome assembly GCA_013282895.1 of Eriosoma lanigerum. NCBI lineage: Eukaryota > Metazoa > Arthropoda > Insecta > Hemiptera > Aphididae > Eriosoma > Eriosoma lanigerum. The sequence continues at coordinate 54,092,300 of CM023358.1, forward strand.
ATATCATTATACTTAGCTTGTATTAAATGACGTATGTACCTATTTCCATTTATAACATGTTTCCGTTAATTATTACGTAGTAATAAGAACTCTCAGTGGCGTATTTAGGATTTTGTCAAGGTAAAATAGCTTATTTTATATAAGTTTTCGAAGAATATTCCTAGAAAAAAGGTCAAGGAAGGGGATTTACCCACCACATCCCTCTCGAAAAAAACGCTACTGGTTAATTCGATCCGTAATTTAAATAATTGTATTATTATTTGGTATGATGATAACGCAATAACTATATATTTGGTGTAACATGTAAACGCGTCCAATACCTATATGTATGCTTAGTGGCTACTGCTTACCCTGCATATATTTGTATAATTTATTATGTTTTCAAAATTATTCATTATTTAAATATTCGAAATAATGACGAAATAAAAAAAAAAAAAATTAAAAAAAATACCTACCTGAAATCATCGTCTTATACAAATGTAAAACATCTTGCCCATAGCAAGATGCACGCATCGTACAACTACTTATACTTAATATCAAAAAGAAGGAAAAAAAAAAAATGTTTTAGGCAACTTTCTAGAAAAAAAAAAAACCGGTTTACTTCGGATTAATATCTTCGAATATATATACCTACCTATACGTAGGCCTTATGTAAGTATAATTTATATTTTATACCATAAAAATACGAAATCCTGAATCGTAAACGAATTCGAAATGTCCTTGAGAGGTCATGAACCACGGTCGTGTATAATATTGACCGCTTAAGCTTGGATAGGTATAAGGAAATTATTCTAATTAAACGTTTGTTCTCGTTTAGGCGTATCGCGTATCTCGTCGCATATCATACGCAATTGAAACCGATTGCAGCATGGGCGGAACCTCTTACGGTCGTTGTATTTTATTTCAAACGCGATATCCAATCGGATCGTCGCTATGATATTCCGATTTAATTTACATTGGCTGACGCTAACGGTACCTATAATAATCGACCTTACATGTAGTGTTTTACGGCTTTACGTTCTTACATTTTAGTATGTTCTTTTTTTCACATTTTTTTTCATTTCGCCGACAGTACCGAACGCCTAAGACCCCAACGGGTTCGATTACCGAATTTTCGAGTTTCCGACAGTCATCCGTCGGTTTCGTCCGTCAATCATCAGTCGTCGTCAATAACAGTAATAATATCGATTCCAGTCAGAGGTCGGATCAAGTCCAGCAACTTCAACCACTCCAGCCTTATATCAAAACTATTGCCATTATAGAAATAATAAAAATTCGTTATACGTTATTGTTTTACAGTGTAAAACTGATCGGTCGATATCATTATTATCTAGCATCGAAATTACTAAATTTAATCTCATCGTAAATAGTGTAATCACGGAGAATAATTATTCTAATTAAGTAATTATGAAAAAATTATATATCCCATATGGTTTTTAATACATTCGATACACTATCAGAAATCAAATTTCAATTCCATAGTCTTAGAACATAATTTACCTAATAGATACTGGGTTTTTCAAATAATTACATTTTCACACTCAAAAGTAATAATTAATACCTATCATACTTAAATTACAATATCAAACGTCCAGCATATCTAACTATTACGATGTTGTCTGTTTTATTTCATTTTTATGGATAATTTAACTGTTCAGTACTGTTTAATTTTCAAGCTTTTTGTATACGATATCAGAAATAATATGATCGACTAATAGAATAAATCACTACAACTTTTAAGGACTACTCTCCTAATAAAGAAACAGTAAACTCAATGTTCGTCATACTGGAAATTGTTTTGGCATTCTGCGTTTGGATTATCACTACTGTTCGTAAGTAAAACAATATTTTAATTTCTATAGTTATATTTAGAAATCAATCATTTTCTATGCCATTTGGTTTGTGTTTTATAACAATAAATAAAATTACAATTTAATCAAAGATTCATTAATTATATATTTCTTAAATAAACCAAATAAAACAATTAATTATTATAATATATGAAAAATCAAATTAAACTTTAATTAACTCATATAAACTTATACAAACTAAGTCAATTTTGAATTATTAATTAAATTGTCAACAATTAGATTTATAACGTTTTCATTACAAATAGCATCTAATAATTTATGACTAATATCAACATTAGTATCTTGATTTGAAGAACTTAATTTGTGATGTTTTCTGTGATATGAAGTATCAAATTCCATTTTATATAATGATTGTTTTGGTTCATAGGTTTTAAACATACATTTTTTTTTCAAAGTTGAATCTGGTCCTATTGAATTAAAATTGTATTTTTCTTGTTCAATCTGCATATAAAAAATTTCTTTAAAATTACAAAAAATATAGAATAGAATTTACAATATTACCATTTTAATACTTTGACTAATGAAATTAATAGATTCTGTAGTCATAGATGATGAGTATATCTGAAAATAAAGTTACTTTTTAATTTTAATATTTATTTTTGTTACTTATTAATTGCTATATAAATATTTGGCAATTACTTCATTTGGATTCAATAGTTGTGATCTAATATTCTCCGACACACCATTACAAATACTGCTAGCCATAAAACGAACAACAGACTCATTTAATCTAGCCATATTATCATATTTAGGAATTGGTATCCAAGTATTTATACTAATAGCAGTAGTTATATTTTCTACATAATGCCACCATTTGTGTGGCACAAGCAATACATCGCCTGGTGATAACACAACTGATACACATTTACAATTTTTATCAATATCTGTAATTTTATAAATTATATATAGGTAGATCTTTTTATTTTGATAGGTAAAATAATTTACCTTTAATGTTGTCTGGACACGAAAAGTTAATTTTGCTATAGCAACTCGATTCTTCATAAGGTATTCTAGATGGCTTCAAATATTTTCCCATTTCAGGGGGCATTAAAATCCAACGCTTTCTACCACATATTATGTTTATATATAATTAATAATTGTAAGCTAAATATCAAAATAAACATAATATGTTGCATAATATAGACATTTAAATGTCGTTTATATAAATTTGGATAACTTAAAAATAGGAACTTACAAAAACACATCAAATATATTTTTCATAAAAAAAAAAAAAAAAAAATACTTACAAATTATTAGTTTTAAATTTACTATTTAAATATAATGAAATATTGACTTACTCTCCATGAACTTGAGCTACCAAATTAATACCATACAAGTCTTGATGACAAGGCGTATGAGCTCCAATACTTCCAATCCACAAAGTAGAATCTTTGGAAGTTAAACTTTCATATCCAAATTTTTTCCAGGATATGGACTAAAATTAAATTATGGAAATAGAAATTAAAGAAATTATATAAACATGACTCATGAAAAAAAAAAACAAACTTTGAATATTTCTTCATTAACTTTTTCACCAATGTATTTGTAGTCAAAATATAACCATTTTCCATTGTTCTCAACATTTTTTGACATTTCTATTATTTCGCTAAATAAATGATTTTCATGAGAACATTTATTTTCCCATAAAGGTTCCTAATGATAAAAAAACAAACGAAATAAATTGCCATTAAAATAATTGTTAATATTCCAATTTATACTTTGGTACATGTAATTAGTCCTTTTCTGCAGTCTAATGGTTGGTCTTCAAATAAATTATTCCATTTTTCTAAATTCCATTTAAAAGGTTCCCAATCATCTAACATATTATTAAAAACAATTGGAACTTTGGATGATTCAATAATATGTTTAATATTATCCATAATTGGCTGATTATCTGAATTTAAAAAATAGGTATTAAATATTTCAATATATAAGTAAATTAAAATACTCTTGAATTTTATAACGCCAAAACACTTTGATATAATTAAATATAATATAATAAAAAAGAAAAATTAAACCATAAATTTAATATATTAATATTAATTTACAACATTATTAATGTTTTAACTTTTTTATTAGATGATAAAAAATTCAAAACTTTAAATGTTTAAATTCTTAAAAACTTATTCAGATATACTCATACGTGTTGTTGAAGTATAACTACAACTTTGAATAATTCTATTATCGTCAGAGTGTATATTTGAAATTATTTGGGTGTGATCAATATGGGTTTGTAATTGGCTAAAACATATAAATAGAAAAATGTACAATAAACATGATTATTCATAACACTCAATTTACTTTAATTGTTTTAAAATCTTGGTAAATTTAGTAGGAATTACATTTGGTTTCAAGACTTTCATAGGAAATGATTCAAAAGAATTTTTTTTTAAATGTGTAGAACATATTAATAAATTTGGCATAAATTTGTTTTCACTTAAACCGCATGCCTTAAGCCATAGTAAACGAGTGTCTATGTCTGATGGAAATCTTCAACAGAAATGTTATTATTATTAATTTACAAATAGTTAATATTACATTATTTAATAGTTAATTATTTTCTTTTATCAATATAATAATTATTTAGTTCAGTAAATACATTATATACATAGAATAAAATGTGTTTAAGCATATAAACTTACTTATGTAAAGATATGTTAGAATTTTTGTAGATGGTAGTAGAACATAAAAAACAAGTTTTTTTTATAATATTTTCCATTATGATAGGTAGACTTTTAATTTAATTAAATCTAACTTCCATAATTTGTGTATTATAATTTATTTAATACACAACAATGCACCATTGAGTATTAAAAAAAGTTGAAATTTTACTGGAACTAATAGGACAATAAATATTAACAACCAATAAAGTAACAAACTAACAACCTACAGGACTATGTTACATAACATTTTAAATATAAAAAATGATAAGAGGTAATATTTGAATTTCGACGGTAAAAACAAAGAATAAGTGAAAACAGAATAGACACTGATAATAAAATTACATATATTTTTATGGAAGTACAATAATTTTGAGATAAATGCCGCTCAGTGTAGCCATCAATTAAGGAAAACAAAAAAATTGTACATAATTCTTTGTACTGTACAATAATTTTATCTCGGCGGTTGTTTTTAACTCTAAATGTATTGATACAGTCTAGTTATTTTACGATTTTCGCATAGTAAAAATTATAATCTGTTATATATTTAATTTGTTACATATTTAATAATATAATAAAATATTTAAAAAAAAAAAACCCCCTTACTACGAAAAATAATATTTTATAGCGTGTGTAGTGTAATATATATTAAATCCATAATATGAGACAATTAATGATAGTTTAATTTTATAAACTACAAACCTTTAAGAAAGTATCATATTACCATCACCATTTTTAGAAACAATACAAGACATTAACTGTTTGTGAGAAAGTCATAGTCCGGCATCATCAAATTTAGAAAAGTTGAATGATCATTAGCAGAATAAGCTTAGGAAAGACAGAGAATGGATGGATCCTATGGTTTTTGATTATGAGCATAGATAATACAGATCCAAGTAAACAAACAAAATAGTTCCATATTTACACAACATTAAATTCATTTAATACATAGAATAAGTCAATACATATTATAAAAAAATATATTATGAGGACGTTTTACACCCAAATTTTTTGAATGATGCTGACTCTGTCTAACGGGTAATATAGAAAAATCACAGCAACACAGAACATTAATGTTGACGTTTAGATTGAACTTAGAGAAAAAATATCTATTAGAAAATTTATAGAGAAGAATATTTTGAAGGAATGTCATATCCATTTTATAAAATACCGTCTCGTAAAGAAGTTACAACGTGTTAAAAAAATATAAAATTTAATACACTATAATTTTTTTACCAGATATTTTACGTATATGACATTCCCTCCAAAATATGCTAATCTATAAATTTATATATATTTAAATATATGTGATTTTGCTATATTATCCTTTAGATAGACGGAGATAAAACATGTGGGCATAATATAGTATTAACCATAAAAACATAATTTGATTGAAAATTATGACGTAACGTGAAAAGAAAAATACATATTGTTTCTTACGTGGCGACACTGAGCGAAATTTAGTTGGTTATCGGCCAATTTGAGTGTCCTTTCTGTTTTCATCTATTCTGTGGTAAAATATCGAATACAATAAAATTGTACATCAGCCCTATTTAGTTATTATGTTGGCACTCTGATTACTTGATGAACACGAAAAATAATCACGTTACGTAATACACGTTGATGACCTGTTGTTACATAACTATCCAACGACTAATATAGCCACACAAGTATTTCGTAATTTTGTACTCATAAAATTTTACGTTCCTCCATGTTTGTTTGTATTTATATTTTAAATTATCCAAAATCCTGTCAGATTGATATTTTTGTTTAGAATTACATTGCTACATTGGATTTTGTATTATGTTTTAAATAATATAACTATATTATAGAACGATGTGTAACAACATAATATGATTGTCGAATTGTTTAAATTGATTAATTTTTGGGAAAAAAAAAAGTGGAATAAGTTGGAAAATATATGATGTGAATTTGGGACATGTAATAAGTAGGTAGTTTAAGTAAAATAAATTTATTCTTTTTTTATTGTATTGAAAAATAGCAAACTTTTAATAAATCATTGTAATTACAGTTTAAATGTTTTTTATGCACAAAATTTACATACACTAAGTTTAAAAATAATACATTTTTTAAGTTATAAAAAAAAAACACAAACAATATTTTTTAGTGTTCACTAATATAAAGTAAATCATTAATCATATCAGTCTGCAAATTTGTTGTACTATTATTTTACCATGAATAACTTTTTACATTATTATTCTATTCAGTCATTTTTGAAATAAGTATAATTAATTTTTTGAATTATAATTATACATTTCGACTGACAAGAGGACATTTATTCTACGATTAAATACATTGTATATATCAACGATTACATTAAATAAAATAATATATATATGTATAGACTTAATTATAATCAAATATATATGTATTTAGTAAATACATATATATTTCTCAAACAAGAAGATAACACTATGTATAAAATAATTCCTCTTATTAATATAATGACCAAATGATCAGTAACTATAAATAATAATTAAAATAAATTAACATATTCTATTAAAATGCAATAAATTAAGTAGTAAAAGTAAAAAAAAAAAAATATGTTTTAGCATTAATCAGTTTAGATGAGGCAACATTGGTTGGGCAATTGTTAAGTGATATACAAATAACATTTATCAATATAAGTATAACAACTTATTCATAAATAAGAATATTTTTAAATATTCTATTTCAATTTACAGATATTTTTTTTAGCATTTAATACCGACACAATTAATATATATTTAATATTAAAATAACAAATTAATGTTAAATTATTTAGAAAGACAACAGTTTAAACAAACAATACAAATTTAAAAAATTAGGATCATTTTTAATATTAAAAGAACTTTAATAATAATACTATTTAATAATAATAAAAATCATATTAAAGATACATAATTAAAACTAAAAAATAAATAAATAAAATTAAAAATTAAATGAAATAAAAAAAATTGCACTTTTAACAGACTTTAGGACCAAAAACATTATTATAATGAACTTATTGTTAATTTGATTTTTATTTGTAATTTGATTATGTATATACATGAAAAAGCTCAGTTACTAGAATTATCACAGAAGAAATAACAAAATTTGTAAACTGTAAATGTATATTGTCGACTTGGGTATGCCATAACACATAATATTTTTCTAGAATACCCAATTCTAGCACCTGTATTATATTTACATATCACAACAATGGCTTACCCTGGATAATTTAAAGAGTAAATATTTATATAAAACTTAAACATATTAATTAGAAATAAAATATAGTTAAAGAAAAAATAACAAGTCATGGATAGGCAGTTTTATCAAGTCTTATAAGAAAATCACTTAATTAATTTGATTAAATAAACGTGAGTGTTTGTATATCTAAGCATATTTATAACTAAAGGATATTTTTTAATGCAGTCATTTATTCGGTGTACAAATAAGCAAATTTAGAAAAAGATCAAAATAATATTAAAACAAAGCCTATTTCTATTGTTCTGTTTCTAGTATGTAAAAATCAGTTCTCATAAAATTCTGATCTTTCATTCAACTAATTAAAATGTTGGTCGATTTTAATAAATTGCAATTTGTTGATTTTGTACTGTTGTAAAATAGCATTTAGTTATGCCTCACAAATTTATATTGGTTTTTTCATTATATAATGGAATTAGAAATTAATTATATTATGTGTATTTTTTATGCATTTGCTGTTGGATGTATGCGTTTTGTATGTCGCATTAGTGATGATTTTTGTGTAAACTCAATACCACACTCTTCACACTTAAGTCTTTCACCGGTGTGAATGAGTTCATGTTTCTTTACAATAGCTTTGGCTCCATAAGTTTTACCACAAAAGCGACATGCGTATGATTTTTCTCCTCCATTCATCCTGACTTGTATAACATCTTCCTGGCGTTCACCATGACCATGCATTGCCTCTGTGTGTATGTCCAATGATTCTTTGGTGGTAAATACAGCTTCACACTGATTACATGCCAATTTGTCTTTATGTTCAGTAGCATGTAATTGTAACATGTGCAAGTCATCAAAGAGCTTGTTACAAGCTGTACACTTATATTGTGCTACTTCCGAATGTAGCTTAGCATGTCGTTGCAATAATGTAAATCGATTAAATTCACGGCCACAAATTGAACATGCACAGTTATATTCATCTGAGTGACTTTTCATATGTAGAGCCAGACTACAATTACGGTAAAATTTACGTCCACATAAATTACATTCGCACGTTTTTTCAATAGAGTGTGTAGCTACAGTATGTTGCCAGAGAGCACCGCGGTTGCTGAATTTGTTTGGACAATATTCACAAGAAAACGGAAAAATATTGTCTGGCTGTTGAATGCCCAATTCAGGTTCTTTATGTTTTGGTGGGTCTTCATCATCTGAATAAACAGCTTCAACACTTGTCATCATGTCGCGAATATCAACGTCTGACACGTCATTTTCTGTACCTTTTAACTAAATAAATAAAATACAAATACATAGCTGATATTACAGTATTTGTTTCATACATAAACATTTTATAAATCTTTATACAATTTAATTTTTTTAATGTGAATACTAATATCATAAATATTTATAATATACCAAGTCATCAACCACAATATGTATATATATATATATTATTATTTATATTTATATATATATTTATAATTTGTACGATCGGTTGAATAAGCACATCTCCACTTCTTAGAATTATACAATATTTTACCTGTTTTTCAACTGCAATTTTGTTTTCATTATTTGTTATGTTATTCTTTGTATAAGTTAAACTTTTATTGTAAAGTCTATGCATAAAAACAAAACAAAACTATTAGTAATGGAACATTAACACAATTATCTGTAATACATTTTTATATTTTATAATACGATAAAGAAATCCCATTTTGATTCAATTAAACAATAAATGTTTATATCATGTAAAAAGACATAATCTCACCATGAAAATTTTTTTGCTAATAAAGATACTTTCCAAATATAATGCATACTTCAGATTTTGAAATTGATGGGAGAAATATAAAATATGAATAAATTATACTGACAATTGATTTATGAAATATATATAGATTCTTATAATATGTTTTATTCAGTACAATTTGGGTTTCGAATCTCTAAAAATAAACATTTGCAATTGGGAATTTAAATCCTTAAATTATCTGCATATAATATAATATTAGGTAGGTATATCCGAAGTAAAAATAATTAAGAAAATTTTTCGTAAAAACAATGTGATTACAAAACCAGATAGTGACAAAATTAAATAATAGGTACTTAGAAAATATTTTAAAAAATACGAATAGACTGTAAATTATAAAATCTTAATAGTAATAAACTAATAAGAAATTATTAAGATGTTTTACTGGTTGGATTCTAATAAAATGTAAACTAAAAATTTGCCAGGAACAAAAAAATGGGTCCCCTCCGTCGAATTACATTGTGCCGAAATATAGTAACAATGGCTGGTATTGTTTTTTAAAATTTTCTCTCATGATTCCATACTTACAGAGAATTTGTTTTTGTGATATTTGAAATTTCTACAGTACACTCGGCCAATAAAACAGAGGGGAGTTTAATCGGGAAATCGTGTGTTGTGCATTTCTGTTCCACGCGACTGGAATGTCCATTGGCCATTTTGACTTGTCTTGAGAGAGAAAAAAAAAGTATATAACAAACGTGTGCCTAAATAATACGTGGTTACATAACCGACGATGCGATCACGAGAGACGCGTTCGTTCCGTCATCTATCCGTGGCTGTGCCTGACCCCGAAAACACTCACTTGTTTTTCGTGTAAATCGGTATTATCGTCGTTTCAGTCTCCAGGGTTCTTTTCATCTTTTTGGACATTGATGGAATCGTGGCCATGGTTTTGTTTCTCGTGTTTCCGTCGGAGTAGGTTCGTTTCTCGTTGATCACTACGTTGAAAAAACGCGGCGGCTTACCCGTCTCATTGGAGGTTTTGGAATGGGACATGGTTGGGTCGGAAGCGTGGTGGGATAAAAATAAAAATGCTATTTGATAAAATGTTGTAAAATAAATAAAAATAAATTTTTTTAAAAAAAACACGTTTAAAATTTAAAATAAAATAATAATAAAAAAATTATAAAAAATTGAATAATAACCATCTGTGCGCTACTATTGGTTACATAACCAACTACGGTGTGTAGTATGTAGACGCAAAGTGATTATATAAAAAAAAAACAACAACAAATTAGAATGTAAAAGCAATCATTTTGTACTTTAATCAGCGTGCGGTTCTCAGTGCTCACATTTTTCACACATACAGTGGTATTAAATTATAATAATAAAAATATATAATAATAATAAATATATTAATAATAATGAGAAAATAAGAACAAGACGGACAGACGGGAAAATATTCGATTCTGGAGGAAGAGAGAATAAATAAGAAAAATAATAATCATAAAAACTATAATAAAATAAACGAACGCCGCTCGAATGATAAAAAGAAGAAAAAAACAAATTTATAAAAATATTGTGCCTTCGTAATAATATATGTGGTTTTACAATATTGTGTATTAAAAATAAAAGTAACGGAGTTTTGCCAGCTGTTTTGTTGGGTAAAGTTTGATAGAGTGATAAAAGTTGGCGATTTGATAAAAATACGTTGGATTGATAAGAAGTTGGAAAACGAATGAATCGTGTCTTCGAAAAAAGAGATTTTCTCTAATAAATGTTAGTATTTAGTAACTATTATTATTTTGTAAGAGACGTATCAATAAATGATAAATGCAATATTAAATTATGTTATAAATTTAAAATATATAATAGAACATTTTGTAATCGTTTTCAGCGTTCGGACGAGACCGAGATTAATGTTTATCAACTGTTGTCGTTTTCGATTATAATATTATCCCGGTTACAATAGACAATAGACATGGACAGAAAGACGCCAGAGCTTCGACCAGCTATTAATGAATATTTCAAGGATCCATCGCCGTCGTCCAACTTGTTCGATGACATATCTTCTCATGCAGCATCTGATGTTAAACGCGAAGAGCCGGCAGTTTGTCGCATATTCCAACAAATTGAAACGAAAAAAACTGACATATTTGACATCATCAAACCATTGGACGGTGGCGGCCGTGACAATAACCCGGTATTCGAAATCCAAGATGGTATATAAAAATATATGCAAAATTATATTATTACAATATTATACTATATCTGAACAAGTGAATTGACATTTTTTAAATTGTTTCTAATAAAACCATTTTATAAGTTTATAACACTTTTTTAATCAAATAGACTGATGTAACGTATGAAATGAACCAGTTTTATGAATTTCTTTATATTATAGTATTAGTGCATTTAATTTATATTATTTCTAAAATTAGCTTAATTTTTCTATTTTATTTACCTTGGTCTGTATAAATGTGTATAATATGTTATAATTTATAAATATTGTACTAATGTCCAAAATAATTGTCTTAAATTAAATACTATAATTAAAAAAAAAAAATATTTATATTTTACAGCATCATTTTTAAATACTGAACATGATGATACTGATCCTATGGATATATTCGATCACAAGTATGAACTATCTTCTGTGCAGGCAGAAGACGAAAGAAGACGATTTTCTTGGATACCATCTGTCAAGACCAAAAATATACTTGAGAAGGCATCACAAATGAATCACACACTACCCAGAGATATGTTAACCATGCCGGGTGTTGAAAATGTTAATTTTGTATGTGTATATTCATATACCTATTCAGTATGTGTATTGTATACAATATTAATTTGTTATTCAATATTTGTAGGCCAATAAAACATATGAAGGTCTTGTATCGTACCTCGGTGAAACTGAAGCAGCTGCATTTAAAAGTAAAACAATTGAAGAAGTAACACAGGATGAACGAGGTCTTAAAATGTTAATTGAAAACGGTAACTATTCCGAAGCATTAAATTTGACAACTCGATTATTGGAAATGTATGGCCAAGGCCCTGGACAAATGGGTTATCCAAGTAAACACACAAAACATTCGCTTCAGGTAATGTTCTTTCAAAACAATAATTTATAACTAAATATTGATTTTGTTTGACATTAAATTGTAACATTTTATATTCATTCACCAATAATAATCTTGACTTTTATGATGCTTTCTTATGGTTTCATTTTTTGTTACATCATATTCTTCATCACAAATGATAAGTAGTAATAGAATAAAATTAAATAAATAAAACTTTTATTATTAATATACCAGTGATGTTCTCATCAATTTTTACAAGAGTATACTAAGCTAAAAAAATGCCCTAAAATTCTTTTTTTTTAATTAAGCAGGAAAGTGGAGTTATGATAACAAACTAAATCTTAATTAATCAATTTTTTATATTACTTTGTAATAAAAAATTATTTAAATATATCGATGAAAAATTGTTTTGTTAATTTATCTTCTTTATCATTCGTATCTTTACGATCAATTCCTTACCACAAACTAATCAGCTAATTCAGCTGATCTATCGTCTTGTAACCAAATCTTCATGTATGGTTCTGAATTGAAATTTTCAACAGGAGAGTTATTGATAGGAACAAACATAAGAGCTGACACATTTTCAATGGTTAAACAAGTCCTCAAATCAGTTATAGTGAGAATTATATCGGAAAATTCATGTTCACAGTCGAATTTGATGAGATTAAAATATGAATTTTGTATACAGAAGTCTACTAAACTTTCAAATTCAGATAATCCAAATCTGTGTGATACTCTTCTGTCTTCATCAGTTACTGTTTTAAATAAATACTTCTTACAGAACGTAAAATTGCTTGTATTAATGTTTATGTATAATTTAAATTATATTTAGAAATGTTCCTTAATCCTTATCTTCAGATCTTCTAGAATTGTATTTTTTTGGGTATCACAAAATAAATGTTAACTTATTCTGTTGACTAAAAATAAAAATAAAAACTATAAAATAAATATTTTACATAACTTGTGGTGTTAAATATCAAGATCAATGGTAATATTTTAGTTATGGCTTACACGATTTTCATTGTTGGTGAAAAATTGTGCTTGGAAAATTGCTAGTAAAGAAGCATTGGCGTGGGATGACTTGGATCATCCAGATCTATATATGCAGTGGTATAAAGAGCTATATGGTAGCAAATATGGTACACTTGTTCCATTTAGCTTTAGACTTATATTAGCTGAGCTACCCCAGTACATAACTTCATCGACTAACGTTTATACAAAGCTATTTGAAGTGCTCACTGGTGTCAGAAAAGTATGTATTCTATATTCTATCTGTAGTATAAAGTATTAACTCTATTGAATAACTATTGATATTTTTTTTTATTCTAATTTAGATTATATTGAATTTAGATAATGGATTTGCTGAAGATGGCCAAAATGTAGAACTTACGATCCAGGATCGAAACTCTTCAAAATTGTTGTGGTATTCTAGAGAAGCTAGAGTGATACATTCAATTATCAATTGTGCTTTAAACCAAAAAGTAAATCAGATTAATATTTTAATTAAAACAAATAAATTTAAAATATATGTTTTTAGGATTTCAAACTTGCAATTCAATTACTGAAAGATCTCATTGATAATCCGAGATTGAAATATACAAATGATCATTCTCGATCACTTTTATCTGCAATGGGCCGTATATGTTTACAAGTTGGTGATCTGAAAGCTAATAAATACTTTATTAAATCATCTCAACTAAAACCTCAAATGCTGTAAGTATTTGTATCGGCCATCGGGGCTTTGCACCAGAATTATATATTCAGGTTATAGGTTTTGGGTTCTGGTAATATTCGCGTGTTTAAAATATCAAAACAAACAATTTTACAAAACATTCGGGTACTCATAACCATTATTATTCAGGTTAATATTAGTTAATACAGGCTCATAAGAAACATGCCTAACTTGGATATTTGGATCCTTTATTAACTTAAAGCTATGCTATGTAAACTGATATCAAATTAGTATTTTGCACATAAAATACATATAAAATAATCTATGAGAATAATTTTTAATTAAGATATTTGTTTAGGTTTTAAGTTATTCCAGTTTTTTTTTACTGTTTAGGCTTAATTCGGGGTTTTCAAATAAATAACATTCGAGTTAATAAAGGTTTTGAGTGGTATAGATTTGTGTTAATTCGACGTAAAGCCCTGATTTGTATAGAGTTAGTATTGACTTTATAGTAATATACATTTTTCATTGAATATTATGTACAGAGGAACATTAGGTGAAAATAAAGCTGATTATCGTGAACTAATAGATGCAGCATTATTAGCCATTGCACAAAATAACTACAAAGAAGCATATAAACATTTTGAGAATGCGTATATTACTGATTCCAATAAAGTTATGGTAAGTAAATCATTTTCTATTTGATTTTAATAATAATATTAAATTCTTGTAATTGTTACAGGCACTGAATAACATGGCCACATGTTTATTTTATGAAGGTCAACTAAATAATGCAATATTACTATTGGAAGATGCTATACACAGATTTCCTGCTTGGGCATTAAATGAAAGTCTATTATCCAACATTTGTTGTTTTTATCAGTTCCAAAATTCTGCGTCGAATAAACAAAGATTATTAAAGTATCATATTCTATCCAAATATAAAAACAGTGTTCCTGATAACATTATTTAAGCCAATTTTACCACGATGTAAAATATTATTGTACTTTATACAAATCCCTGTTATTTATTTTTAATTTATGAAATTTAATTATATTTTCAATTTTGTATGCATTCACGATTGATTTTAAGTTTTTAATAAATTTTTTTACAATGCGTTGAAGGTTAGTTGAAAAAGAATTTATTGATAGTGATAATACATAACTATTGATTATAACATGTTATTATAAGAGCTTAAGTTAAGTTTTAGAAGATTCATTTATTCTATTCTGATTTTAACATGTAAAATTGTTTTACCCCGATAGTTACCAAAGTCATTACAAAAATGTATGTAGGATATATTGTCATAATGCCATGATTACTGAAATTAATAAAATAGTACATTTTTAACATTTACTATGTATTCTTTAAAATTCTACATTGACCAACAACAAATCTTACCATTTAAAACTTCAAAGAGTTTTTTTATTCATTTTATTAATGTAATACACTAGTTCCAAGTGTTCATAATTTAAAATTTATTTTCTTTGTTTTACTTTGAGCTTGTTTTAATAACCATTCCATTCTGTCTATTATTAATGATGTACCATTTAATCTTTTTTCTATGTGATATACCAAACAATTTAATAAAATCCTTACAATTGTTCCTGAGTGAATTGTTTGGAATTTCTTAATAATTCCAAATCAAAATAATTAAATAACAATCTATACGATTTATAGTTTAACGTAATATTGTATTTATTGTTTCATATTTTTAATTAACTTTGTTGTATTTTTGTATTTTGTTTAAAGGTTTTAAATGAACTAATTAAAAAAAATCTGTATTGAATGATTGAATGATTTATTTATATTTATTCCTTGATTATTAATATTTATCTAATAAACTTATAAAGTTTATGAAATAAAAATTTACTCCATATACTTAGTTGTATATTAATTAAAATATTGTCTCAATAATATTAATATTATATTTTATTTTAAATAATAAAACAATAATTAAAATTATAATAAAAATAATGATTAAATATGTTTAAAATGTATTGACATTTAGGTGGGGGAGAGGGGGAAATGTGACCCATATCTAGTGGCACTGATCAATTAATCTGATAAATTTCATAGTAAATTTAAAGTTGAGCTTGTAGCTGTATAAATGCGTCTGTTAAATAATATCTGTTGCTTTTCATTCTTATTTCAACTATGAAATATTTTTAAAAAGTTAGTATAAAAAGGTAAATAATAAATTTTAAGGACTTCTACACTATTGCAGCTATATCAAACATACGTTATCTATAATTAGAACTCATTACAAATGTTAAGAATTATGATATAAGACGGATATATTAAAATACATCTTATTATTATATTTATTAATAATCAAAAGAAATGAAAATACATTTTCATATTTTATTCATGTTTATCTATTTTAATAATTAATAATTTATATATTTAAAATACTTAAAAGTGGTCTTTATGGAGTACGAGGTTAAGTTTTGACTTTAGGGTAGCCATAAGCTTTTTGCATGTGGTGATGTCTGGACACTAGAGCAAGCCAGGTACAATTTTCTGATAAAGCCCAATTATTTGGTTAACTAAAATGTCATGTTTTTGTTAGCTAAGAACCATATTAGATATAATAATGATCATTGATAACAATTAGGTAGCATATCATTGTAATGCATAAAGGGAATGTAAAACTGCTAATTTATATAATAACCATATGCACACTGTATATGTATCTATTAAATAGTTAATTGCTCATTTAATTATATTATTCCAGTATTAAACACTGATTCAATGTCTAAATTAGATAGTTATGCAAGAAAAAAAACTATTTGTTTATTATTATTAGAAAATATTAAAAGAATAATTTGCATTTTTATGATCATAAACTATCATGTTCATATATCTGACACTTAAAAAATTATATTATGAAAATATATTTAAACGACAAAAAACATATTTTACATTTTTAAGAAAATATAAATTTGATCAATAGATATTAACTTCATATTATCTATTGTGGTTTATGTTTTTTATATCAATTATTTGTCTTGTCTGTACGGTCCAGGCTGTGTAAGTTATAATTAAAATTTTTCGTTTGTTAAATTAAGTTATTCTAGAAGTGTTTAAGTTAAACGTAGGTACCTAACTTAAATTAATTCAAAAGTTCATCATATTTTAAATTTTAATTTGGTTAACCTTCATATTTGATCTAAGTACTTTATACATTGTTGCATTTAAAGTTATTAAAATATAATACTGTTGTTGTTGCAAGTTAAATCCAATATAAAAACATAATATTTTATAGAATTATCTGGATAATAATTTTACATTTAAATAAAATGCAGTTAAAAATTGAATACTTAAAAAATTTAACTCGTTATACATTAAAATTAAAATTAACTTGGTTTTTATTAAAATAAAAGTTTGATTGCATAAAGTTTATGTCTACGTAAACAGTTACGTATCAATATTGCCTACCTAACGCGCCGTTATATTTGAGAGAAACTTTATTATTATTTATGTATAATAATAACACCATAATATTATATAGTAGCGATAAATCGAGTTCACAGTACGCAAATTATTATGTAGTTACCGTCTTATAGATATTGATATAAAAACTATTATGATTCAAAATTACTGTTTTTGTTGATTAAAATTAATCCAATTAAAATTCTTTTAGACTTAGGTAAAATTCACAGAGTCCATTTAAATGGTTCTAACTGAAATTATGCATTTTAATATATAGGATAATCATAATCAAAGTACGGATTTTATTATATTACCTGCATATTTTTTATAAATAGATTATAAATTAGCACAACAAGCTTGAAATTTGTTTCGTGATAAATAAACCAGGATATACAATTATATTTTGCATATTTTAGCATTTTTACCAGTTATTTAATAATAATTGGTCATACAAAATAGTGTTTTCAAATAGTTAATATTTTGATTTAAATAATTATAATTATCTTTTTTTTTTTTTGAACAATGTATTGACATTTTAATTGTACATTTTTAACACGTATTCACATCATTTTAAGTACTATAAAATCCCACCCATGATCATAATAGATATTAAAACTACCTATATAATATTATACGATGGCGTACATATATTGTAGTAATAATTATTATTTTACGCAAGGAAATTATAATTTTTGGTGAGCGAAACAAACCACATACGATTTCCTGTCCGGCGACGCTTAAACGCGGAAACGACGGGTTGATAATACGGCTGGTTGGCGATCGCTCGTGCGCATTTCGACGAGCGTTTCGGCGGAAGCAGCTTCGGGACGCCTCGCTATTACCACCCTCGTAATGTGTGACACCAGAATGCGGTGCGCCGCAACCCGGGACGCGCCCACAGATCGGTCGCCCGCTTTTCATTGATCCGCGCCACCGGCACCACCTTTCCCCTGGTACGATCCATCTAATAATCGCTACCGCTCCGCGGCGACGACACATTGTTAGAGCCATTTTTTTTTTTTTTTTTATATTTATATTTAAAACATTTTCAGTCATTATTTTTGGCCTTTCGTTCGTTGTGCAACCATATTAAAATTATTGCTAATTATATTTTCGTTTTAATTTCGTTAAAATATGCGTACGGTGACGACTACAATAACAAAAGCGGTGGCGGCAACTGAGACACCAGCAAAGGGAATCGCGGCGGTGGCGTCGGCGTATATAATACTATAACCGTGTTTACGCAATAGGTATATTTTATTATTTAACATCGTTACATCCGCAACGTCGTCGTCATGACTAAACTTACGACGATTGCACGTCTGAAAGATTAATGTAGTATATAATATTATTACCGTCATTATCGCCGTACGTGTATGCACGTACGCGTATTATTTGTTATTATTTTGACGGTTAAAATACACAAAAACGTTATTTGTTTATATATAGCAGGTACACCGCACGTCGGTGGATCGGCCGACGAACACGCCGCTATCGCAAGTCACTATATAATAGTCGGTCGTTTGCCGTACACGTCATAATATTATATTACTGTAAGAGGTACACGTCACACCGCATATATCATAGAATACGATGGCCAATTTCGGACGGTTTTACGTGCCGCCGTTCGAAGCCGCCATGAACGTGGTTTGGGCCGCCGTCAAGGCGTACGTTCCCGAGGACAGCCCGTGCATGGAGGCCATCAAGAAACGCCGGGGCGGCGATCAGGCGGCCGCGTCGACGTCGGCAGGCGCGGACGGCGCGGACGCCGAGAGGAGCAGGCTGGGCGGCAAACCGGACACGAACCCGTTCCGGACCACGTGCAACTCGGAACTGTCGTCGTACGGCGGCGTGGAGAAACGCGGCGACGAGGGGGACGGGCTGACCAAGAGGACGCCGCAAGCGTTCAGCATGGACGAAGGTAGCTTCGACGAGGACTCGTCCGGCGGCGAGTTCGGACGCAGCCGGCACAAGATCGACGAATGGCAGGCCGCGTGGAATGTCACCAATGCCATACAGGTATAATAAATAACGTTAATATAGGTGTGTAATGTTATTGTCGTATATACTGTTGTGGGGAGGGGAGGGGAGGGGAAGGGAGAGAGCACCAACAAATCATAAATATTATTATCCGTATTGTAATCATAATCAAATTATATAAATATGGGTAATGTTGTGGGTTGAGAGTGGGTGCAGAGGGCTAGGGTTATGATCTATGACCCCAGTGACTTATATATATATATATACGAAAAATGGTAAAGACACGCACAATTAAACATATTTATATGTTAATATGTTATATTTAAAATTATGATATATAAATAATTGTCAATAACAAAATTTAATTTTATAGACGTCGACGGTCGACTATATAATATTAAACTTATTCTTTATTTTACCTCGTATACGCGGTAATAATTGATTTTGTTAATATTATAAGATCTGTAAATACAAATTATTTTAGGTGAACCGATGAGCTACACCATGAACGAATTTAATTATGGTCAATTGACTAACTATTATAAGTGAGTCGCAATAATGATCAACAATTAAAATTGTATGCTTCACTGTTTCAACAAACACTCATTATATATACCCACGTTAATAATTATATTTAAAATTGCACTAATTTAAATTTTGTTTAAATGCACTTTATACTCATTTAAAAATCTATGCACAACCAAAATTATTTAGTTATTTATTTATTATTATCATATTTTATACGCACAAATTGCATTTAATAATAGCACGTAATTATAGGTATATTGTTAATTTATTTATTATTATTCCTTACGTATAGGTATGTATTACATTAAATTAAATTTAATATATAATTTAATGACACGTTTTCATTATTTAAAAAAAATATATAAAAATTGTTGATTGCTGTTAACAAAATATGTTGCACGCTTACTTGCACGACAATATAATATAAGGTATCAAACTCATATATAAATCTACAAAAACTTTCGGTGCAAAACTTTGTTTCTATATACAATAATAGTACAGTAATAGAGTTTTGTTTAGGGGTTTGGCAAAGCCGGAATAGTGATCGATGAGGGGTTTTCGGACATACAAAGTATTTTACAAACTTTATATCTCGGCGATAAAATATTATCATGTCGGTAGAATAGTTGACAAAACAGGAAAATAAAATGGTTAAACGATTTAAAATAATATTCATTTAGCATTTCACGTAAATAGGGTTTCTCTTTAAAGTTTAACTTAACTGCCTCTATAACGAGCAATCATGCTACATACGATTGCCCCTTGTAAATTGATTATAATACGTTAACAGATAGAAACACAATAAAAACAAGTTATAATTAATAAAAATTATTTTTTTTTGTGATGTATTTTATTATATTCAAGTACTAAAAAAATATACGTGATATGTTTATAATAATTAAAAATATATGCGAATTTGATAATAATTATTATTTATTTATGCTCGTTAAACCTATTTAAGTGTATATATACGTATACATATATATTATATAATATATACTTGGTACCTGTACCTACCAGTGGTGGCCAAATAGTTGATTGCGGGCGATGTCAAAATCGATCTTCCACTGTTCGAATTTATTTTTATACAAAAAACTTTTTTTTATGGAATTCGATCATAAAAAAAACATGTTAATTTATAGTAGATCTTAACCAAACAAAATTTGGTCACCCACCTCTAATATTATATACTATAACTCGTAACTCGTATGTTTATAAATTGCAGGGAATGTTTGTGGTTTCGCTGCCGTTCGCGGTGTTGCGCGGTGGTTACTGGGCGATCGTGGCCATCATCGGTATCGCGTACATATGCTGTTACACAGGAAAGATATTAGTGGAGTGTTTGTACGAGCTGGACCTGAACACGGGCCAGAGGGTAAGGGTTCGCGACTCGTACGTGTCGATTGCGCGCGAATGTTTCGGCCCTGTATGGGGCGCACGGGCCGTGAACGTGGCCCAGATGATCGAGCTGTTGATGACGTGCATACTGTACGTGGTGGCGTGTGGCGACATGATGGAAGGCACGTTCCCGGACGGCGTGATCGACACGCGTAGTTGGATGATGATCACAGGCGTGTTGCTCATACCGCTCGGATTCCTCAAGCACCTGCACCACGTGTCGCTGCTGAGCTTCTGGTGCACGATGGCGCACATCGTCATCAACATCGTCATACTGGGCTACTGCGTGCTGGAGCTTCCGGACTGGGGCTGGAGCAAGGTGAAGTGGACCATTGACGTGGAGAACTTCCCCATATCGCTGGGCATGATCGTATTCAGTTACACGTCTCAGATATTCCTGCCCACGCTCGAGGGCAACCTTAAGGATCGGTCCAAGTTCGACTGGATGCTGGAGTGGAGCCACATCTCGGCCGCCATATTCAAATCGCTGTTCGGCTACGTGTGTTTCTTGACGTTCCAGAACGACACGCAACAGGTGATCACAAACAATCTGCACTCACCCGCGTTCAAAGGCATGGTCAACGTTTTCCTGGTGGTCAAAGTGCTTCTGTCGTACCCGCTGCCGTATTACGCGGCATGCGACATACTCGAGAAGGCGTTATTTACCGGACCACCAGCCACGCCATATCCGAGCATCTGGCACCTTGACGGCGAGCTCAAGGTCTGGGGCCTGGCGTTCCGCGTGGCCGTCATACTGTGCACCGTGTTCATGGCCATATCTATACCCCACTTTGCCATACTGATGGGCTTCATCGGCAGCTTCACCGGTACCATGTTGTCGTTCATCTGGCCATGTTACTTCCACCTGAAGCTCAAGGGCGATTCACTGGAGTGGCGCACCATAATGTTTGACTGTTTCGTCATATTCCTCGGCTGCCTATTCTGCGTAATCGGTGTCTACGATTCCGGCACCGCCATCATCAAGGCGTTCCAGATCGGGTTGCCGTTTTAAGCTACTGGTCAATCTACAACTCTCACCATAAACAGCACACATCAAACATCATCAACGTCACTACTACCATTACCGTCAAAGATTTGTCGTAAATTTCAAAATACTGTTATCACAAACTTGCAGAGATAAGTACCCATATATAAAATCATCTAAAGTATCGATTCATTACAGTGAGTTTCGCTTAATAAAATTAAGTTATATAGGTAGGAACACGTTCAATATATTATTGAGATTGGATATATTATTTTAATGCAGGAGATTCTATTAAAAAAATGATGACGATCATGATGATATTAAACAGTATTAACTATATATTTATATATATATATATATATGTATAACACAATGCGAACGCTACTATATTATTATAGCATTACACGTCTAACATGTTGTTCATAGACGTTTTATTAATTCATATTTATTATCGTCATTTAATTTACATCATACGTCTATTATTATATAATGACACCGACGCCGTGTGTCTTGCGCTCATGGATATGTAAACATTGTAAACTTCAAACTTGTAAAATCGTATACGTACGTAGCAATAATAATTTATCGTTTTGTGTTCACGTCAATTTTATTTAAATAAACAATATGCATCATGTTTTAAAATAAAATATCGATGACACTCAATATTTTCAAAGCATCAAATGGAAACCAATGATTAAAAATTATGACTGTTAATTTATATAATATTATAATATGTATTATGTAGTTAGATAGGTACCTTGTGGTTTGTATCATGGGTGCTCATAAGAAAAATTTCAGGGGGAGAACCTCATGCTTTACGTTACATAAAATCTGGTTCCAATTTTTATACTTATATACCTAGTACAAGTTTCAATTTATTAAAATATTTTTCAGGGGGGGGGGGACAAGTGTTCCGTCTTGACACCCATGGGCGCCCATGCCTAGTACAATATTACGATATGATAATATCTTGAAACGTAAAGAAAATATATCAAATATTCAATGTTTCTGAGAATAAACATTATATATAATATTTACTAGGTAGCTATACGTTAATTTTCAATAATGGGGAGTCGCAGTCTCTTTCAAGTTATCACAAATAAATTATAATTTATACTTATTATTATGTTATAGTTTTATAGGTACCTATACTACCTACATAATAAAAATTAAATGTACGATGAGTTTTTTCATTATTTATAATTATAACGATGATGTTCATGTTTGTAGTGTAATGATACTAAAATGTATCTGCACAATACGTTAAATTTAATTAAATTATATAGTAATATTTTATAGTTTAATCTTACTAATTTTCAGTAAATTATAATACTGCATATTGTTATATAATTCTTAAAATGACTGAAAATGATATAAATAAAATTTATAAATTTATTCATTTACGAATCACGAAAAATTAGTTTACCTTTAGATTAGGTATCATATTCTGGTATACCTACATATTAAATGTATTTTCCCTAAATTACTTATATTATTATTTCATAAATCATTTTTGTTTTTTAAACCATAAATATGTTTGGAAAAAACGCTTCCAGTGTTTTTTTGTTTTTGAAAAGTTTAAAATAACTCAATATAACGTGAAATAACATTTTATTATACTTATATTACAACTAATACAACAGACTTACGTTTATTAATTAAAACATAAATTGATCATCGTTAAACTGTTGAACGTTGATTACTTAAATAACAATTAATCAAAAATAATTCATAGGTATTAGTGTATTACTGTTTAAAATATGATAATTAATTTATAAAACAGTAAGAAAATTCGAATTTGTCTATGATACTAATGTTAAATATTTGTTTTTCTTTAGATACTTAGGTATTTCTTATATAAATATTGATATTTTAAAAAAGAAATTGAAATGATTAAAAACTCGTGTTCGGTAAACATCTCGCAACTCGCAAGTAAGAATATTGTTATTAAAATATTATTGCTATTTGTCAACCTTAATAATATAGGTAGTTATAGTGTTTTCATATCCATGCTTTCATTATTAATTATTATATCAATATATACCTAGGTAGTGTTTACCATTTACCTAAGATTTAAATAGGTAATTTTAGTTTAGGCGATATTATATAAGTTACACGCGATTTTTTTACATTTTTTTAATTATAAAAAACTGATAAAAGTATTAACAATATTTGTTATAAATTATAATGTATAAAACTATGAGCAATTTTTAAAGAGACGGTTTTCAGACCGTTTTTTTAGTCAAAGTCTTCCGATATAATAATTATTATTATATTATGTAATTGATATTGTGATAAACAACATGATATTTTGTCTTCCAGGGCTTGTACACCCGTAAAAAAACATTATATTACCATATAATTAATTATTCTTGAAATTAAATATATATTTACTACACAAATGTAACGTAACATAATATTATTACACGTTAAGTATACAAATAATTATACATTAATACCTATTGTAATATTCAAATTTTGTAGCAAAATTCAAATTTATTGTCTTCCATTAATTTGAACGATTCTAAATGTTATAGCGGTAATAGTGGTAGGTACTATTATAAGGTATAAAAACGCGTATGGGGTGGTTGGATATTTAATTTTCATTACAAATATCCAAACATCTTTTTTGGACAAATCTAGAAGTACCTATGTTAGTACGTTTTATCATTGATTTTAGAATATCTTATTATTTATTAATTATTATTAGTATACTTATCTATTTTGTATATACCTAAATTCTAAAATCAATGGTTTGTACCTATTACTATTATTAGCGCTTAATTTTTAAGTAAAGTCAATTGCAAGTCTTCCAAAACAAAATTTTTGTAGCCTGTAGGTGTTGAGTAAAAGTAATTATATTTATTTATACAAATGTATTATATTGTATTGTCGTAATTTATAGTCCTGTTAAAATATGTCTATTATTTGTAAACGCGTTTACGGATTACTATAATATTACCTATATATTTTGACGAGTTACGGCATAAATGCATAATAACAATAATATGAATAATTAAAAACACGCGATGTTTTAAAAAATAAGACGTAGTTTCAATTAATAAAAATTATTGTTTTGTATTCATATGTTTATAATAATATTATATCGAAGAAGAAAAAAAAATGTAAACTAAATTTAACCATTATTTAAATATTTTGTTAGTAGCTTGTTAAATTCAGAAAGTTGGATTATTCAATGATTTGTAATAATAATTCAATTTTAAAGTTTTGAATACTCAACAGTCGACATATTTAATTAATTATACTCTTTGTTATATTATATAAGTATAAACATTATAATATAATATATATAACACAGGCGTTATTTTGTTTTTTTCCTCTAAGAATACTATTGTCTTCCATAATTTATACTATACATATACTATTGTACCTAATAATACTCTCAGTATTTTTAACAAAATACATCTTATCTCATAGAGTGTAGTTTTATTTCTTAAACTAAACATTTATTCCTATTGTTATTTAGAATACAAATACGAGTATTACCATTTTCCAAATATCTATAATCTATTATAATTGTATATATGTTATCTGTATTTAGATATATAAATCATCTTTATGTATTGTGTATTTAAATGATTTTGTTCCAAACTTTTACTATATTATGTACTTCTTTGATGGTTATCCTATTAATATAAACAAGATAAAAGTATACATTTTAATATGTTATTATGTATCTTACACCAAAGAAAGTAACATAGATTTTATTTTGTGGGGGAGGAAACCAATCAAAAAATATTTAGACATTTTTTTGGTTAATAGCAGTGGCATCATTTGAGGGGAGGGGGAAACTCATACATTTGTTATAGTCTATAATTAGCTAAATCCTAAGTTGGTAGATTTCAAAAATAACAAACCCTAAATTGATTACCGCTTACAATAAAATAAAATACCCACCAAAAAAATGACCCTTCCCACTCCTGTTCTTAAAAATAGTCGGCAAATTTATAGCTCTGCTCTAGTTTAGTAAAAACTGAAATGACGCCACTGGTTAATAGCCAACAAACAATAAGGGTAGGAATAATATCATTGTTTAACATAATTAAGTTATTATAAATATCACAATAAATATAACTGTATATACAACAAAATTGACAGAACCTTGTTTTTTAGAGAAATTAAAAATTTATTAAAAAAATTAATTTCAATGAATATAGATTTATTTGGATTATTAGTTCTCTGTAAGTACTGGAAAAAATCTAGATTCTTTTTTTTATTTGATCTAGGATTTACTACCTAATAAACATATTTTTTATATGTTTAAAAATCTATATAGAACTTTTTGAATATTAAAAGTAAATTTACAAAAGTTTTTAAACATTCTTATTTCAATATAATATATTTTTTTCATATGCGGTTATATATTTTAATCTTAATTTTTTTTTAAAAAAAGTATGTGCAAATCGGAAAGTTGAACTCATTTTAAGTATTCAAACAATTACTTTTAACAATAACATGAATTATTAGCAAAATTTAATCTATTTATTTTAAATATATTTTATATAGAAAACACACCCAGAAAAATGACACAATTTTATATCTATCAGGCGTGGATTAAGAAAATAATTACTTAAGAAAGAGGGGATTAGACATTTTTTTTTAAAAAAAATTCTAACCACATTATTAGTTTATATTCCAATAAATCTTCCTATTGTGGTGGGGTCATTTATCATATCCATGCCTGATCTCTTACAATTGTTCAGCAATAATTTAGCATAGTATATATATTGATTAATTATTCATTACATAAATTATATATATATAATATATATATATATATGTAATCAATGATATATGATTATATATATATATATGTAATCAATGATATATGATTATACATTTAATTTAAACACACACACAAGTTTTAGTAACATTAAAATTCAATTTAAATATAATTTTAATATCCGTTAAAATTTAAAGAAAAGTTATTGCTAAATATAGTTCAATTAAATGATGTTCATTAATACATTTTTATATTAAAAAAAAACCATCCAGAAAATAAATAAACAAACAATTGTTTATATAATTTATACAAGTAATGCTGGTGCATTTTTTTTTCCAGGCCATGCTTCTTTTGCATATTTCTTTTTTTTGGGTTCTGTTGAAGTTGGTTCTATTTTTTCTGATACAGCTATTTTAGATGGAACTATTTCTTCTATACTAGGATTAATATCAACATCTGGGGCAGGATTTGGTAAATTCATACCAAGACGATTGCCAATTGAAGATAAAAATCCATGTTGCTTATCACTATTAGGACCTAGTAAGATTTTTTAAATATTAAGTTAAAGGTAAATAATAATAATAACAATGATAATATTAAATTAAAAATAAATCTAACCTGGAATATCACTGTAAAGTGAATTGTTTAAATGTGCACCAGGAATCATATTTTTCATATAATTTTTATTTTGACTACTATTAGCATTATTTTGGTCAATAGCAAAACCCATAGTATCTTTGAATTTCTGTAAAATAATTATTAAATTAGCATTATTAAAATAAAATGCTTCATATTTTTTTTTTTTTACTTTATTAGGTATGACAGTTGTCCTTATAAGATTTCTGAAACGACCAACTGATGGATCAATGTCTTCTGGATTAATTATCTGCTCGTCTTCATTAAAATGGATTCCTCTTGTTCTTTTACGTTTAGTTTTTAATGAATCATCTGATATACCAAGCATTGATATGCGTCGATTTTGTGCCGTATTAAATTCAGTCAAATTCTATAATAAAAATAAACATTTAAATATTTCTCACATTTAATACGTCATAATTACAAAACATACATCTAGTTCAAGATCTGTTTCTGGTAGTCCCAATAAACTGGAAGCATGGTCAGACTCTCTTTCTAACTGGTCCATAATTGGACGAGGACCAAAGGCAGATGTAGATTGTGGACGTTCACGTATAATGTATGTTCTAGTAGATGCACCAAAATGGAACTGGCTATTTATCGGTAATTGAGTTGGTTTATCCGATTCAATTCTAATACTACCAATGTATGTACCATGAGCTAAATAAAATAGTAGTAATAAATCATCAGTTGTCAATTAAATAGCTGTAGTTCCATATAAATGTATAACTACTATAATTACTTTTTCATTATGTAATATTTTATATATATATAAAAAATATTATAAATACAATTTAAATTAATTTAATATCAACTCCTATTTATAGTTATAGTTATAATTTAAAATTAAATGAAGTATATTTTAGTATTATAAGGTAGTCTATAAAATGTTTAATGTTATTAAATAGCATACTACACTACAATTTAATACTTTGATGTCAAACTTACTAGATCCAAGATCAACTAAAAATGCTCTATTTAAATGTTTGTGATAAACAAAAGCAGAATGAACTCTTGAACACGATTGATGATCAATACAAAAGTCACACATTTGAGCATTGCGTCCAAATAAGTAACACTTTTTCTGGTCCAACATTAATTTCTAGATAATAAAATATTATCAATTTTTTTAAAATTTCTTCGTAGTTATATATATTAATTAAACTCACCTGAATTAATTTGTCTCCTTTTAATACATCTAAATGCAAACCTACGGGAGGTTTTCCAGCCCTATATTCAAACAAAAATTATATTTGAAAGATTTTAATCATTGATATAAATATTAAAACATAATGTTGAATGATGTATACAAATTATAATAGTTGACACAAAAATTGTTCTTACCAACTGGGCACATCATAATGATTAGCCATTGTAAGTGAATATGTTTAATTTAAATACATATTGAT
The DNA here is from genome assembly GCA_013282895.1 of Eriosoma lanigerum. Classification (NCBI taxonomy): domain Eukaryota; kingdom Metazoa; phylum Arthropoda; class Insecta; order Hemiptera; family Aphididae; genus Eriosoma; species Eriosoma lanigerum. Next base: position 54,121,625 of record CM023358.1, read on the forward strand.
ACAAACATAATTTATACTTCAAACAAAATAAATAAAGAACTAGCTATAAGATAATTATCTAAGAACCATGAAAGTTTTACAATGTACTTATAAATTAATGCAGTTAGAACTTAATAAGAAATTCAATAAATTATAAATTTGTTATTATTTGTTAATTTGTGGTCTGATTTCAGATACAAGACAGTTGCAGGACGCAGCACGCAGGTTGCAACTCGCAGCCTGCAGGTATCAAATCAAAATAATATATTCAATATTATACCTATTATGATATTTCTTATCAACTGTCTTATCATGATATATAAACAAGATTGTATTAAACATAACCGGGGTATGTGTTACAGTAAACTTATTAACATTAAACCATAAAATAATTAAAAGAACATATATGGAGGTAATAAAATTCAATTTAATAGATGGCTATAAAAAATATTTTTTTACTATAAAATTTAAAGTATAATTGTAAGTGTAAGCATAATGCTAATGACACGTCAACACGTAGTACTATCTACACAGTCGTACATTTGTAACTTTAGTATTTGGTAATAGGTATACTAGTATCAGTGTATGACGTAATTTATAATGTTTGATAAAAATAATAAATTAGTGGTTGGAGGCTCATTTTAACCACGAAAAATATGAAATTTCACCTATTCTTTTATTTATCGAATAATAACAATAACAGATTATATAGAAATGTTTTAAGCTTTAAGGTCTATTTAAGAACTAAGAAAATATATGGAATGGAATGAAAACATCGGAAACAGCTGATTGGAGTAGTGTGGGAAAATACACGTAATTTTTGGGCGCCATCTATTAGTATTTTGTAAAACTTATTACAAAATTGTATAAATTATAATAATGAGTACTATACTCATTATTATAATAAGACTTTATAATTAGATCAGCGTGACAGCGTATATTGATTTTTCCGGCTACCAATATAAAATATTAAACAATGAATATTTCCTATAAGCATATTAAATTATTAAATAGGTAATTAAATAAATAAATAACGAAATAATTCTGCTAAAGTATTGTTAGAACCTACTTTTGTTAATTAAATAATTAATAATTATCATAAAGGTACAAAATTTATGAGTATAGTATGAAGATCAGAAGAAAACGACAACAAAGAGTAAAACTACAGTATTAAAGGATCAGTTTGGGTTTATGCCAGAAAAATCAACAATTAAATCGATATTTTATACAAAGCAGATTGTGGATATGAAAAGAAAACTGTGTATGGTTTTCATTGATTCAAAGACGGTACAAAATAAAGTTCCAAGAGAGTTTTTTTTAATGAGCGTTAAGGAAAATAATGTGTGCTGAGAATAGATATATAGTAATAGTGGGTATGATGGGACAAGGGCGACAGTAAAGAGTGTGTGTGGATAAACAGAAGATTATAGTGTAATAGTTGGTGTGCATTAAGCCATTAGGGTTGAGCCTTAAACCCTAACCTGTACTCCTTAGTTATAGATGAGATGATAAAAGATATAGAGGGTGAGTTGCCATGGTGCACGATGTTTATAAATAATGTAGTATTAGAAAGAAGAACACGAAAGAAGTGAATGAGAGGTTTGAATAACAGAGACAAATATAGAGAATTGCAGTACTTGAAGGTAAAGGCATAAGGATTATTTGAAGCAGTGACGTAATAAAAATTTAGGCACCTCCGCAATTATTAAAATAATGAAAAATATTGTTTAGGTATATGAGTTTAAAAACACTAATCAGATATAGGGAAATAACTTGTTTTAATTAAAATTGTGTTATGAAAAATTAGAAAAAAGGCAAATATTCAATTTTTTTTTCCGTGGAATTAAATTACTTTAACATAGGCCTCAAATTACCGTGGGCCCTCCATCCAACTCGGGGTCTTCAAACGCTCAGTTATGCCACTGATTGGAAGTAAAACTGATGCAATCGTTTATGATTTTGAAGGAAGTGATCAAGAAATTGATAGTATAATATAGTATAATATAATATAATATAAGTACTATAAGATACTATAATATATCATATAAGTTGTAGATGAGTGATGATTTAGTTTGTGAGACATATAGGTTCAAGTACTTAGGATCGGTATTTCAAAATAATGATTATTCTGCAGACTATATGAAGCATTGTAAGACTATGGTGACCGATCTTATCTAATTGGTAGTATAAGGTGAAGAAGAAAAAGTAGGAGGGAAATACAATATGAAAATGTTATATCATACTATTACAATAAGTCTATAGATTTTATATTATATATAAATTAAATTATATGGTTAATAATAAGTATGGTGTATAATTATCTATCTAATTTTCTGTTTAATTTTCAGTAGTAAAAAATTAGGTACAATTAAAAATAAGTATACGATCTACAGCAAAAACCAAATGTTCATGTGTTAAAATCTATTCTAGAATTGCTAATATAATTAATAGCAGTTAACCTGGCCCGTATCTAGAATATTAGTTTGGGAGGAGCGTTTTTTTTTTTTTTTTTGAATATTCATATGCATTGTCTGCAGTCAACATATAAATAAAAAAATAATTTTAAAAATTATAAAAGGAAAAATATAATTTATTATAATTTGTAATATTGCTAATACCCATGTTTTGCTATTATAAATGTATAACACAATTAAATAAACTAAGCACGAAAAAAATTTTGGAGGCTATTGAACATTTAGAGGAACTAAGTACAAAGTCCTACACCCTGTTTCCACCTATGTGTTTTGTACTTATAGTAACGATTATCTTAATATTGTTAGTTTGTTACGCAATATTTATCTGTCTTAGTATTTATATTATTATAATAAAAATGTATTTAAATTATAAATCTATTCTTTTTTTCGGACCATTAAATTAATTAATAAATAAATAGGTACTAATAACAATTTATATATTATTATGGTATTACGCCTACAGGAGAGACCGCGAATCCTTATTCATTGTAACATTAAACGTGCAACAGAAGAAAATGCGTATTCAACAAGAGATGAAGACTGTTTCGAATAATAATTGCAACCATTTCATAAGTGTACTTCAGACCCTTATACGCATATAGCATATTAAGTATAAACGCGACGGGTAAATGTACTTAGACATATTATTTTGTATTGTAGTACTCGAATATAATATATTATTATTAACTGCTATAATACGTATAGTTCATTGTATACAGTGTGATCAGAAAATCATCATGTTATAAAAATTGAGATGATTGCATAACTGTGATATTTTGACCACATTATTGAATAGCGTGTCTTGTATATACTATCAATGAATTAATGTAAATACGGAGTGATCAAAACAGCTTTATATTAAAAAATAATGATGTTATACCTAATTGAAAACGGCCTACCCGCGTAATTCTCATTATTTTTTAATACTATGATATTATATGTTCATCCGGTATTCGTATAAAAGTGATTACACACAACAAGTAGGTATTACTATGTTAACACTTATATTGGTATTTATTATTTATTTACAGTTTCACCTAGAATTATATAATATTATTGCTACTTATAATTTAACGCGTACCTAACGATCCAAAGCTTTTTCGGTAATTTAATTATTTTATACATTTATCGTATTCCTAAATACTTAGTACCTATCTACATCAGGTATATGAAATACGAACATTTTTATACTAATACTTATAAAGGTAAAATGTAAATTTTATTTAAAGTTAATATATGCAAACAGTATTAGCTATAAATTATTTCAATGCCATAAGAATAATATAATAATAAATTCCAAATGGTCGTACATATCAGGCTTTAATATAACCAGGATTTTTTCCAACTAAACATTATTTTTTGAAATTTTTTGTTGTGAAGGCTGAAATTCTTTTTACACTTTACTTTAAAATTTGAAAAAAATACATATAAAACAAGTATATTACCTGTTTTAATTAAATTTAGTAAAAAATATACTAGTGTGTAGAAAGAAAATTAAGTTTTATAAATTAATTAAATTATCTAAGTGCACATATTTGTTATGGCAACTGCATTTTTAAATTTACTACTGATTACCACGAAGTTAACCCACCGACTTTCAATGAACTCTTTCAAACTTGTACCAATATTTTGTAAGTTTGATTTCAAAATTTATGTCCTAGAGTAGATGTTTACTACAATAATACTATTATTTTATTTGTATTTGATTAATTGTAGATAAAAAACAATTTGAATATTAATTATTTAAAAATCACAAACATAATATTATGTCAATTTTATCATTACGTTTTAAAGATATTTTGAACTGAGATTATCACTTGATACATAAACATCAGATAAACTATTGTTTAATATAATTATCAAATATATATTATACGAACAATGTTTTTGATAATTGCATTGTACTAAGGTTAAATAAATAAGAGACTGTTTATAATTGTTGACGAAATAGTCAGTAGTACAGTACATAAAAAATAAAGTAATATATTTTTGTTTTTATATTATTTCATAACAATATTATATTGAATATATTATTTTGTAATATAGAAAATGGCAAAAAAGTAAATTATATCTTAAAATTTAAATAATTTCAAATAATAGACATGTCTTTTCATGTTTAGAAAAAATAATATTATATTATAGAACAACGTAAAGCAATAGGTATAAAATAAGAATTTATTTAAAAATGTTATTCAAGTATTAAAGATTTAAAAAAAAAAAATATGTACCTTTATCTCAAAAATACTATAATGAGTATTTATATTGATGTATAAAATTGTTTATATAATAATAAAATATACCGAATTTAAAATTTCATTCTTAATTTACTAAACCCGAATATTATATTAAATTTTTTGTTTATTTTGGTTAAAATATATGCTAATTAGGTATATATATTCACTATATAACCTATATTCATTTAAATACTAAACTCATATACGGATTTAGTCATATCTGTAGAGACCTTGACATTTTTACTTTACTCTAGTTTGTGGAAGGACTAGAACTATTTGAGGGGCTTAAAAACATTCTGGGTGGGGGTTCAGGTCTTCAAAGTCCCCTCCCCCAATATATGCCAATGATTTAACCTCATACAATTTAAAAATTTAATTTGTGGGAGCTGGTGTTAGGTTATATTACTTCAAATAGTATACCTATCATAGTATATTATATTAAAATTTCAATGTTTTGGGGCACTACTAATTTATTTTAAGATATCTCTGACAATATTGTCCAAGATAGTGTTGGATGATACGAAATAGGTTAGTGGATATTTACTGGAATTAAGTTTGCTGTGAAAGCTGTTATAGCAAGTGGCAAGTTGAGAACATTAATTAAAAATGAAAAACAGCTTATTATACAAAATGTCAAGTGAACATTTCAGGTTTCAGTTTATGTTTTATGATGACTACATTGCACGTAGGTACATAAAACCTTCAGTTATTTACTACTTATAACTTATATATAATAATAGCAATTATAGTGATTATTATTTCTTTTGGTTGGTTTTTATTTCAAAATTTAGTAGTAGTTTATTAGTTATTATTTTAGTATAGTTATTATTTCAAATAATCAGTGTATATTGCATTTTTGTATATTAAACATGTGCTTTTGGAGAAAATATTTTTCAAGTTTCCGAGGTCATCGTCATCTTCATAAAATAATTTAAAAAAGCAACAAATAGAATTTATAAAAAAAAATATTTTATCATCTCAAACTTTAAAGATTAAAATGTTTTCTTTTAACTTATAAATTTGCCCTAAAAGTTATGACACTTCTATCATATTTTAAAAGTAGGAAAAATATAGTTTTATTAAATACTTTGATGTAATTACTCTAATCGTTAGAACTAAGTAAATTATGTATCGTTGAAAAACGATCTAGTTGTAAATAAGTTGTATACCTATTAGTTATAACTATAATATAAGTTACGTTATATTAACGTATGTTACCAATAAATAACAATTTATAACCAATATAGGAAAACGATAAATAATATCCTGTCAAACTTTCCATAAAGACATAAATTATTTCTCTCTTTATGTCGTAGAAGTAGAAGAATAGATATATTTGTTAAATACTCTATGAGATTATTTGACGCAGTCTTATACTATTTAATAAAAAGAAATACGAATCGTATCGCTAAGACTGAAGTTATAATATTTTTGAAATATCATAAAATATATTTTTCCATAATTTCACTCTAATTCATTAAGTTAGGTTTATACGTAATTCTATGTACCTACTCTCGTATTTAGGTTATTTATTTATTTTACAAGTATTTCGTTAGACAGATGCGGATTGGCCATGGGAATTGAAGCCTTGGCAGGTACTAAATTATAGGATTATGGTTCGGTAAATATCGTATCTGCAGAATCCAATACGAATTATGTATTAATATTAGATATAAAATACGAAAAACGAACGATCCTAACGATATAAATAAGACGCGCTTAATTTATGGATTATGTTTTAGTTTCACAACGAACCCAACAGTATTAAATATTTGTAATTTGAATATATTATGCTGTCTCAATTATTTTCAGTATACCGATTTTTTAAACTTATAGTTCTATCATTTATGCGTACTAATTTTAGGAGTTATAGATTAACGAGGTGTAAAATATAGTGGCTAGCAGACAAATATAATTTGATGACATTTTAGTTTTTGTAAAGAAAATACTTTAATAATGAGAGAAATATGAAACTCGAATATTAATTACCTATGTTGTCATTAGGTTGAAGTCTATTAAATACTAAATATAATGAAGTTATTATCTTTCTATTATTTTATTATTATAATTTGGTTATAATTATATGTAATATAGTAACATATTTTGATTAGGTACTTTCAGTTTTGTTTTGTTTATATACGTACATAATTGTGTATATTTCAAATTTATTTATATAATCATTCGTAACAACATATTGTAGGTAATCACAAAAAATGAAATTATTGTTAAGACAACATTCCAGAATTAAGTTTGGATAATTTATTATAGATATAGATACTATCTATAATCAATACAATAATAAAACAATTTATACGGATTTATTTGAAATTTTAATTATAAATAAATTACTAATAGAATTATATGGACATATCTAAATACCTCAAGTATACTAAATATTTATTTGGCCAATTTATTTTATGTTGATATGTTTTCTGTTGATGGCAACAGAAATGGGTTTCTAAAATATAACAATAATAATAAACATATTTTTTTAGTAAAAATTTAAATAAGTATTATTTTTTATGGATATCTTACATTTAAAAGGCATTTTGAGTGATTCATTTTCGATTTTTCTCGGTAGAATTGATATGATACATAGTTCTTATTTGGAGTTAAGTTATTGACAATAAGTGTAAGTGTATAATATAACTTTATAATAAAACTTAATCTATTACATTTCATTTTATGACTTTCAATATTGAAAACAAGACTTTTTTTTATTTAATGGTGTAGAACCGATAAGAATCCAAAATCAAAAGTATGGCTATCTTATCTTCTTATCTCAACATAAAATAAATAAATACCAGTGTCATAAGTAAAAATATATTGTATTAATTTTCTGCGGAAAAAAAATAACATTATGTAAAATATAATTAATACGAGTATGTCTCCAAATTATAAATAGTTTAGACTTCAACGTTTTAATTGGCAATAAATTATAGAAATACTCAAAGATATATTCTAAGAATTATATATTAACGACTTGAAGTATTAAAAAAATTATGAATATGTTATTAATTATTTAGATATTAGAAACGGGTATGTTAAAAAATATTTCATTTTTTTAAAAAGTGATATACTCATGCTTCTCTAAGAAGTATCTTCTTTAGAGTTTTTGATGAGAGCTTTATACGGTAAATTTTACATTTATAAACATGCAATCATAATAATAATAACAATATATCAGTTGACAAAAAATGTATAAAAAGTGAGGTCTGTTCGTTAAAATCTACTTGGCGTAAAAAAATATTCTGTGCGATGACAGAAAACTGAAAAGACTTGCCGAGTGATACACAATATGTGCTAAAGTACCTACTGTATTTTATTTTGTGTAAGGTGTAAATTATACCGTATAATGCATCTTCTCGTTTACAATTCGTAAACCGTGAACATGGACGTGAAAGAGAAATGTTTATTTTTCTGGATTTTATGACAGAGTTTGAAATAAATATAAAATTTTAAATACTACTTGCATTGTATTATTATTGTAAAAGCATAACACAAACAGATAGGTACGATAGAAAATGGAATAATTTCAGAAATATTAAAATACGATTTCGTTTTTTTTTTATATAACTTATTTCTTTTATCACTCTGTATAACTACATTGTGTTCATAGGTTGGATACTAGTGATAGAATTTTTTTAAAACGTTTTTTTTTAATTTCTGTAGTTAGACAATATTGGTGTTGCCTATATATGGGCGTAACCATAACGTAACCATAACGTATTACAATTTTATTTATAACTGTATACAATTTGAAAATACGATTAAATGATACCTTTTTTTGTTAAAGTAAAAGGTATTTTAAGGCGTGCTCATTAGTCATTATAATGTAATATTACTTTGCTGTTTCATAATATTCGTAAAATGGTGATACTGTGACGTAAAAAAATTTAAAAGTTTTCCGACACGAGTGTGACGTCATTTATAGACTTATAGTACATTAAGATGTACTTTACGAATTATTATTGAAAGTAATAATTTAAAATAGAGTTAATATTTAAAGCGTGAAAGTATAAGTTATATATTTGGAGTTTGGTATTTTATTGATACAATTTTTTTTTGACGTGACCTTGGTCCGTATTTCATTTACAAATTGAGGTTTAAACATTATCGACAGCACCTCCTATAAATTAAAATGATATTGTACGGGGAAAAATTCTGTAAAGTAGTGCAAAAAGAAAATAATATTACATAGTTTATTAAAAAGGATAAGATTAGCATAAAAAAAAAAAATTGATAACCGATTTAATATTGAACCGATCAATATAAGTATACTTGGGAGAAAAAATAACTACTGTAGCAGCAGTATTATTATTATTTATTATTTTTTTCTTACCAATAAATTATATATTTGTGCCACGCGTAAACTTCATGATTTATTCGTAAAAATCTGTTCTACATACAAAAATCGTTTTATATTTTTAATGACGGCTGCAGACCGCTGTTTTGTAGGTATACTTGATAGACGGTGTATCGCTGATGCGGTGCTTAGAAGAGTATCTATGATAAATATTCCATGAAATACTGAAGATTAATCATTATAATATATATAGTTGGAAAAAAACATTTTTTAAACTACCTTTTTTGTTGAAATATTAATCTCGTATAATAAAAAAATATTTACCGATGGGAAGGAAAATGTATGAATATCGATTGTGTATAGAACAGTGGTTCTTATTTTAAAATTTTTTTTTATTTGTGTCGCTCTTACCCTCGAGAATCCAATACTACGTCACCTTTATCATTAAAATGTTCATATAATAATTATTGTCCTATTGATTTATTATGTTTTAAACAATAGATAACAAATTTCAATTTGGTTAAAAAATTATAATACGAAAAAAAATAATAAGCAAACTTTTTATTTGGAAAAAAAAATTTTCTCCCATAGATTCCGCGTCATCCCGGTAGAAAATATCTGTGTGTGTATTTTAATTTGACGTATTCAAAGTATTGAAATTATTTTATTATTATTATTATTATTATTAAGATTTGAATTTTGAAAGCAATCGAAAAACGATTCTGTGGAGATCTATATCACATAGTTTTCACGATACGTATTTTTGTAGTTTGTAGTATTTCTCATCATATTAGAGAACTATTGAGAAATTCGAAAAATGATTAGATAAAATTTGTTACCAAAAGCATACCTCATTTGTGGTAATTGAAAGTATTATTTCTGGTCCAAAAACCTGTGTTTACATACTTACAAAAAAAGCACACATCATTGTAAAATCAATACATTCCTCTCTTCGCTCAGAATCTAATATTAACACATATTTATAAATAGTTTGTGCGGTTTCTTTTCTATTATAATACTTTTTTAAAGTACTTTAAATACTGTTTTAAAGTTTTTTTTGCAAAAAAAAAAAAAAATTTACTTAAAAAGTTTAAAGTATTTTATTGTTATATGAGCTTTTGAAGAAAATGTTATTATGATAAATTAATAAAAATTGTTAAAAATTATTTTTTGTGTTAATTTTGAACACATAGTTAGCGGTGATGCTCACCTTTTTACTGTGACGACCCTTAAAATTTTATATTCAATATTTTGTAATGATTCATAAAAAACGTTTTTATATGTATAGATTACTATTAAAAATGATGAGCCTGTAAATAATTAGCTAAGCTTCAGACACCCTCAGGTTGAGAATCATTGGTCCGTTGTAGTGTTTATAGTTTAATAAAAACGAAACAAATGTCGATTATTTAAATTTTCTTTTTGAACCGAAATCAGAACCTAATGATGATTCACACGCGCGCGCTAAAATAGCAAATCAAACTACAATAGTTACCTAATTTTATACATAGTTGTTCATGTATGAATATTATAGTTTAGTTGTACAACTTAAATATATTATATATAATACGTAAGAGCTCAATAATAATAATAAAAAATCTCCGAAAATCAACCACCACGATTTTATCGGCTAAATCCCGATGTCGCGACGAAAATATCAAACAACAATACGACGCATACTAAAATATTATTATATTGTCGTATATATTATACAACGGACCTGTGTCAAATTTGACAAGGATCTACCCGGGTTCATTGCGTGCACATTAATGTATATTAATATGATATATTGGCGTTACACATCGAGCAGTTTGACACGATACGCATATTATTGCGACGAGCCGTGTTTCACGTATCAATTTTTCTTTATAAAATAAATCTAAAATTTTTTTATTATAATATGATACTATTCAAATCTCGCGAATGTTTCCCATAAATTCGAGACAATGTTAAAAAATAAACGACGTAATGTTATGATGATACAACGGAATACTAAACTATAATCACTTGTTATAGTAGTCATAATATCATAGGTATCAGAGCTATAGGGGTTTTGGGTACTAAAAAACCTAAAGTAACATGCATTGTATAATAAATGTTGGAAAATGCAGGTACTTATGCAAATGATATGCTTGACGGATGTCTTTGTGTAGAATTTTTTTTAAACCAAAGTTGATAAAAAAACGTTAAAAAAAATTAATAAACGTGTTTTATTAACCGTTTTAAATGTGTTTAATTTAATAAATAATAAAATTGTTTTAATTGAAAAAAAAAATAAAAACAAATTATAGATATTTTTTACACGAACATGTAAGATAGAAAATTTATCTTAAAATATAAAGTAATAATCTATTTGTTCAAATAGTTCCATCTATACATAAACATATTGTGTTTATAATTTTATATATTACATTATTAGAATTACGACAATAAAGTACACACAACATTGCAAAAATGTCTCATGTTAGTTGTTTCATTTTAAATATTGAAAACAAATATTTATATTTTTAAATAATGTTATCCTAAGTTAATATTATTACGTACGAGTATATTCGCTCTATTTTTTTTCTCTTATTGTTGTTATTTTCCCACTCTGCTTTCATTATTTTCACCTGATTAAATTATCTCGTAAACAGTCGATGTCTTTGTGATTTGTTGAAATTTTTATTTCCTGTACGTTTCGTTGTCGTGATATAATACCATATCACTCAATCAACAGTATATAATATGTTGTCAAAACCGTCCTATTTCATAGTAATAAATATATATCAAACCATTTTTTTTTTAATATTAAATTATACTTATAATAATTTTGTACGAGTCTATCTTATCAAGAATCATATTATATTATTTTGTACAAGTTTTAATTGATTTAGTATATTTATATAGTTTAAATATACATGTCCGTTCAATTTCCAATATTCCATTTACTACTTTTAAATTTTTAACATCTACAGGAGACTAAAATTGGCAAAAACGAGATTGAACCGAAAATATTGTTATTTTCTTAAACGGTCGTGGTGATAAATTATATATAAAACGCGTCGTGAAAAACAACTTCGCACAACGTCGCGCACGACATATAATAATAATATATTAGGTACTTTATGTTTTCCTTAGGGGCGATTCTATATACAGGGTGTAACACGAAGATTTAAAATTATTACATTGATATTTTACTGAAAAATGTCAAAACCTCAAGGTACACCCTGTTTATTTTTATTTATTGAAGGCTATTACTTATTTCCACGTATATTTATTCGATTTACGTCGGAGTGACGGACATAATTTAGTATATTCAGGTTTTGCCAGGAAATATTATACAGAGCGAATAGAATTTCATGTAACAGCAAGATCTAAATGAAAAACAAAAGTACCGATTTTATACTTTAATTTGGCCTCCTTCCCAAAAACAAAAAAAATCGCGTTTGAACATCAAAATAGTTTTCTATTAAATACATAGATTTGTTCCTGCATTTTGGATGAAGTAGTTAATTTTTCATAAAATGAGCGAATTCATTATATACAAGTATAGTTAACAGAATATTATGTCATTTAATTAAATTTAAATAGCATTGTAATCCAATTTTTGTGACATTAAAATTCTGATCACTCTTTATCTGTATTATATTTTTATATATTATTATACTTGCAGACTTGCTAACTTTAAAATGACGTTTTAGAAATGGACACATTTCGTGATAAGAGGCGTGTAAAATGTCCACACAATCAGCTTATACAATCTAAAAAAAAGATAGATTATTAAGGTTGGCAGTACGAATAAACTATTATTAGACATTTCTCATACGTTTTTTTTTCATAAAATTTTTATAATGTATTAAAAGACAAGGAATATGGACTTCAAAATGGCGTCAAGCACTATGTCTACTTCTTGTCTGAACTTTACATAATTAACAATAGAAATTAAATAATAATACTCGATTTTTTTTATCTATTTCATTTATTCAATACAGTGTTTTTCAAGACTTTTGTACTATTTATATTTCAATATTTCATGCCAGATAAGCATTTAGCATTTTAAAGATTAAAGTTCTGTTAATTTTTATTATTAACTGAGTAATATTAAAATTTGTTTAAATTTTAATTTCAAACTAATCAGATATTAATGTAATACATTATATTTTCATTAATTTGTCCATTTTTTATTCCACAATATTTGAGGTTATGTTTTGAAGTTTAAAAATGTATCACAAATTTATATTATATGATCATATCATGTTATTTTACTATTTATAGCGCATTGAAATAAATATCTAATAACGGTAATGATAATAAGTCTTTGCCAATTGTTGACAATATGAAATTCAATTAAGATTTAATTACTTTTATTAATTATTATAGATTTGAAAAACGACTGTAGTTTTATAATTGACTTGGTATTATTATGCTCAAACGATCTGTAAATATACCTATTGATCGAATGATATTATATAGAACTTATAAGTTGTTAGCTAAAAGTATCTCTCTGTACATAAATAAAATCGTCTACTCGTATAATACTGCATAATATACGCATCGGCATATTTCGCAGAAGTCATCATAATTATATTATATCGTGATTCACAGAGTGATCAGAATGTTGTTACAGAAATGTTCTCGTTTTAATATACGAAGTAGAGAAAAATATATAATATGAAAATTATAATTCAATATAATCTTAAACTATTTAGAAGCTAAACATTTTATAACTGTTTTTGTTAGTCAAAATATTAGAAAATCAAATGTAAGTCAATCATTTATTTTACTATAACAAAAAATGTTGATCGCCCTGCATAATATAGTATGTGTAAGCAAGGTCATAGCCAGGGGCGATTTCAGAATTCAAACCCTCTGAAATTATTTAAAAAAATAAAATATATCAAAATTATAAATTATATCAAACACTTTTTGTTTAGCTTTTTATATTTTATTTCTTTTGGGCAAAATAAATAAAATAAAAAATACCTAATTAAAAACATCCCTAAAATTGTTTGCTGTATACGACCTTGTACGTAAATAATATATTCGTATATTATTATTTATTACCGCATTGCGATACTTGAATAAAATTACTTATTTTTAACGAAAGGTTCACCTCTGCGATGTATATAAATTATATTATGTTACGCGCGTTAAGGATGGCCAAATTGTCGATTGCTAATTATTTCAGAACGATATATTAAGATTTCTATTTGTCGATCTGTTGATTTGTTGATATATTCCGTGAATGGAATATATTCTCGGTAATATATTACGGCAAAACTGTTTGAACCACCCTGGTATTGTGGTATATTAAAACAACTAATTTTATTATTACTGGTTATTACCAGTTTGTCGCCGGGAATGTGTGCATAACACGAAATCGATTTGCAATAATATTTGTATTACATCAATTGATCTATACGCACAGTTTAGACGTTTCAGAATGCCATATCATAAATAATGATTATCGTGTAGCCGTGTTATTAGCCTATTAAATATTACTATCTCGCGGGAATACTATATTAATTAACGTGTGACAGGATAAATTCGATTGATTAAATTAAATACATTTAGATTTATAGGGTTTTAAAATTTCATGAAATATATTATATTGTTGAAGTAAAAATATAATAAAATATTTGGATTATTTGGAGATTAAAAAATTAATATCGCAGTGTTCTATAATAAGTTGGGTGTAAACTATTTATCGAACTATATACAATATAGTGAGTATATTTTGAAATTAAATAAGTATTACATTTTAGATTGTCGTGAATGTTCTAATAAGCAATAAAGTTTGAAAATATCGTCGTTCGTAAATAATTATCATTTCAGTGAAACTTTTTTTTCACAATGGTATTTTAGGACAGTGGTAATTCGTATTTTAATATACTAATATTGGCTATTGACTTTACAAATATTTTCATGTATTTTAACTGTTTCTATCTATTGCCATTCGATTTTTAATTTATTATTTTTAATAATTCGATTTAGACAACCATAAGATTAAGTAGTATATGATTAGATTTCGATAAAATTTTCAAAGCGATAAATCAAAAATTGCCGGAAAAATTAAAAATTTTTGAAAAAAATTAAAGCTCAATACTTAGTCAGAAATTGAACCAATCGTTTCAAAATTTTTTTCTATAATGTAGAACACATATGTTGACACTCAAAATAAGTTTCAAGTCCCTACAATCAAAATTCATTTAGTTATCACAAAATTTAAAAATTTAAAATAACAGAAACCGTAATTTTGCCGATTTTCCACAATTTTTTTGGAGTTTTTCCCCTTCCAAGGAAAAACTTTTGAGATAAAACGAAATTTTCATTTTCGAAAAATGAGCTAAATAAAATACCAACTAGACACGATTTTTTACCAAAAGCATACCCTACTTATGGTAATCGAACCACTATTTCTACCCGAAAAGTGTCATCATACATAAAAAGAAATAAAAAAAAAAAATAAGAAAAACATCTTAGTAAAACCAATACATTCTTCGCTTCGCTCAGAATCTAAAATATTTAATTTATGTTAGATATAATCTACCTGTTTCGTAGGACCAATAATAAATTTTACATACTTGTTAAGTAACATTGATTTTGTTATTATCTTTTCTATATTGCAACCGAACCGCAATTTTGTTTTTCTTGATGACATAATATTATGTGTATTTATCAAGCTATTATTATATAAAATAACAATATTTTTAGTATTTTTCCCTCTCGTTTCAAATAAAAAAAAAATATTTAATTTTTTTCAAATGAAAAGATAGTAAATAAAAGATCACGTAAAATAGAAATTAACATATTTTATTTATAATTGTATCAACATAGTTTCAATATACATTTTGCCTTACTAAAAACACATTAACATTACATACTGATGATTGTTATTTAATTGAATTACACTTATGATTAAAATGGATGTTTAAAATCGTATTGTAGTGAGCTTGCAAGTAATACGTTCTACATAATGTGACGAAGTCAGTGACACTGTAAGACGTTATAATTTACTTCGAGATTGTATAGAATAAACTTTAAGACTTTAAATTAATTAATTAAACTTATTAATAACATAAAAATCATATACCAAACTTATAAGTAGAATTAGAATACTTATCATATCTACCTGAGATTTAAGTAACGTACACAGACGTCTTGACATTAAAAATATTGTTTAAATCTAAAAATATGTTATTTTACATCTAGTATTTATATTAGTAGACCAAGGGGAGTGGGATGTGGAAAGGATGTTGAATACTAAAAAATCTCCTTATTGGACCTTTTTTGGATATTAGTTCCTACAATATTGTTTTCGTACTTTGTTCCAAAATGATGTCACTTAATTTTTGGTCTGGTTAAAATGCGTAAACAACTTGTTATTGTAAATTTCCAAACTTTTCATATTGTCTAACAGAATGGTTTTGACCTGGGGATATTAAATACTAGTAGTACCCACTAGTAGGGTGCGCTCTGCGTTGAACAAAAACAGTAGTTGTTATTGTTTTAGAAATATAATCGTTATATTATAATTTTATATTACATATATATATATATATTATTGATTAATAATTATTAGTAAACCATTTGGGTTTACTACAATATGTTTAAAATGTATAAATAATAATATATGTATTTGACGTTCATAGTCATTTTTAAAGTAATTGAGAATTGACCAAATGCGTATCTATGACACTTTACGATAAATGTTAAAATTAAACCATTATAGTCAGTAAATCTATTGATAATAATATCGGTTGTAATGTTTTAGATTCCATCGGGAATCGATACAAACGTACCGGAGAAACGAGACAATTATTGATGAACCCAAAAATTGGGTTCATCTTCTAAGACGTAAAGAAAATGAACCGGAAAATTCAATTACCTCGATGAAAACAGGTGACGTTTTCTCACTGGCATATCAACTATACATTTTGTATTCTAGTACAATTATAAACCAATATGTATGAAAGCTGACACATGTAATGGTTTGATGTACGACAAATTCTCGAGGAACAATTTCACTGGATTAATGGGCTGTATTATATGTAAAGGGAAAGTTGGAACGGAACTGTTTAAAACAGACAGAAAGTCCTTGAGATTTTCCTTCATTTTATGTACCATAAATTAATTATAAGTAACATATTTGATTAAGCTACGTGAATTTAATTACGATTCGGTCTGATTAAAAGTTACGTTTATAATATTTTAAGAAGAATTTCAGTGAAAAATAATGAAAGTCTTATCAATGTTCGGATGTAAAAAAACCATTTTCAAATCTACATTAAAACCAAAAGGAGTAATTAATTTTTAATCTTAAACGCCGATCGGATAAATAACTTATGTCCCCCAAAACCGTGAAAAATATAATAATGTTTATATGGAGTGTAAAACACGATGAAAATTCGTGTTTTTATTTTTGTCGGTCAGGGAAAAAAAATGTTTTCATTTCGCAGAATAAACATTCTCTTCGTATAGCTTGATTGTCTCTAGACTTTCTATTATTTCGGTCATCAACATTGGGAACATTTCTCGTCAAATTTATACAATTAGTTAAATCTGAGTGCGACTGTGTGAACATAAAAAGTTTTGTATTCCAAGAAGAATAAAAGTTTAAACACAGCTCAAATTAAAATACTAAACATCGCTAGTTTTAATTGCGTGCTATTGTCAAAAGCTGTTACGAGCTAATTTTTTTCAAACATACCTATTATATCATATAACTCATATAAAACGGTATGTAATGTCATAAAAGATTTTCGAACTCTGATGGTTGGAAATTGTTTGCAGCAAGGAGAATTAATTTTGGTGCTCCCAAAAACCATAATATAATAATATAATCAAAGGAGAAACTGAAGTATATAACAATTGATCCGGAGCTGTAGCCAAGCCATTAACTCAAATTGTAATCTAATTTTACATTTTAAGAGTATTTTAATGCTTGTACAAACTTGTATCACCGTGACTCGAACTTCGACGATAAATTTATTACGTTTAATATGGCTTTAATAACAATGTATATGAAATCTCATACAAAACGCATAAAAAAAACACATTTCGGGAGAATTATCGTAACTGTAGGATAGAGGCGAATGAACAATATATATAATATATAAGTCACGCTTCAGAAATATTATTGTCTCATTTGAAATGTTTCTCAAACGAATAAATAATATGATTTAAAGTGATGTTTTTTCCAACAATACAACAACAATTTGTAAACTAAACTACACGTGAAATATAAATTCGTTCGAATGATATTTTCTGAATTGTATTATTTTTAAACTGTATTTACTGTTTATTGTACGAATTCAAGTCTTTAAATTTAAAATCACGTTATTGCCAATATCTATAATCTATATATATTATATATTTCTGCCTTTTGTGTATATTGTATGTATAAACTAATAGGTTTACTTGAACTTAATATTATTTGTATTTGAAATAAAAATCTAAACAAATATTGCGCCAGATTAGTGGTTTGAAAATGTAAATTTACTATCTACAATTTTTAAAGCAATAAAATATTTCAAAAAATGGACATGTATGATTATTCAAACTTTAGTATGAGAATATTTTGGAATTTCTCAATGTTCTTATGAAAATTATAGGATAAACTTCAAATAAATAAATCGAGGTTAGATTAAAATCTTTTTTTTTCAAATAGTCCATTATATATTTTATCTTTGATTTTCAAATTTAACATAATACCAACAACTTTTATTTTAATATCTACTTAAAATATATAACACAGCGAAATATATTATTATTACAATATTATAAATAATATAATATTATACTTCTTGGTGGTGCTGCTACCTTGTCACCTTGGTTCTTCTATATCGGTATTGTGTTACTATAGCGACCAAACGACTAACATAATCCGACTATGAACGAACTATCGTTATTAAAACGATTAAAATAAATTAAAAACAAGTATATTTCAGGCCATTTAGGCGCCTTTGGTATTGTGTTTTAACGTACAAAAAGTTTTTGCATTTTAGTTATAGAAAATGCAATGTATTTCGACCCCATTAAGCTCTAATCAATTTCACTCGGATTATTATAAACACAATATGATAATTACAAAATAAAAATATAGAGGTATAGTACGGAAATTAAATATATCTACGTGTATGTAAATTTTTTTCATAATTGTTAATATTAAAATTGAATTCGACGATAACGCTAAAATACGATTTAGTTGAATTGTAGTTAATAAATCAATGTTGCGAACAATAAAAAACGAGGTTTTTCTTTGGCTTTAACTTATTATAATATTAATATTTATGTGTCTATTATTATAGTGCAACAAGTCGATAGTAATAGTTTTATTTCCACCGAACAATATATTTCTTAGATAATCTTAATCATGAAAATAATTTTTATCTTTAGATATTTATTATCAAAAAGCAAAACATTGTTACGAAGTCATACAATTTATATATATTTTTAAAACGTAATTAATTAAACCAATTACTTTGTATAATATAATACGACTTTGATTTCGATGCGATTATGTTATCATCTTATACATTTCTCGTTTTTATAAAAGTTTATATCGACTTACGACGGTTGCAATATGTTTATTACGTAACTATTACACGAACCGATTTCTACACGATTAGTCGTTCTTGTCAAACACTGCGTTTTCGTGTTTATAAACTTTCATCAAAGCGAACACGCCAGTTTGGCATGTGTAGATTTAATTTTACGTCGTCACGCGTATATAATATCTCTTATACATATATATATATATATATATAATATTGGCGTTACACAAAACCACGAAACGCTTAATAGCCACTTTTCCGTAAAATATATAACGGAAAGGAAAAGGGATCTATGTGATCGCAAAACACTTTATACCTACAGAGTGATCTACACGTCGTGTTTCAATAATATACCGTTTCAATGTCATCCATATTATTTATGTAACATAATATTTTGATCATTCTGTATATATTGCACAGTAGCCAGCAGCTGACGAAATCGAGTATAGTGTTCGAAAAATAACAAACTTACCTTTAAATGTTGGCCGAAATGATTGTGATTTTATATAGGTAACCTATACATTTCAATTTTCAATAGCAATCGGTCAAGTGTTTTTCGAGTTTTATTATTATTATTGCTTTCGACGTATTTTATCTTGTTTAATATTAAATTTAGGTTAAAAAGAAAAAGGCTTCATTATTACAGTATACATTTTTGTTATCGTTTGAATTAAGTATTTTTTTTTTCCTAAAGTTATATACCTACACCTCTGCACAAAAATTTATAACCGTCCTTTAATAAACATTATATGAAATCAAGTTTTTGCAGCATGCGGTCCTTATTATTTATCGATAAAAGTGTTCATATAGTACTTAGATATTTTATGCCTTGATAGTAATAATAATAATAATAATACTACACACAATCGTTATTTTATAGTTTTGGCCTTAGAAACCGAAAAGTGTTAACTAATATATTTTAATAACTTTAATAAAGCATCAATGATGGGTTTACATTTTTCATTTTATATATTTTTGTAAATATATATTGAAATAATTTCCATTTGAAAATAAAGTTAAAATTGATTTATAATAAGCATATTGATATTTTTTACGTATTGCTTAAAAATTATTTTCTTACCATTATCAAAATATTTAATCGCAACATTTTATAATCAAAACGAAAATTAGTAGTTTATATAATAATATTAAAACTACATATTTAAAATATAATGAAAAATTTAACTGTCAATTTATTACTTATTATTATGGCTCGGGACTTATTGCGTTTGCATATTTTTATTTAACTGTCCAAAAAATTGCTATATAAGATAAAAATATTTTTATAGTGGTAATACATTTAAAATTATCAATTTTTTTGCATATTTATACATATAGAGATTTTCATGATAACATGCTTATTTTTATGGATGATATTATTATTATGCACATATACGACGTTTGAGATGATTTTTAAATTAAACATTTTATAATGTATATTTCAATATACAAGTAGTTATAATAATTTATTATCCAAATATTTCTAATGAATTCAATATAATTATAGATTCAATCATTATACAAAAAAAAAGATTATTAAAAAAGAAAGAAAATTGCATCTTGTTGATATTTTATTTAGCTCATTTTTTGAATTTCTCAAAAAATTTTCCTTGAGAAAAGAAAAATTACCAAAAAATATAGAAAAATGGAAAAATTCACGAAAATCGTAATTTTGACGAAATTCATTTTAGATTTTTTATGATAACTAATTCAATTTTTAACGTTGGCACTTGAATTTTTTTTAAAGTATTCTCATAGATAGTCCAGTATCGAACTTTCTGCTTTTTTTATATTTATTTATCGTAGTTAAATGCAAGACTGTGTATTAACGCGTTAAAAAGTTAAGTTAATTTTAAAGTTATAAAATAGTTAAATATTTGTTTAACAAAAATATTTGTTAGAATTAATTTAATTGTTTTTTAAAATGTCAATAATTCTTTTTTGTTTATGTAGTTGGGTGAAATAACATACATTTATAGGAATTAAATTTATTTTATATTTAATTTGACTTGCAACAATAACAGTTTTATATTTGAATAAATGTATAATTTTTCAATTTATTAGTAGGTACCTACTTCAAAAAAAATTAAAATACAATAAAATTTGAAGGTAACACTAATATATATATATTATACGAGAAAGTATATATATATTTAATTAAATTATATATTATACAACAATTTACACATTTTTAAAAATAAGTATTTTAGTTAAGTCACTTTTTTTAATTAAACTTAAACATATTAAAAATAACTTAATATAACGAGTTAAACAATTCGTTACGTTGGCCATCTACCTTTACCTAACCTCGTCTTGGTTAAATGTAACAATTCACTTTATTTAAAATTTAAAAATCCTTTTAGATTTTATAGTATTTTATAATTTAAACACCGTTTGCATAAATTTAAAATATATTGTACCATTCTTCGATATTAAATTCAATATAATATGACCCCTTGGATGGATATTGGATTGTTCGATTTGATATTTTAAACCTTGTAAATATAATATAAATAAACGTTAAACGCGTATACCTATGTCAAAAACGTCTATCGGTTTATTATTATATATTATATTAAAAATAAGTCCATATTGAAAATCGAAAAACACACCGGTAAGTGTTATTATTCTCGTTACCTCCGTCAAATTTAAATTAAATTCGATAAAACATTTTCGCATGACAGCGTGTTTTATATTTTTTCTTTGCTTTTGCATACATAATATACATATTATCCATTGTTATTATACTTTCTCGGGTTCGTATCATAATAATATATTTATCGGCATAAATACGATAATTAATTCGATAAATTAACAATTACATTGTGATATACTAAATCAAACCAACGTGAAAGAACGGTATATATGTTTATATTCATTTACGGTCTATACAAATTGTTATGTTCACTACGCACAATGATCATAAAACGGTTTTATTTATGTGTATGAAATAAGTAAAAAAAAAAGTTTTTATTACATTATAACACTATAACACTATTTTATATTATTTAAACTACACTTAGAGTTCGAAAACAATTTATGGTCAAGTGCAACCATGCAAAAAAACACACGCAAGACCAATCGATACCGTTATCTATCGATATCGATAAAATAAATGGTTTATTAGCTTCTTATCATAATACGTGAAGGATTTTTTTTCAAGTATTGTTACCTTATATTTCCGATGGACACTGCAGGAAAAACAACATCGATAATTTATAATAAATAATAGAACAATCACAATGGTAATAACAATGTTTTCCCTCGATTTCGCGAAAATCCATTATATCATCGACTACAATGACAAAAATTCTCATTCGATGAACTATTTTTGTATTTGTAAATGGTAAATTTCTTGTAAATGTTTGACTTCCGGAGAACACTGTCGGTGTACTAGTGTTCGTTCGTATGTAAATTAAAAATCGATGCCACAAACTGACTAAATAATTGATTATTTAGTTAGAAGATAAAAAAACCATTATAATAAATACACCTCTATTTTATGTACAATAATTTTGCGGAAACGACAAAAGCGTAGTTATTTCTTATACTTTATCATTTTGATAATAATTATTTGAGCGTCACGAAAAAATAAAATGCATTTTAATATTTGAAAAAAATAAAAAAGACAAATGTCCAAGTGTAATGAAATAATTAAGTTTAATATAGTGTTGTTTTTTTTAATTAAATTATTCACTGGAAAAATTCTGTATTTCTTAATTATAAATATATTTTAATTTTAAAATAAACAATCGTTGTCGTCAATTTTTGACTATGCGTACCGAAATCGTTGGCTATATTTTGATTTTATTTAGTTGACGTTTTAATAATTTTTTTGGGCATCTTCGAAATTAATTAAAATCGATCCATTTTTTTAAAAATTATATTATTACAATTCTTTGTTACACACCTCAGAATATCAAACTTTTTTAATAGCGCTCTTTCGATCGATTGGTATGTATGTTATATCCAAAGACGTGGTGTTTTTTTATCAATATCATAGCCGTGGTGCTATGTAAAGATGGTCAATAAAAAAAGGTTGCCCCTTTTTTCTTAATATTGATTGATATTAATTTAAAATTTAAAATTAATCGAAAAATTTTAATGTAAAAATAAAAAGTAATTGATTTTGAAACCTGATTTTTTTCGTTTTATATAATATTATAATAAAATACATTGTATATACAAGTAAAAAATAATAAAAAATGATTTGCTCAGACTGGTTTTATTCTCCTTTACAATATTATTGATAGAAAACGTTTACTGTTTGTTTTATAGAATTTTGGGGTTAGAATTTTTTTTACTGACATAGTAAACTATATAGTCGACTCTTACACGCGACGAAAGTTTTCGGAACACTTAGAAAATGATAGTTTTGCTATAGCATACAATTTTATCGGGGTCACGGTGAAGGTCAAAAGTTCAAAAGAAACTTATATAGATTTGCTATAAGATTTTAAAATATAAAATACAATTGTTGTTTAACAAAAACTTTTTTTTCCATTCTGTACAACAACTTACAGTTTTACGATACGAAACGTTCACGATTTAATACCGATCGAACTATTTCAAATTCATTATATTAACTCTGATAGTTTGGACTAGTCAGATACGTGATATATATGCCATCATTCATATCTTTTATGTTTTATACTATATATTTTTTGCCTCTTCGGTTTAACCAACAAAAAAAATATAAAAAATATCACTGCCAACAAAAACCTCTTTTTACATTTTATTATTCGACTGTTGAATTTTTGCCAAACCTTTTAAACTACAATGATGTTCTTTTTAAATTTATATTCTTTTATATAATATTTATTTTTTTTTTTTTTAATAACATTCAGCTCCATTTTAAAATGTAAAATATTAAATATATATTTTTAATAATATTATGTTAATGATCTACATTGTATTCGTCACAAAAACGATTCATTTATTAATCAATTAAACCTTTTAAAGGCTAATTCATTTGAACGAATAAAAAAACTCTGATTTTAAAAATATAAACTATTATATTGCACCATTAGTTAGTTTGAAAATATACTAAAATGTATTTTATTTGTTTAACTCAAAACACAATTAAAAAAAAACAACAATAATATTATTGAAATAAAATTATTTCAAATTACAAACAAGTAAATAATTAGATTATTAAATTATGGACTGCAATATCCCAATTGTGTCAATTTATTTGTGAGTTTTATTTATTTCATAAATATTTTTTGAATAATCAAAAATTAAGAAAAATATTTTTAAATTTTCTTCCGAAATACAATTTTTTCGTTTATACGAAAGTAATCTTAAATTTTATAAATTGTTCTAATATGTTCTGGTATTCTCTAGTGTGGTTTTTAAATTAGGTTAATAAACCATATAATATTATATAATATAATGTAATATAAATAATTTAGAATATTTCAAAGTAAATAACTTTAAATTGTTTGTATTATTATTGTATTTTAATATTATTTCGTACACCTAAACACGCGCGTACCAATATTGCCTATACGTCACGCCGCTTCAATCATTTTAGTTTTAATTATTTATCTTGTGCATTTTATTTTATTAAATTCATAACGTATTCTAAATTGAATTTATTATTTATTAATAACAAAGTTATAAAATTATTGAATATTATTTAATATAATATTATATTATTGAATTATAACATTTTAATAAAACTAATTGTGATTTATTTCAAATTGTTTATATTTCGTAGAACTGCTATTGCCAACTTTTTCGCACAACTACAATGGGTGTAGTCCTCCGAGAATATATTAATAATTGTGTTGATTAAATTTGTTGTATATATTATTTTAACGATTTGTATATTTAAGGGTCTTTAATTTAAAACAAATATTTATTAAAACAATTATTTTAGAGCGAACAATGTTAATTAAAGCTATTGCTTTTTTGACATTTCCTTGTTATACGTTAATTTAGGTTAAATATAAATAATTTTTATACATTTTAGAGCAAATTTTTTAATTTAAAATGATTAATTATGTTTTAAATTTAAAAATGCATGTATTGTCAATAGCACAAGACAATTGATATAAATTAATAATATTATCTATCTATAATAATATACGTATATCATAAACGAATTTTAATACATTTTTCACAAGTTTTAACTCTAAAGAATTATAAGAGAATTAAAACGTGTCAACCTTTTTTTATGTTTAATTAATTACCTTCAATAAAAATATTGTATTATTATAATTTGTTATAATTTATACACACACATATATATATATGGAACGTATTCCAGACAGAGGCGTATTTAGCAATTTATAAAGGGGGGATTCAGATTTTTTTTAGAAGCCACCCCTTCACTGTTTTATAATATAAAAAAATAAATTGCAAAAAATAAAAATAAACATGTTCCGTGTACCTATACATTATAATGCGAAATCTTAAATAGGTGGCAAGATAATATTATTAATAATAGTAATTTTATTTTATTTTTTCTGGTCATGGGGAGGGGTTTAAACCTGTTCAACCACTCCCTATTTATTAATTTTAATATTACCGTAAAAAATAAAAATTACTAAAGTTAGTTATTTTTTAAGAAATTATTATATAAGCAATTGACTGTGTTATTAACTTATTACGTTTATTATTTATTTAGTCTGAAAAGTTTAGTAAAAAAAAAAAATAAAAACCTATTTTTTATTTTTTATGTTAAAAAAATTTTGAGATAACCAGTTTAAAGACTATATTTTTATGAAATTTTTAATAAAAATTTACAGATTAATGTCAAATGTACATGATATTATGTCCTGCTATAAATATTTTCATATGAAATTTTAAAGTATTTATTGTTATTTTTGACAAAACTACAAATTGGAAAATGTTTATTAATTGTCTTTGAAAAATAAAACTTTTATTGAGAAAAATCAATGTAAATGTAATATACGACTACAATCTAAAAGTATATTGGTATTTATGTGAAAATGTAAAACGTTAAATAAAAACTTGATAGATGCTGTGAAATAGTTTGGATATATTGAGTAGATATAATAAAAAATAATGTTGATAATATGAGGATTTAGGAAATTTAAGCTTATAAAATTTTAGCTGAAAATATAGTTGATTAATATTAATATTAACTTCTGTCATTTTGTCACAAACTAACCATGATATACTTTTATATAATATTTTGTACTCTTTATGTTCTCATAATCTGTTATCTACTAATTTGTTATTGGATGAAATATTTTATACACAATAGGTAATTTTTTAGTTATTCTAGAATGACAATAATATCATTTTGGTAGTGGTTTATAAAATGTTATTATTTATTGATTTTATTTTGTATTTGTATACTAACAAAATATATTACTTAAAACCAAAATCATATGTTACACTAAATTGTGAGCTTCATGTTATTTTTATAAAGTGTATACTTTTTAAATTGAAAAACTTTACAAGACGAACCCTAGAAATACAATAGTGTTTTGATTATTGTTGAAAAAAACTTAAATACATATTATAATATTTATATAGGTCATCTAGCCGTGTTTATTTTGACCAATAAATATATTATTTTATGTTTAAAATAATTTGTAATCGATGTTTAAGTTGTTGTTTAGTATTGTTTTATTACAATTATTTATTTAGTAAGGTAATCAATATAATATAAAATATAAAAGTACTTAAATAATAAGTGTATATAATGTTTTTATAATTATATGTAAATATATTATTACATAACACAAATAAAATAACCATTGTCTAAAATAATATATTACCCACTATTTTTTTTAGTAATTAAATAATATAATTTAATTATTAATATAATTTGGTTTATTGGTAATATACAAACGTGGTAAAATTTTGAAAGGGATTGGTTGATTTTTTGGCCAAATATAGAGCTTTGAATTTTTTTCCAAAAAAAATTAATATTACCTACAATTTTTGGTTTATCGATTTGAAAATTTTACAGAAGTCTTATAATATATATAAGACTTATATATTATCTTATCTTATATATTATAACTTAATCTTTTTACAACATATTTTGAAAATCGTGACTGTCAATTTTTTTCATGAAATAACTCCTTAAATTTTGATCGTAAGAATTTAAAATTGTTTTTAAATATATACATGTGTAATTTATACTCATGGTAAAGTATTCGAATGGATTATCAGTATAATATATATTATAATATTAAGATTCGCTTAGAATCGTATTTTCTAATGCAATATAATTGCATTCAAATCTTAATAATTAAAATAAAACACTAATTTCTCCAAGGAACGAAGGAGGAACATCCTAAATTGACGTTCCCCCTTTTTATATGTTTGAAAATTAATTTATCCAGCTACGATTTTAATATTATTGATATTTGCTAATAAATCAAACGTACGAATAAAAATTAACGTCCTAATATAAAATATTAAAAATTAATAATATTGTTAATAAAATGTGATTTTCAACGGTGAAATATTAGTTTGTAAAACAATACAAGTAATTTTCTTTTTCTTCTATGAGTATTACATAAATTGGAAGTACAGTTATGACTAACTATTATGTTATTAAAAAATCACTTTAGATTTTCTTGTTCAATAAAGAATTAAATGCGGATTCGTACGCATACGAACGGTTATTTTTTGGTTTATCGAGTAGTTTGTTCAGTTGTAAACATAAATATTAAATCAGTGCTTGTTTTATGTTATTTGTAAAATTGATTACAATTGTCCATTTTTTATTGCAATACTCTTATACCTACATTAAAATTTAACATTATAATCATATTATACATTTCTTATGATATTTTCATAAAAAATTGATTAAAAAGTTCATCGAATTTTGTTTTAAAATCGTTTATTACGACAACAATAATTTATTTAATTTAAAACTGTTCTGTATAAACGTAGGCAACAAATTTAGGATTCTAATAAACGAAGAAAACTATGTAAATTTCCATCCGTATGTTTAATTTTGTGTTTAGTAATTTGGTACCAGTTTATTTAATTTTGTTTTCGTTATTATTTTTAAAACTTTATCTTTTAACAATAAATTGTACTCACGTAAAATATAAAATATAAGTTTACAGAGTAAATTTAACCAAAAGATTGTTTCAAATGTTTCAATAATTCATACACCTTATGTACGTTCTAAAAACATATTGAATAAGAAACGCGTTTGTCATTCCTACGTTTTTATAAGACAAGTGTCTGATTACCGTTAGTACACTTATTGTAAATATTAATCTCGTTTTTTTTTTTTTTACAAATGCATTTTTTATACATATTTCTTAGAATTTTCATTAGAATACGACTATATTGTACCTACACCAAATGGAAATGTATAATTTTAAAATTCTCAAACGTACATGCTTTCCTAAAAGATAGACGTTCAAATAACTCGACGTTGTGTATTTTTCATTAAAAAAAGTACTGCGCTGCGTATATCACTTTTAGAAAAAAAGCTTTTTTTCTCTCATTCCCGTACTACCATATTAATTACCGGCAGTTAATGTTTTGAAAAATTTCTCTCAGTTTTGTCGACATTGGTAGTTAAATTATTTTATGAATTTATTGCAAGCACGTCGAGTGGTTTTTTTAACGTTCAACATTTTTTAAAATTATTATTAACGCTCAAAGTAAATTATAGTTAAAACATATTATAGTACTTAATTTAAGTGTTCATTAAAACGTACGTTTAATAATTGACATAATTTTTGAAAATGATTGTATTAAAAAAACTAAAACGTTTTTAAGCCTTGATGTGTAGTATAATTTTAAATGATTATTGTTTAAGATAAACAAATATTTCTACATATAATTCATAACAATATATTATGATTGGCAATTTAAATGTCAAAATAATATTTTAGAAACTGTTCAAATATTTATCACGAACCATTTACCAATGGGATATTTTTGTTTAAATGCTTCCCTTTAAAACATTTACGATAAAAAAAAGATGTCTCGAATTCAACTAGTGCTTTCAATTAGTATGTTAAAAAAAATAACTTATTCATAACATATCAACATCTCTAATAGGAATCTATAAGAACTTAAATTAATAATAACTATTAATTTTTCTCTACTAAAACTTAAAAAATTCGGAATGTCGATTATGTGCGCTCCTTTTCGTTTCTTTGATCTTTAGAGAAAAAAGTAGTTTATTGTAATAATATAGAATTCTTAAATATGATTCTAAGCGAAATCAAACATCAATGTGATAATTGATAGTTTGAAGGCGTTTAAAAAAATATTGATTTACGTTGTTTAAAATTTTTTATACATAGGTTTAGTAGTATATAATAATCCTTTCAGAAAATTTTCAAACCGTTCAATTCAAAATTTTTAAAAAATAACAAACATTTTTGAGAAAAAAATTAAATTTTTGAATAAATTTCAAAGTTCAAAAACACTTAAATCAATTTTTATTCTCTATATTCGAAATTGTTACTATGAAAAATCTAAATCCAAAAATTACGATTTTCATGAATGTTGTCGATTTTCCATGATTTTTTGTTAGTTTATCTTATCCCAAGGAAAAATGTTTGAGAAATTCGAAAAATAAGATAAATAAAAAACCAATAAGTAGATACAATTTTCAACCGAAAGCATATTACTTCTTATGATAATCGGACCAATAAATTTCTAGTTTCGTTTAAAATTTAAAATAGCAAATAAGAAATAAATTGGACCAAATTTTATCAACAAAAGTTAATTATAACAATATATTTAAGGTTATACTGAAAATAATAAAATTGTTTCTTTAATCATTTCGAATGTTGTAAATTGTTTGATTTTCATTGTAATATTATAAAATTTACCTAATAAAATATATAATATAACATAAACGAATAAAACGAATTAAAATATCTCGCAAAATGACTAAAACCTATAGAGAAACTTGATAATCAGGAAATTTGTGAACGGGTATCCTGTAATACAGGATGAGTTAATTTAACGACGATGTTAAATTCAAATGTTCAATTGGTCAACTATAATACAACAAGATCAGCGGCCGCCATACCAGGTTTGGCCGTCCGTTTTGTTTTCCCTCTGTAGTAACGTAAAAAACTATCACTAATAACAATTACGATTAGAAATATGTTCAATTGAAATGTTTAAATTAATAACGCACCGTAGAAGTCAATGCATTTAACATAACGAAATATATGTTGATGGATCAGAATTCTCTATATCCGGATCGTTGAATACGATATTTCTATTTTTTTCCCTCGTTCCGTATCACGGTTATCTATTTGGAGTAGATAACAGTGTTCCGTATTCATTCGTCATTGGCACTGGCAATTTAATGGTTTTAATAAAGTTTGGACTGCCGAGTCTGCGACAGCCGCGGTCTCGTTTCGTCGACGCTCGCCAAAATACTTGCAAGTTCTCCGCTTCATCTCTGAGTGATAAATTCGAATTTGTTGACATCTCGGTGAAATATTCTTCGGTGTCATCCTGGTTGCCACGAGTCGAGATGTTCGCATCCGATTCCATGGCCAACAACCCCGTGCGGTTGTCGAAGGACAGTACTCTGATTTCGCGAATCTTACTTAGTCAGCTGTTTATAATGCGTTCTGTTTCTTTTGAATTGAAATTTTGATTCAGATATTTCTTTCAGAATTTAAAGAAAAACAAAAAAGTATTAGCAAAATTATAATTATTTTTAATAATATCTATTGCGGTATATATGTCATACGTAATAATTATACGCGTTATGGATTTTGTTATTTTGTTGAATTTTATGTGTCCATTGAATTGAATTTTTTCCTAGTTTTTTTATTTCAAAAAACTATTTGAATACTATTTTTCAATTTTTAATCCTTTGGGGAACTATTTAAAAACGTTATATTACTTTTATCGGTTTTAAAGTTGAAACCCATAAAAACAAAACAAATATAAACACGTAGTTATATTTTATAAAATATGTATGTAAATAGTCAATAAAATAAACAGATACAAATTACAAATTATATAACAATATCAATAAATTTTCAAATAATGACGTAACTATTTTTTAAATAATGATTAAACAGAGGATATATACCTAATAGGCAGTATTATTAAACTACTTTTAACGATTTGTAAATAATATTTGTATTAAATTAATATTATTATAACACATTATTTACGCTAATATAATGATTTTTGTTTTATTGCCTACAGACATTTTCGAGTATTTCTTTTTATTTTAAATTGTTAAATCTCAGGCAGGTAAAGATAATAAAGTATATATATGAGGAGTAGTGGGATGAACGTGATTGAAGAAAATTACGCGGCCAAGAACGAAATTGTTTGAAGACCATTTTTTTTTTTTATTTATCACAAAATACTTCGTAAAAACATTAACGAAAAAGTTTCGAATTATAAATGCCCTAAAACTCAAAAGTAATATTTAAGAAAAAAAAACTTTTTCAATGAATACGTCTTACGTATAATTTATTATAAATTCTGTCTAAGTTTGATGGTTGGTAACGATTTTTATGTTATTATTTTATTACATTTTTTTGTTCATGAAATAATTTTAAAAATTATCGAACTAATACGTATTGGCCTACAATTAAAAATAATAATTTAACGAAACATATTAAGTTCAATTTTAAACACTTAATATTATAATGACACGGTTACAGTGAACAAGATCAAGAAAAATAAATAAAATAAAATCGTTTTCAAAACTCTTTTTTCCAATGTTCATTGCGAAATAAATTAATCGAAATATCTGCTAAGTAACATTTTTATTCAATCACAATATATAAAATATGGTCAATAAATAATATACTTCGGAAAATAACCTAAATTAAAATGAACGAGTAGATCATTATTATAAATATGTACAATATGCTTCCCATAAGTTTTATGACTATGGCTACAGAACATACAAAAAAATTGCAAACATTTTTTCAACTAATATTTTATCCGAAATAGCTCTCATCACATTGTATACACTTATTAGCACTTTTTTCCTGTTTTTCCATAGCCCGTGAAAAATCTTCTTTTGGAATCATATTCAATTTGTTTTTCACAGATTAATGAATTTCTTCAATCATCGAAACAAAATGGTATCCTATCAACTCAATTATCAACTTTGGCAATAGAAAATAGTCGAGTGGACTCAAATATGGAAACAGGGGTGGGATGGCTGAACACCGGAACCGTTTTTTTTTTTTTTTTTAAACAGAGTATTGATCGCAGCGGAGATGAAAGAAGATCGCATTTTGTTTGGATTGAAGAAATTCAATCACTATGTACATGTTCTGCAGTCTTATAGTATTAAAATTTAGGGGACGTACACTGTGATGTATATACAAATTTGAGTAAATATTAAAATCAGTTCATTACACGTGTTAACTTTAAATCAATTGCGGAAAATAAAATGTCGAGTTGATGAGTTAAAGCTCACATACATTCGAACATTCATGGCCAATATATAGTAATTTTTTGTTGCTTCTTAACATAAAATACGTATTTATCTCAGAACGGTTAGTTTTGTGCGATCGAAAAATACGCGTTAGCGCGATATGACAGTAAATTCGATGAAATATATTATGCACTCGGAGTTCTAAAGAAATAAAAGAACCGGGGAAGTAATCAGCGCAGTTTAAAACTGTTGTCGGGTAACTGAAATCGTTCGGCAAAACTACAAATATGTCAAACGACAATCAATCAATCATATTATTATAATATACGTTCTGCAGTGTATCCTGGGTGTTGTCAAAGCGAATGAACCGCAAAAGAGAACAATAAATTTCAAAAAACGTCACGTGAAATTTTCGCTTATAAATGCATTTTTTCCATTCATCATTAAAATCGCCTCGGAATAATTCCAAACATTCTCTGTGCTGATACCGGCCAGCAACCAATTACCAGGTATCTCGTGATATATTAATACGCGTGTACCGCTATCCCGTCGGACCCATATTGGAGTACACATATAATATTATTATAGTAACGATTTTCGTGGATTGAATAAAACCGACTCGATCACGCATAAGGGTATTAGTGGCGAACCTAATGGGGAGTATTTCGGATTCAAACCCGCCTATTTGAATTAATATACCTACAGACATATAATACAAATACTTTCGATTTGATTAATCACAAATAATTTACAATGCGAATTGTATAACTAAAAAATTAATACGAATTTTTAATACAGAATACACCCTTTATACAATTTCTGGGTACTTCTCTGATGGATGTGCGAGTTTGTGTGTGTCGGTTTCACCGAAAAAAAGATTTTTACCAGAATGATAGTGAAATATTTCCATAGTCGTATACAACTTTGGTTACCGCTTACCGCATATAACCGCATACCATATGCGCGTACAATATATACCACTTATCGGGTTCGATTATTACACTTATTTTTATAATAAATGTGTGCTTTATTTTTTTTTTCCCATCAATTATCGCACTCATCGGGTTCAATAAAAATATATTTTATATATTATTCATATTTTCTAGGTGATATATAGTTTTTATAAACTGGTCGTTGTTCAGCAACGATCCGTTTCTTTTGACCCTCGTTTATATAAAGTTTAAAGTTTGCACAAAAAAAAAAAAAAAAAAAAAAAAAAATAGTAAAACGAACGAAGAGAGAATCCGCAGCGAAAGATGGCCAAGGGTTTGCTGCATTATGATGGGGCCGCGCACGCGTCACGAGTACCGACGGAATAGCCCGGGTACTCGCGGCGGCGGCAGCAAAGCTTTAGTCCTCCACGGCGAGCACAGGTATTCAAACACACACCGTCACGACACATCCACTCGTTCGATTTCACGTTGCCCTCTATTCGACGACAACCGATATAGGTGAGTACGATTATTATTATTATTATTATTATTATTATTATTATTATTACTTTTGTTGTTCCGATTGTGGAAAAATAATAAATAACAATATTATCAAAACAAATAATGATAATACGCATACGTGTTAAAAAATTATACCCGCGTAGTGGTCAAATCGTATCGCGTTTTTGTATAACGCGTGTCGTCCAAAACAATTGAACAAGAAAAAAACAATACGAATCCACCGGTAGGCGGAAACATATTCGAATTTCAAGGAAATGGGTACCTTATATTTTTAAAATCAATATTGTTAAATCAATATAATATTTAAAATGATTATCCTTTTCCGACTACGAATTCGTCATTTAGAATATTTTATTACAATCTTTTGTTTGTCCTTTTGTTTGGAGTGTAATTTGTTTGAAATCCAATAAAAGTCCGTATCCTATAACGACTCGAAAAGATTCAGCGCGGTGTATTTCGATCTGCCGGTCGATTCTTGTTGCGTATCAATCTCACCCTCAACATTAATTTATAATCCAGTTGCGTTACAATCAGATACGCATTCATTCCATAGCTGATTGCGGGAGAACGCATTGTTTTACATTTCTTAAATGTTATTTTCTGGTTGCGTAAATTTTTATAACTTACTCAAGTAAGTATAATTCACAGTTATTTTTAATGTGCGCCACATCGCCAGACTCGTTTTATTCTGTCCATTTTCTCATTCCGTATTGTTCACTTATCTACATATTTGAAAAAAATATGACTTTACGGCGCTTAATGTTAATGGCTAATGACTAGATCCCTCTTTCTTCTGTTTAATTTACATGAAATTATTTTCATAACGATAATTTTGGTCTTTAGTTTTAATTTTAGTCTACTGTTGTTGTAAAACTATACGCGTTAACAAAAGGGTCTCGACCCGTCTATTATAATAATATATAAATACACACTATTATTTAAGTATTATTCCAATAATTTTATTAAACCGCGAGTAATATTATAACAATATTAAATCACTACATTATTTATTATAAAGTTGTTTGGATTTGGAATATTATTACAATTATGTGTTATAATTATAATATAATAAAATGAAAACTATCATTTCATGATTTATTCGTCCGATATTTTACTTGGATGTTTCCAAATGTTCATATATTATTGAAACGGATGAGTGAATTTATTTTTTATCCGTATATTTATGGAATATAATCAACCATTACAGTTGGACATTATTGTAAAATAAATGTATAATCGATGTGCAGACGATTACGATTGATATTATATTGTTTTTAAACATTTGCCAGTTATTTAACGTTGCAGACGTCTATAAGGATGCAAAATTACACTATGATACTTCTGACGAAAAGGATTGTTCTTATTACATATATATATATATTTTGTATTTAACTAAACGAGTAGTTACACAACAGTTTTAAATATTATGTATAATATATTTTTATATTATACCCTCTATTTATATACTCGACGGAAATTTTGGGAGACACAGTATACCGCGGTATAGGTCACGCGTAAGAAATGGTGCGCAAGTTCTGCGCAATAAACGTGTTAAATATTTGAGCCCCGGATATCGAATCCGTTGTACTCATATATAATGGTTGCCCTATAAAAATACAGCCAATTTTCCAGCGCTCTGCGTCTAATCGTTACGACTCAGCGCACAAACGATCCCCTCACGATTGTTTACTATATTTTATACGTTTGTCGAGTGCAATATATTATAATATAACGCCCCAACTAATCAACCAGACGAGTGAAATATATAGAATTTTACAATATTATATTACAATAAATTAGGTTTTATAGCGCGTAGTAAGGCTCACCTGGTCGCGAGAAGCGGAAAACTCGATGCTCAAAAACTTACTATTCGATAAATTTGTGAAATGATCATTCGTATTTCAATACGTGTGCTTTAGATGTATTGAGCATATAAAAATTGTCGTTTTATCCGAATAATTATACAGTAAACGTATATTTGTAAATTGTACCAGTATAATGTTAAATATTATATTTCAACCATAATAAACGAAAAAAACATTATTGTGTTTTTCAATTTTCTTTGATCTAATAGAAGTTTTTAAGATACGTCTAATTTTTTTTTAAAAAAATAGTATTAAATAATATGCTAAATAAAAATTAATTAACAAAAATAAATATCGCAAAAAAAAAACGGTTGAAAATCGATATGAAATTAATGTTAGATTATTAATTCGAATATTTTATTTATTTAAACAAAAAATTATTATACTACTTTAAAAAGACATTCAACGACGTTTCCCAAAAACAATTATACCTACGTTATATTATTATTATTATACTGCACAATTGAAGTCAATATTTCGACTGTTCTTATTGTGTTGCCCTAACCTAACCGGAACGCGTAGTCGGAAATACGTGGTTTTCGTAAGTAAGTACATCGGTTACAAACGGGAAAATACGACGAGAAAGCACGAGTGGGGATCATTTGAATATAAGTTTTTATATATTTTACTCGTAAATAAATGTACCTGTGTACGAGTTTTCGCCAGTTGTATTCGTATGCGAATTATTATCAAAATTGCATTAGGTCACGTGACTGAAAATATATAATTCTGAGCTGGTTTTAAACGAATCGATTGAGACCGACTGTACAGAGTGATATTTGTCAGTAAATTTCAGTGCTCTAACGACAAGTAACTCGGTTATTATAAATTTATTATTTTAATTAAAAAAAAAACGTTCTTCATTGTATATTTAGTGCACAATTTTTAGTGACACCAATGATACCAATAATTATTTTAATATTATATACGACTTAAATAGAGATCGATCGACCAACTAATATAAACACAATTTCATAATATCGAAATATTATATGGCATTGTTAATGTTTTATTCCTTTAATATTCTCACACGATTCAGAGTCAGACACAGTCATTTCAATTTCATCGATTTATTAACAATATATAAATTCAATATACATACAATATTAAATTTTTTACGTTTTTTTATAGAAATAAATGCTTTTAAAAATAAAAAATAAATTGCTAATATATAAATACCTACATATTTCGAGAGAAATATTTATAAAATGCATATTAAAATAAAGATAATCGATAAATAATATGTTTATAATTTATATTTTATTCTTGATTGTACCTAACTGGTAACAGTTATGTTAACTTATTTTACAATTATTTAACCTTTAAAGTCGGTCACGTATAAACACAGTAAAAAACATAATCGGATATCGATAGTATAATTTTTTGTTTTTTAATTATATAGGTACTCTTTTATTAAATTCCGTATTTAAAATTATTTTAATACATTCGACACGCGGTTATTACAATGTATTAATATTTCAATGTTTTTTATGATTTATTTTCATACTTATTCGTGTATATTTTTTGAGTTGAATAACTCGTAAATATATTTAATTTTAAGTAATCACCCCGTATATATGACCCACAAATGGTAAACGTATCGATCACGTATATAATAATATTATGTATTTATCAAAAGTTTTCCCAAATAAAATTGTAATATATTACTCGATCATATTCGTAATACAAATAAAAAATTATATAAGTTTGCATGAAATGTTTGTTTGATTTTTATTTGGTTGTTTTAATATTAAAATAAAAAGCGAATACCTTTGTAGCGGCTATAACGGTCATAATTATAAAATAATAATAATAGTAATAATAATAATAATAATAATAACACGATAACGATACGTAAAAGAACATTTGTAGAATCAGTTAAGCGAACACAATAATATTTAAATATTTCAAACTAAACAAATAAAGTACCCAATGTTATTTTTTAATATAATCTGTGTTGTACTACTACAATGCGAATGAGTATAATTATAATTTATATAGTTTTGTAATTTTATTTTTATTTAAAAAAAATACGTTTATTTTATTTTATATTTCATATATATAAATATAATTATATTATAGTATAAAGATATTTTAGAATGTAAATCAAATATATATTATATTTTTTCTAGATACTTTAAAATAATAATAACAAAATAATAAGCGCCGGTTTATTCAACGTAAAATTTGTCAAATAGGTAAAGAAGCTTACAAGTGAATTGCTTGATTAATTAAAAAAAATGCACAATTAATTATTTTATACCTAATAACGATAAGTTTTAATTCTTTAATTGGTATATAATTTAAATTTTTGTTGGAATATGATTAAATTATATTTATTAATTATTAGTAATTTATTATTTTAACTTATTGAACGTTGGTTTTACTTATAATTTTATTAATCTATATTGGATTTAATTATAATTGTTTAGCGGATATAAATAATCCTCGTGAACATTAAATTTTGTTTTTTATTTTTACACATAGGTAATTTATGTGCTGAACAATGTAACTAATTTTTTTTACAATATATACCCGCGGATTTAAATGAATTCATTTTAGAATTCATTATCTTCAGAATAATATAAAACATTATTTACTAAGCACAAAATTCATTTCATACATCATTTGATAATGCATTTAAAATTGAAACTTTTATTTGGAAATGTTCTACTTATTTTATATTTAAAGCATTTAGTGGCGTTATTGATGCATATTTTGTTTTATTTTTAAGTTATTTTTTATAGAAAACAATTTATGAATTTATAAAGTTTGATAAATATTTTCCTAAAATTATCCTCCCCCAATTACAAATCCTAAAAATATTAGATTATTATTAAACAATATTTTGTCACTAAAAATAAGATTAAAAAATCGACTAGATATAAATTTGAAAATAAATAATAATAATAATAATATCTACCTCTATAATATTTTTTAAAAAATTTTTTTAAAGTTTATAATACTATTAAGGGATTAAATTATACTCGTATATTTTTTTAAACATTTTTCTTGTTTTAAAGAACATTTAAAAACCCAGTAACAATATATTCAATAATTATTACGATGTATAATTTATAAAACACAAAAATAGTATAATTTATTTTAATTTTTTTTATATTATGATAGAGGGGGGTTGGCTTCATGGATATTTCTAAAAAAAAAAATTAAACCCCCTCCTCACACTTTCCCTATTTGCTAAATACGCCACTGTTTCGAATGTCAACTCTGAAGCGTCTATAATTTTAAAACCAGCTATACTAGCAATTTACGTATTTATAGTTTCATTTACAACAAATACGTCGAACGTTGACGTAGTTAAACATTTTCATTACACGGACGTTAGAGTTTATTAAATGTTTTAATTTCCAAAGTTCATTATATGGAAAATATAATAAATTATAAACAAATATAGTCTATATTGATTTTAAAATAACAAATGGTAAAATCTTAAAATCTAAATTTTCAATAAGGCGTCAATAGACAAAAATAACACAATGAAAGAAGAAGAAAAGATTTATAATAGAACTAAACAAATTAAAACTATTAAGACCACGTGTCTATTAAAATAGTGAAAATAGTGAATAATGAAACGTATAGTATAACTTGAAGAGTAATATCCAAAGGTCATTTTTATTAAGCTAAAAAAGTAAAAACAAAATCGATCTGTTGTGTTTGAAATAATGAAAAAACGTATACCTTTTTTGTATAATTTAAATAATCGTTCAAATGCAGTTTAAATTAATTAATTCATTGTGACCTTAAAATATTAATAGACATTATTATTATAATTTTATATTGGGTATAATAACACAGAATAATATTTTATAAACAAAGAACGTATATACAATAGTATGGAACTTTTCATATTCAATTAAAACAATTAGAATAGAAGGATATATTATATTATTTAACACCTCCTCTAACATAGTGTTTGTTGACTTCTTGAACATTAAATTCTGATATTACGTATTTATTGAAATAATGCGTTTTTTCCTCTTCCAATCGAAAACATCGTTTTACTCATTAATTATATTTGTTCTAATAATAATTTACAGTATGTTAATAATATTATTCTAAGAAAAAATTGAAAATAATATTAATAACGGATGTTATCCGCACCATTTTTGTAACATTAATTTCTAATTACCTTGAAAATGACCTAAACATTTTTTAATATTATTTTCTAGTAGTTGTCGATTCAATTTTGGTAAAAAAAAAAAATTATCTTTCATTAACACTGTAATGTTTATTTTTAATAATACGAAAGAAATAATACAATAAAATACATTAAAAAGTGCGAATAAATAAATAAATTTTATTAGCTTTCAAAAAGAAACCGCAAGAACAATAAAATCTATTAAATTGGTATTATTGACCTATAAATATGTGTAATGAATTATTAAAAAACTAGCACGACAATTAAAATTAATTAATTTTAATTTTTCAATTATACGAGATTAGATGTTTCGAATTATTGGGCAAGTAATATCTTTCTGAGATTTATTCGATTTAACAAATTCGAAATAACTTAACATAGTCAAGTTAATGATAATAATAATAGAAGTGCCAGATGAAAACTAAAACGTTACACTTCCAATAAATCGTGTATTTTCAATATTAAATACGTTCTGAGATCGCATACGCTTTTTATATTTTCGTTGAAAATCCATTAAAATTTAAACTTTTTGAGTTCGTCTCTCATTTTCCTTTCAAAACTACTTCCACATAATATATAAAAGCTTATTTTCGAGTTTTTTTTTAAAAAAAAAATCTATTTAATATAATAGTTCATGAATAATATTTTATGTCAAAATTAACGAAAACAAAATAATAACAAAGAAGTACTTATCCGAATACAATATATATATATATATTGTTATAATATGAGTTCTGGGTATAAAAAAATGAAACAAAATATAATTTCTCCGCGAAAATAAAACAATAAACTGCCTGTTGATGTATAATATAATAATATGATGACATCGAGTCAAAAATGAAGAAGAACGAGTCACCCGGGTTCGTCGTCAAATTAATATCGTTCGAGCGCACATGAAACGCTCCGTAACGAAGCATAACGATCAAATAAAACGGTCAGTCTCTAAAATGATATTATTATATTGTTCGTGTGTTTCTCCAAGTACAATGTAATATTTAAAAGAACGTTATTCTAAACGGAGTTATGTTTGTAAATGAATGTACACAAAGTGCATACTTTTGTCGTCAACAATAATAATATTATTATTTCATTTGACAGTCAAAAGCCGTTTCTCAATTTTTTTTTTTTTAGCTTTCATTAAACTATGATTTATTATAAAATATACACCGTCGGTTCTTTTTCGTTTTCGTTAATAAAACTAGTGTTTTAAACGTATTATTATGTTAAGCTCGAAATTTACATTAAATGAAAATTAGTTTCGAAAACACAAGTTATATAGACGATGTAACGACGGCAGCAGAGGTTTCAGACAGTTTTGAAAATTAATAACAATAGTAATTTATAAAAGTAATAATAATAATACTAGAGTTTTGCAAAAATGTACAGCGAATGGTAATTAAAAAAAGGTTTTTATTTTATAGGAAACATTTTAGATAATAGAGGTCAAAATATTATGCCTTTAAAGTAATTAGAATCCACGTGACCTTAATAATTATTAATGTAATATTTACTAATACTAGGTATATACCTAATTTTTATTATATTTTTTTTTTAACACTAACATATCAATAGACTGACTGTAGTAGGGGTTAAAAGATTAAACATATTATTTTAAAATCTAATGATATTGTTTAAAATAAAGCAATTAAACGCATAATTCAAAAACATATTATTTCGTAAACTATAGGTAAACATAGGTATATAATTTATACCGAACTTGTAAAATGTATTTAAATAGTTTGACAATATTTAGAATAATTTTTAAACAAAAATTGAAAATATTCTTTCGTATACATAAACTTTTTGATATTGAAATTATTTTCATTAAACACAATATTTCGTATACTTAATATAAATTATAAGATTTTTACGGGTTGGAGTAATTTTGAAATTGGCAATATTCGAGTTGAAGAAGATAACGATTTTGAAATACAATTAATATTTAATAGTATTATTGTGACATTGAGTCTTAATTATTTAGAGTATTTTTCAATTAGATTTATTTATATCTATATTTTAATGGACGTAAAAATTATTTTACAGAATTATTTAATACATTTAATTTATATAAAGCATTTGTATTTCAATTTCGAATTATTTATTTGGCAAAGTTTACTCCGAGAGCAGTTTTATTAAAAAATTTAATTTTTATCTTAGTTTGAATATTTTTATTGACTTAACACAATTTATGAGTAGTATGAATATAAATTTAACAAATTGACAGGGTGGAATTTGAATTTTTTATTCAAACTTTTTTAACTACGGTTAAATAAGTAAACCATTCATTAGAGACGTAATTTTGTTGTATCACAAAAAAAAAATCAACGCCTATAAAATAATTTAATTAATACATACATTTAATATATTAACTACGACATATAAGATGTAATATTTTGGTGTGTTTTTTATTGATAATAATTGTTAAATTGTTTTGGCTTGTTAAACCTAATAATTTTGTTATCGATTAATCGTCCGAAATAATGTTCAACTTTTTTCTTTCGATATTTTCATTTTAAAATATTGTCATTTATTTACTTAGTTTGTTTTAATTTTTGTTTCAAATTTCATTCCAGTTATACAAAATGAGTTTTTCTGCGGACGTGTCTGCTGCGGCGGTAGAAGCGGCGGCAGCTGCGAAAAAATTAAACCTAGAAAAAGCGACCAACTTCATGAAACAATACAGAGAC
The DNA here is from genome assembly GCA_013282895.1 of Eriosoma lanigerum. Lineage (NCBI taxonomy): Eukaryota > Metazoa > Arthropoda > Insecta > Hemiptera > Aphididae > Eriosoma > Eriosoma lanigerum. The sequence goes on from CM023358.1 coordinate 54,164,663, forward strand.
CCGCACAGCCGCGAACTGAAAAAACTTTCAGCCAACCAATTCATGGACGTATGGAGTCATTACGACAAAGACGGTAAGAGTCCAGAAATAAATACGATATTATAATATTCCTAATGTCTTGTATTTCTCGCGTGACATTTTTCTTTGATAACCTATAACCATGTTTACGGTATAATATTATAATACAAGAGTGTTTGGAAATTTGTGTTATAAAAACCATTACTATGAAATCTATACCATTCGTTTTGACATGATTTTATGATCATCCTGTATATCATTTTATCGTCGGCGCACGTATAATGTACATAGTAGGTATATATATATATATACGACTGTGGACGTGCGATTCGGAAGTGGGCAAAATAAATTCTCAGTTTTACACCTATCTGATATGATGATAACGTTGACATGTAATCCTCGTGAACAAAAAATAGCCGGTAAAAAGCATCGGAGACCTGAGCGAGACCTATAATATACCTATTGATTTACGGTGAATCGATATACTTATATATAAATATATGCATTTTTCATAAAAAACCAGAACTCATTTCTATGCAGTCTAAACGAAAGAACAAACGATTGGGTAAATATAGTGTACAAATAAAATATTACCAAACAGTCGATAATACGACTTAAAATAATTTAACATTTATATAAAAATTCATTGTTTACGTATCTACTCTAATAATATCAATTTGGTTCAGTTTAGAAATATTGTGTTAAATATATATTACGAGTTAGTTGGAAATCGCAATATAAACATAGGTACATATTATTATATAAAAAGATAAAAAAAAAATAAAAAATAGTATTTATTTCATGAAAACAAGAATTATAAATATTCATATTTCATGTAAATTATTTAATTTGTGTTTGATTTTCCATACAGATAAGAAAATTATGTTTTAGAATAATTTAGTTAGTGTGCAATAATCGTAACAAAATCATGTTAGATATTTTGTTTATCTTATCTCTCGTTTTTCATAAAACGCACATTTCGTAAATACATTTTTTTAGCTTTAATTATTATACTCGAAGGTAGTTGTTCTCCCAGTTTTCTATGTGACCTACCATGGTTATGATTATGACCATTCTTATCAATCTTTAATTATATGATTTATATTTTTTATCATCAGTATTATATTATGATCGTCCTTCATTTAATTTAATAAACGACTTTCTGATTTATCTGTAAATCAACTTTAAGGATTTTCAAAAATATTATATTTGACGATATATTTTCTATAAAAGTTAATTCGTTTATTAAACTTCGTAACCCGTTTTTGTTTTTACCGGAACTAAGTTAAGTTTGAAAAATGTTTGGTGACATTTGTGTTTGGCGTAGCAAATCAAATTGGATAAGCATCGAGTATGAAATAGTTTTATAACAATTTTAACGACTAAAGCATATAGTACTTGTACTGTTTTTCGTCGAATACTTCTCGATTAGTTTCGTCCTACAATTTTCGTGAATTACGTGACGTGAAACAAAATAATATGTCGTTTTAAAAGAGTTTAACTGTCATTTAGATAAAATAATATTTTGTTAGAATGATTTTTTTTTAAAATAAACCCAGATTGTAAAGTTTTCGAATTGAAAGTATAACTTTTATATTAAATCTTTTAGCTATAAACTAACAATATGTATATTATTTTAGTCAAATTTAAACCGATCTATAAAAAAAAAAATGTTAATACAATAAAACAATAAGAAGAAATATTTATTACAATAATATTTATTAATAATTACTTTCTTCAATATAATTAATGAATAATATTTTTCATTTATATTTAATTATTTCGGTTATAATAATTATTTTATAAATATGTTTCATTGGTATATTATTAAAAATCATATAAATGTTATTTGTAGCATTTTAATTTATTTATAAAAGTTGTTTATCATAGATACCTTTGTTGAATATTTTTGATGAATCTTTTAACAACTTGAACGAATAAATCAGATTTGTTTTCAAATAGTTGTCCTCAGAGAGAATACAATTTGAAATAAGTAGTTACATATATAAATTTTGTAAAAATGTAATTTTCACAGAGTATAAATTATTATTAAATATTGTTGTCGTCTTCGTTTAAAATGTTTTACATAGGTGCAGAAAGTATATTGTAAACAAATCATTTTCCTTATAAAAAAATTACATTAAATTTATATTAAATGAAAATCACGTGACATATAAATTATATTACACACTATGTAGACACGTATTATAGTATTATCAACGAGATTTCCCATGAGCTTTGAATTTTGTTAAAACATCGACTAGAGAACAATGGAAAATGATGGCTTTTATAGTATTTTTAACGTATGAAACAAATTTACTGTAAACATTATGACGTTACTATCTATTATGTATTTATGTGTTTTAAATTATCATTCACCTTTTCACCGTTATCATATTAATATAGTATTTATTATACGGTATGTTTCTGTAACACAAAACTGTGCTATTATTAATATAAATTGTTTGTTGTTATTTCTTGGAATGTCTTTGATTTTTGTATGCATACAGGGCGAACAGTATATTTCTCATTACAAAAATAATAAAAACGTTTGCAATTTCTATCGAATTTGTGACGTGAAATATTTAGCACACCGTAAACTTTTAAGGGTGTGGTAAAATAGATTCCACTAATCACAAGCTTTGCGTGTTAATGTCGAATTAAACTATGAATGTCGATCTCTAATACTTTGTGCTGAAATATATTTTTGAATATTTTCGTTTACGTGACGTGCCGGTTGTCGTTATTGTGAGGGCAGAGAATAAATAACAATCGTCTCGATCAAATTTTGTTATATTATTACAATATATAATATTATTGTATAATAAAATCAATACGACCATTTAACACAAAGTTTCTTCGTATATATTGTTCACAATAATAAAACGAGTAGAAAAAACGGGGAGAAAAATTCATTTGTTTCGGATTGCAAAATGTGTAGAAAGTCATCTGCAATGCGACTAAATAAATATTATTTGTCAACTGAACTTTAAAAGAAAAATTATCATATTATATACCTATTTTTTTTAAAAAAAAAAATAAGCTTTAAAGTAGTTAAATACGTGAGACAAATTTATAATACTATTTAGAATAGGTACTACGATAATAATATGCGGTTTGAAAGTTTTATGTAACGTACTATTTAGGATTATTTATATAAATAAAAATAATACTTACCTAACAAAGATGACCATGAATAACATCAAAAAATTGAGGAAACGAATGATTTCGGTCGATAACTTAAGAATTTAAATAATTTATTATTATTATAATATCTGTTTACCTGATTTTAATAAATTCATATGAATTAAGAAATTGAATAAATTCCAACGTTACATAACAGTAAAATATTCAAAGATTATGTGACGTAATAAATTCAAATTATTATTAATTATTAATTTGAATTGCTTTAATTATAGGGTATAAGATATTAAAAAATTGAAATTTTATTTTATTTTAATGACGATTTTAATCGACTAAACATTATTTATTGAATATATCGATTTACAAAATTATATTAATATTTTGTAAATAATTTCACACATTCTTTATCGATCATATTTTATTCACACTACATATGGGTTTATTATCGCTCGAGGTATTTAAACGCTAAATTATAAGCACACATAAATTATTCATAACCGCTCAACAGTGTGAATGGAATACGAGTAATAATAATATTATTATTATTTAATATCTGTGTAAAATTATTTTAATTATTTTAAGGTTAAAAAATTTTGTAGATTGTAGGAATTGTGTTACATTTTATAATTTGTTCATCAATTATAACAAATTGATAAGTTACTTTGCATAATAATATTTTACGTGAAATAAAGTTAAAACGGTAAGAATATTAGTTTTATTATTTGTTTTCACGTTAAAAATCACTATTTCTATAGTGCGTGCGATGTTTTTACGGTTGTAATAAAATAATCCAATGAAAAAACATAAAAACCAATGTTTTCGTCTTTTCGGTGCTCAAAAATAGTAGGTAATGCAAATATTTTAGTGGACTGTATAAACACGTATTCTTTATTTTGTGGATAATCGTCTATACATCTTATAAGATACAACGCCCGTCGCGTCTATCTTGACGTCCACACACTTATTAAATAATATTTTTTATAATATAGTATTATTTTTTCCCTTTCGTCTACATACCTAGTCTCACCGATCTGTTTTTAGGAATTTATCTGTCAAGTTGTCAGAATATTTTTCTTATTTATACTTATTTGTTTGTGTCTATCTATACCAGGTACTTTGGTAATATTAGGTTAGATATACCGTATGATTCACATTTGAATAATTTAAATTGGTTTTTTTTTCAGGGAATTTATGTAATTATTCATCAAATATTTATTCATGAATACAATCCTTCTTTGTATATATAAAAGTTTATAAATAAATAAAACATTTTTTTTTTCAAAATAAAAAACAAATTTTATTTAAAACTTTATTCTCATTATTATTTATAAAATTAACCAATTTTATTATTCATACTGTATAAAGTATAAGTTATGAAATACTTTACCAAATTTAATTTAGAAAAGTTTATTATAATTTTAAAACAATAATTATGTGAAACTATTATAGTATTGCAACATTTTATTATATTTAACTGTTCTATATTTAATATTATTTTTATTTTTTTTTGTTCATTATATAATAATATCGCATTAATATTTCAAAAAGGAAAATGTATGAATAAAGTAATAAAAAACTTAATATTCATTTTAATTTTAAAATTATCGTAAATGAGTAAATATCACAAAAACTTTAGGAAATGTCCAAACCGAGATTTTTATACAAAATAAATGCATACGGTCGATATCGAATTAGCACCGGCTTCAAATTATATGTATCGTTATTTTATTTATTAAGTTATTAAAATCACAAAACCAAAGGTGTAAAATTTCTCAAATATTCGGAAAATACACAGTCAAGATACTTTTTGACATGGTTTTCTGAATACTGCAATGGAATAAATTCATATAAAATGTAACGTATTAATAAAATTATTATTATAATCATATTTAATAGGCAATATTATAAATCAAAACTAAAAAATATTAATTAAAAAAGTTACAACAAATAATATTTATTATTATTGCGTACATAAAGAAATTTGTTATTTTCATTTTTATCAAACAAATTTGATGATAACATATTTAATAATAATAATTATTATTTTTTATTCATGTTTTTGTATCAAAACAAATATTTAAAAACCCCAAAGGATTTGCATAAAATGAATTAAAAATTGTCAAACATTTTACCGAGGGTTCTTATTGCATCTAATTTTTCATAATCATTTTTTTTTTTCAAGAATAAATTGAAGAAAGAATACAACTTTAATACTTATGATACTATACCTATGTAGGTTCTGAAGATATTTCTATTATGAGTAAAAAAAAAATGATTGCGACCTATAACAATATAATTTTCGTCAAAAATCTAATTAAAAAAATATTCGTTTTAATAAAGTTTAAAAATTAAATTAAAATGACGAAAATTTAAATTGTATTTCTTTCATGAAAGAACGTTCTGTTAACTTTTTTCGGTAAGAATCGTATTATTATGTCGGTGTGAAAAATAGTACTTGTCAAAAGGGATCATCTACTGCGTGTCGCAAAAATGCCTAACCGAGACGCCGTTGAACCAGACATTTGGAAATAATTTTCTCCCGCCATTTGTTATTAATGAGGTTTGATAAAAAATACTTACGACAGCCGCAGTTTTTCACAAACAATCATTGTTGATTGGAGTATTTTTCAATTGCCTGTCAGAAATTTATTTGTCCATCGCAGAATTCAAAAATTTGAACTTCTTTTAATACCATCTCAAAAACTTTAATCGATATTTTATATCGATACTTGACAACTAAAACAAGAGTAAATACAATATAAATAATACACAAAAGGAACATTAAACAGTTTTGGATCAAACACGTTTTGAATACACTATAGTAATATCAATAATATATTATATAGGTTATTATTATAATAAATAGGCAAAGAATGTTCGAACATATTGTTATGCGGAAAATAATTTAGAAGCTATGAGAGTTCTTGTGGTACCTAATTAATTTAGAAGGTAAAAGAAGTAGAAAAAGATCGAATAAGAGGAATCAATGGAATATAGAGTGGTATGATGATATCTGGTGTGAATGGATATTAGGTAGGGGATCTATTGAGGTGAAAGACTCGGGAAGCCGACCCAATCCAGTTGGAATTATAATGCGAGATAGGTACAAGAAGGTTATTATAATTAAAAATCGTAATATTATTTTACAACAGTTACTTTAAAAAAAAAACTTGATAAATGTTTTATCTTAAAACATTATAATAATTTAATTTAAATATAGTTATCATCAACTTTATTTTATTATAACAGTTATTAGGTTTACAATGTATAGATTAATAAATAAATGATTCTGTGTACGAAATACCAATTAATTTAGATAATTTCCTTTTAAAGCGTTTACACAAAATTTATATTAGACAGATAACATTTAGAAACAAATAAAACAATATAATAATACTATTGTACTTTTTAGATAAATGCAAAATCAACATAATAATTATTTTTAGGCGAATCGTTATTTATTATTCGCCAACTACATTTATTTTAATCTTAATTAATATATTGTTATATACTTATATATTAATATATAACACAATGAAAAAGAAATAAACATAAAAATTTTTATTTATACCTATTTAAAAAAATTATATGATATAATTAGATGAAATAAAATTCAATATTGTACTCTATTGAAGTAATATCGTAAAAGTTGTAAAAATAAGCAAAAACAATATAGGATGTAGTTTTGTAAATAAGAATAAAATTGCAACAAAATATAAAGAAAAATAATCTAAACTAACCAACAGAGACGTGACGGTGTTACATAATATTAGTACGACACGCCACAATCTCCATTTATGGTATGTTTTCAATATTGAAAAACTAAGAGAATTCCTTCTCTGTAAAGGGTCAAAGTTTATACTCGTAAAAAAATATCCTATATATAGTTTTTAGTTTCTTTTAAAACCGTATATAGTATTAAAGGAGTTCATACATGTTATGAAAATCGAAACGTCATCGAATATAATATAGTATCTATGATGATTTTAATCAAATTAATGAAATTTAATATTATATATCTTGAATAATTACGTCATTTAAAGTGGCTAAACAATTTTTTGAGTGATTATGAAATTTCGCAAAAAAATAATTTAAATTGTGTTTATTCGGATTTAATAGTTAAGGTTCAAATAAAGTAGACGTTACACCCAAGTATTATTCAATGATGACTCTGTATATCTAATGGGAAATATAACAAAATCACAGTAACGCAGAACATTAATTGTGGCATATAGGATCAAACTTAGAGTAAAAATATCGATTAGAAAATTTATAGAGAAGAATATTTTGGAGGAAATGTCATATCTGTTTTGTAAAATATCACCCGGCAAAGAAGTTATAGTGTATTACATTTTATATTTTTTTAACACGTTGTAACTTCTTTGCGTGATGGTATTTTACAAAACGGATATGAAATTCCCTCCAAAATATTTTTCTCTATATAAATATCTATTATATAATATATATCTATAAATTTGCTAATAGATATTTTTACTCTAAGTTCAACCAAAACGCCACAATTAATGTTCTGCGTTACAGTGATTTTGCTATATTTTCCGTTAGATAGACGGAGATAGAGCATACGGGTATAACGTAAATAATTATATCGAGTATAAAATGTGGAATTATCGTAGGAAAATTGCGATGATCATTGATTTTGTTTGGTAGATGGCAGTTAAATTTCCGTCAAAATTTACCTTGTCAAGAATACAAATCATCGTGTTTCTATATTAGACTTACTTTCTATGAAATATTTTCGATGTTACAACTATAATTAATAAGGAAACGTCAGTAAAATCAGAAATCAAACGTTAATAACATTATAATAACTGTGTATATTGTTTTTTATTCGTAATTAGTATTTTCTTTACTTAGAACTAACCTATACTAATTTATTCATCATGTTTCTCGCGTTAATAATAACCGCGGCATAAATACGTGCTTATCAAAAACCGGAAGACGGTACAATATTAAAGTAATTAAATTTGGGTGTGACCGTGGCGTTGATCTGGCCGAAAAACACGTGGTGAGATGTGATATTTATTTTTAAACATTATTTTTCTGTCATTATATGTCAACGAAATAAAATGTAAAAGCTACATAATATTAACAGATTAACCGAATGCAATTTATTATTTAAGATATTTTAAAGTATCGGTAATCTATTTTTATAATCTTGTACAGATTATATTTTATAACAATGATTTTTAGTAGTTTCACATTAACAACTACTATAAATAAAAAAGAGAATTTTCTTTGAAAATATGTTCACCAATAACACCGTTGCTCGTCGGACTGTTGTTCATGAGTGGAAGTCTATTACACAATTTTCAAAGAGTATTTTTTTTATATCAACTTTTTCATGTTATTTATGCTGATATAGGTATATCGAGAGGGAAGGAAGTAAAACTTATGTAAAGATGTCTGCATCATGATTTATATTGTAATTTTTTTTTTTTTTTTTTGGCATATTATGTATATTAATATCAATTTAAAACGTTTGAAAAATAAAGGAAATTAATATGTAATAATTTACATTTTCAAGTTTTATAAATAATTCTTTGTACCTTATTTAATCATTGTGTTTATTATTAAATATGTTAGAAAACAAAAATTATTACTACGTGTATTTTAGATGAACCTGAATTTAATTTTTTTTTTTTTTTATGATAAATAACTAATTTTGTTGTTGTCAAATAACGTTATTTGATAAAAAAAGAAAATTTATAAACAAAAAATATTATCAGTATATATTGTATATCTGATTGAGTTTCGTTCAAAATCGTTTTTTTGAATGTGATATTATTACCCAAAATTAACTGCCCATCATCAAGAGCTTTTTAAAAATATATTTTTAGTTGTATAATACAATTTTATTAAAATATCAATTTAATTTGTATATTAATAATTACATAAATTCATATTTTTAGATGAATTTTTTTTTATTTTTACTTTCTTAGTGTATGTTGAATCTTACATAATATAAATCTGATCATTTAGTTATAATTAATTGATTTATTATAATTATCACGAAATATAAACTTAATACACAATTATTTAAATTATAGATACAATAATATATTTTTTTATAAAATTTAGGTAATGGGTACATCGAAGGCACCGAGTTAGATGGTTTTTTGAGAGAATTCGTCTCTAGCGCCAACACCGTAGACGTCAGCCCTGAGGTAACTATAACACAATTTAATGTTTTATTGCTGCGGTCATTTTGTTCCGGATTTGTAAAAAATAAAATAAATAAAACAAAACAATAATAACAAAACCGAAATACTTCTAAATAATTTTTTTTTGACCGAGTCCTCTCTTTGTTCGGATGCGGTAGATAAGGCTTATCCGGATTTTGATGATAAAATTAAAATTAAGTCGTATGAATAATATAATAAAAAATAAACCGGACGATTCTATTATCCTATATAATATAGCTATATAATTTTTACAGAGAAAAAATCGTATAACGCCTAAATAATTAAAGTTTTTTTTACACATTTGTACATTATCATAATATCATCGATCGTATTATGATAATTACTAATTTCTCAGGTAAAAATGTAAAAGTTATAATTAAATCGTATCTAAATTAATATTAACCGTCACGATGCGATGAGGCAGATCGGGATTTTTAGTAATATTTTTAAATCTTATCATTAATTATAAGTCTATAAAAACGTTGAAATTATTATCTACTATTATCAGTTCGTAGTCGCATGATACTTTAAACTTAATAATATTAATTATTTTTATGTTTATTTTTTGTGGTATAAAATACCTAAATTTATACCGTATATAGATCACATTGTTATATCCGTTAATAATATAGGTACGAAGTTCTATTTTGTAAATCTTTGATTTTTTAAATTATTTCGTAATGATAACACAATATTTACAATCGTTTCATACTCGTTAGATACTGGACTTATCTAAATATTATATCGTTTTCATTAATTTTTAGAGATAACCAAACAAATTCTGAATTAAATCGTTGTAATAATATGTTTTTAAATACATTTTAAAGGTAAAAAAAATGTACCTATATAAGTTACGTTATTTACTCTTATGAATATAGGACTATTTCCTTAGTACTAGTAATGCAGCAGATCGATATTATATTATAATAGGTTCACCTATACTTGATTTTTTAATTGTAACATACTCAAACGGTAAACAGTTTTTATTAATTATTGATTATTAATAATACAACGAAAAAATATCAAACTATCACGTACAACCACTTGGAAATTTTAAATATGTTCTTAAAGGGTAAAATAGAGCAATAGCACCTCAACTCTATCCATATTGACCCATTGTTCGTCTTTGAACCGGAACGTCTATTCCCTATCCAAAAGGTCATTTTTGCGCTCTCTTTGTGTTCGTTTATCCATATTGTTCGTGCCTTGAATTCTTTCGAAATTACCACCCATGAAATGTGTTGAAAATTAATTTTGGCCATGACAGGGACCCACTTTACCGTAAACACGGTTACACACATATAATACCTAAACGGATATACCAGAATGATACCACGTTTATTTTTATACTCTACTATTTCATCGTAACACGCAATGTAGGAACCAGGTTAATATCATTAAATTATGGTGGGAAGGGACTCGACGCGTCTGAAGGGAAAATTGCAAATAAACACACTGTGGTGGAAATAGATGGTTGATGGTGATGGTCTACAACGTCAACAATACATCAACGGAGCTTATTTTAAGTTAATAAATATACCATGAACCGATTTAATGACAACAAATGGGATTTATGCCTAAAACACAAATTAATTTATTGTTTGCCATAATCTTCTTTTTCAAAATAAATTATTTTAAATTTATGCACACGTTTTAATATAGTATACGAATATTTTATTCAATCAAAGCTGTTTATTAATTATTTGTAAACGTGTATAAATTTAAATTAAACAAAACTTATGTTTGCATATTTTAATATATTTTATACGTCCTCAATAAATTTTAAAGTGGTTTATATAAAATATTCAATTATCCTTTTTTAGTCAGTATAATGGATTTGATTAAAAAATATATCTATTATATTAAATTTCATCATCACATTATGTATTATTATAAATTATATCTTGGCACAGATTTATCAAAAGACCACCGACAGTTAGTTTCCCAGTTCATGCTCGATTAAATTCTAATGGTCTGAATATTACATACGTATTTTGATGAACGGTATTATTAAGCTCGCTGAATAAAACATTATTTTCATAAATAATAAAAGAACGTACAGCGATGTCTATAGAAAGTAAAAACCCGTTATTGTATTTGATTTACTGTTCGATGTTATCATAACACAATCATAATATTATTACGCGTATATATTCGTAGCCACGTAGGTACCAAAGAGTTTAAATACTTAAAATGTATGATCGAACTTAGGTAGTGACAATAGCAGTGAGGTCAACTAGCAGCCAAACGTTAATAAATCCTTAACCAAAATATTATATACGAGTAAATAATAATAAGTATATATATATATATTTCTTACGAAGTATCACGATATTTTTTATTTTCTAACCATACGCTAATTTTAAGCGATATTTATGATGGTCTACCGTGTGAAATTATCAAATAACAGATCATGTATAGATCATAGTATTATGTAGATCGATAAATCTAAAAATATTGATAAAAAAAAAAAAATAATAATGTGAACGGTACCCGCTAACGTTTAATTATTTTGTCTTGTAATTTTGTCGTACATTTTTTAGGCGGTTTCGGATGCAATGTTAGTAGAACTCAAACAGTGCTTCATGGAGGCGTACGATGATAATCAAGATGGGAAAATTGACATCCGCGAAGTAATGAATTATATTATTATTATGTTGTTAATATTAACATTATTATACGACCGTTGCTGTTGTATACAAGTTCTTATATCGTCTATTATTCATTTATTCGAGCATGCAAACGGCTTTTCCTAGCCTGCAGACGGTGATTAATCGTCATTACATTTTACAGCTTGCTCAACTCTTGCCCATGGAAGAGAACTTTCTACTTCTGTTTAGATTCGACAATCCATTAGACTCTAGCGTCGAGTTCATGAAAGTAATTATTATAACATTTGTATAATAATAATAATTACAGTCTTTAAATAGATTTACATAATATTATTGTCATCCGAGTCAGAATAACAATTTTGTAATAGGTGTATGTTTTCGCGTTCGACCAAATCTAACCAGGTCATAGGAATAAGTTGATTTCACGATAATAGTAACAAACTGGTAATAACTTTTTACTTTAGGTAATTGATTTATTAAAACCGAGCAAAAGAAATATGGTTATGATGTTCAGCTAATGGTGATTGATAAGATTCACTAGATAGTATACATTTACTTATAATGTAACTGTTTTTTTTTAAGATATAATTTTACATAAAAAAATAAAATTTGTTTGTTATAAACTATTGTATTAATTATAATATTAAGTACATAAACATAACGTATCGTAGTTTATTTACCATTAACTAAAGTTTTATTAATATATTTACATACCCGATGAGGAATATAACCAGGTTGAACGCAAAAACACAACTTTGTATTATAAATTGTATCGTTGTAAAGCACTAAAACAGTAAACATAACATTATCTCGTTATTTCAGATCTGGAGAGAATACGACACCGATGGCAGTGGATATATCGAGGCTGATGAGTTAAAGGTAATAATAATATTTATTTTATAATGACATTTCAATTACTATACAGTTAGAAACGTAGGTACGATAAAGATTATTTGATTTAAAAAAGTTACTGTATAATACTATACTCGTAATCATAAACGAGAATAAAATCGTAATCATGCATCCATAGTATAAATATTTATAAGCTACCTATATATTATATTTAATTCTCATATAGGATGATTTAATTTCTATTCAGTCAATACGAATAAGTTATAAATCCTTTTAGCTATAATTTTTTTCCAAATTATAGTATCATAATAATCAGTTTAATTAGGTATGGTGCAAAACGTAATAACAATATCGAAGTAAGTATGTACAAAATAAAGTTTAGTGATCATAAAAATTATAGTTTTTAAATAATAATTTATATATATTATGTATTTGTAGACAGTCATATTATAATATTATAATTATATTTTTACATAATTTCAAGTTATATACCAATTACCGGATAATAATGATTAAAGTAGATTGTGTAATCAAAATAATTAACTAACACCAAGAAAATTAGTGTAATAAAATATTTAACTATTTAATAACAACTAACAACTATATAATAAGATAAAGTAATCATACGTCGCACGTAAAAATGGCCAAATAATTTTCCAGTTCTCTTAGCATAAGAAGAGCATAATAATATATATTTTGTAAACTATTACATATCTAGGTATATAACTTTCAGAGATAAATTGTTTAAAGTTTTGGCATGAAATAAAAATATATTAATGTACCGGGAAACCCATAGATCTACAATAAACTTTAGGGTTATATATATATATATATATATATAAGTGTAAATTCTATGTTATCTCTAATGCTCTAAGTTTACTCGCCTAAGTATAATAATATATATTTATTTCCGAATACGATATATCATTATAATATGAAATTCAAAAGAGTTTTATAGAGCACGGAAAGATCGGCACCTATATGATATTTCGCGTTACAAATTTAGTGAGAATAACGAAAAATGTTAATTATATCTACATTAGTTTTATGCAATTTTTACATATTGTTAATACGATATGTTAAATCAATAATAAAATAAAATTTAAATAACAATATACAAAATAATGAGAAGGTTGATTTTGTAGGTTCCTCTTTTGTCCCTTCGGTCCTCGAAAAAATTGGTGATTTATTATAATTAAGATTTGAATGCAATAATATTGCATAAGAAAATACGATTCTGAAAGAATCTCAATATAATATATTGGTAGGTCGTTCCATAAGTTTAGCGCATGTGTAAACTACCAATGAGAAAAATCAAAAAAATTTTAAAATACCTACCTTTAAAATTGTATTAGTTATCACGAAATAAAAAAAAATTAAACAACAGAATCAAAAATGTTGTTAAATTTCCACCATTTTTTTTATGGTTTTTCTTCTCCCAAGGAAAAACTTTTGAAAAATTCGAAAAATGAGCTAAAAAAAGTACCAACTAGATACAATTTTTTACCAAAAGCATACCCTATTTGTGGTAATTGAACCATTATTTCTACCTAAAAATGTGTCTTTAGACATAAAAAAAAAATAATAATAATAATATTAATGAAACATCTTCGTAAAATTAATACATTCTTCGCTTCGTTCAAAATCTGATTTACTACATAAAAATAATATAACATGTATTTTTCTAAAGTACCTTTATAGCTTATAATGTTTTTAAGAAATATTATTGTGACCGAATTTAGGGCGTCCACGAAAGAAATCGTTTTTCATTCGGAGATAAGTTTAGGGAAATAACACGCAGGAAAAAGATTCGTCTAGATAGTAGAGAGCACACACAAAAAGAGACGAATTTGGGGATAACTCTAACGAATGAGAATATATCTTTGGCGGGCAAAGACGCAGTTTTTCATCCGAACGAGTGGAGGGGAACAAACTTCACGGATAAGGAAAGAATTACTGCGCTGAAGAGGAGATGGATTATATATACTAATGCTATTATTTCACAATTTTACGAAAACGTTTAGTATTAATAAGTACATAATATGTACTGATAAAACGTTATTTTATACGATATATCGTTTATTATTATTATTATTATTATCGGTTCGTGGACATGAACAAGTTGAGCTTTAAATAATCGGACATTTATGTGAGAATCAAATTTATCGTCTTGTTGGAAATCGGAGGAAAATTGCGAAATAGGTTCCAACTTCACTAATCTTAGTAAATTATATAGAAAGCCATATGTTTTTAAAGCTGTACATTTAAGGAGAATTCGTAATAAAATAGATTAAAATTCGTATTATAGATTTCTTCGAAATAAATTTTGTATGGGATATTTTTACATTTACATTGAACCTGTAAGTTGTATTTTATTTATCCTCAAATACTATTAGTATATTGATAGTACGTACTTTTCATTACTATTATTATAATACGTTTATAAACACTATTGTCTATTATATTTTTAGTGAATTACTATTCTAAAATAAAAAACCATACAAACACAAAATTGTATATTATCCGTGTTATCACGAGTATAATATAGTATGATATATTATTTAATGTCGGCCAACTTTCTGGATACTCTTTCAGGGACAAGAATGCTAAATATTCTATCGCAGATTTTCAAACGGAAGAATATATGTTTATGAATTTATAATTTTATTCTAATTTGAAACGGATCACATCACGTGTCTCGTGAAATTCGAATCCTATTTTACCGACTTAACCTGACTATAAACTCGTATTATTATGATAATTCGCACGTCAAATATGTATGCAACGAGAGTGTAAGCTCACAACTAGCATGTTATAAGCTGACGAAAATTCAATTAAAACTATAATAGGTATACGCAATAACTTATTATAAACAATGTGGGTCCAAACCCGAATAATTCAATTTTTTCCCACCATTCGATTAGTATTTATACGTTTAAAAACAGATGATATAATAAATTATTATTTTATAAATAATAAGGCTTCGATGACAGCGAAGGCGACAGGGCGTAATTTTTTTTTCTAACGCGATTTGTTTTATTATTATGCCATTGGACTGTTATCGGATAAATATATTATTATATAATGTTCTACAGTTTACGAGGATAACGATTTTATTTATATTCAAATCGTTATCGATTTAAAAGGTTCAATAAAACCAATTTTCATTCGTTGAATCATACAATACTCTGCGCCCCAAGGAAATACTGTCGTTGACACATATACGTTCATGTGAAAAAAAATGATTAATTTCATCATGAAATACATAGGTGAAATTAAATATATTTTTCATAGGTTCAAGAACAGATGATTTAGATGAAAATTATAAAATACACGATAAAAACAAATTTAATATAGATAAAAAAAAAGCAAGAAGGTCGATTTTTCGTCCCTTCAGTCTTCGAAGAACATAGTGGTTTATTATAATAAAGATTTGAAGGCAATGATATTGCATATCATTTCAAAAATACGATTCTTAGCTAAACTCAACATAATACAATATATTATACTAATAATACATTCTAAAATTTTGTCACGTGTTTTAACTACCTATGAGAATACTCAAAAAATTTACAAGTTCATACATTTAAAACTATTAACATAACATTAGTTATCATGAAAAACTAAAATCAATTTCATCAAAATTACGATTTCCGTGAATTTGCCTTTTTTCTATAAGTTTTTGGTAGGTTATCTTCTGTCAAAGAAATCATTTTGAAAAATTCCAAAAATTAGTTAAATTAAGTATCAGTAAGATGCAATTTTCTATTGAAACCATATTTTACTTTTTGTAATCGGACCATTATTTCTACCCATAAAAGTGTCCTTAAACTTTTAAAAACACAAAAATCAAATATGAAAGTGAAATGTTAGAGTTTGAACCTATAAAATAAAAATTTACTTTCGTTTTTCAAAATTTATAAACTTTTCAAACCGCTAAATCCAAAATTGTAGGTATTATTAACCATTATTGAAAAAAAAATACATTTTGGGTAAATTTCAAAGCTCTGTATTAAGTCATAAAATCAACTTATCCGTTCGTATACTTATTGTGATATAGAATATCATAATACAAGTATTCAATTCTACTAAAGATTATAACTTTAAAAACTAATAAAGAAAAATTATGACTTACGATTTTCTAATTATTTTGTAAATAGATTAGGCTTCTATAAAATTTTCAAACCGATAAACCTAAAATTACAGTTAATATTAAACATTTTCAGATAAATTTCAAAGCTCTATATTTATTCAAAAATTCAACCAATCAATTCTAAAAGATTTCAAGTCCTTACGTTCAAAATTCAATTAGTTATCATAAAATATATGAATTCAAAATAACGGCAGCCACAATTTCGGTCAAAACTTTTGAGAAATTCGATAAATGAGCTACTTCTTTATTTAGATAATTTTACCAAGTAGATAAAATTTTACACGAATACATACATCACATGTAGTAATCGGACCATTATTTCTACCCGAAAAAATATCGACATAAAAAATATATGTTCAGACATAAAAAAAAAGGTATCGTGGTTACTAACCGTTTCGCTCAGAATCTAAAATCTAACTATAATAGTATAGATACCTACTTTATGTTATAATAATAGGTAATCGAACAATTATATTAAATTTTTCATGTCAATATTATCTAATTACATATTCTTAATTTTATCTTTAGTAAGATCATATATAATATTGTATTTTTATATTTTATGAATGAATTTTAATATTTTATTTTAAGAAAAACTATTAAAATATACTTAATTTCAAGACTATTGCCAGCATAATTTTTTTTCTGGGGGCGGGTTGATGTTAATTTTATAAAATATTTAAAAAAAATTAAAACACATAACCATATAAGAGGCAAATAAAAACTGTTTTAAATTTCGAGCTATTGCCTTGTATGATACATAAAAATAGATTTAATCGTAACAAAAACAATTTATTTTATTATACACTTGGTTAAAAGTTAAACTAATTAGCTTTTATTGGTTAACCTCGTTGAAATAATAATAATTATTAATCGTTTTTGAGGAAAATGTTAAAAATTTAATTCTGTAACTAGTATAAGGATAATGGATTCGTTTAAATTACTTTATAACATTATTATACTTTCATAATATCAATGATATAGTAAAGAATATAATATATTATTATCTTATGATATGTTTCATTAAACATCGTTTATATATTGTTCAGTCAAAGACGGTTGTTTTGTTATTCAATATTTTTATTTTGTAAATTAAGATATATTTACAAGACGTATATTTTAAAGCTTTATTGTAGTATAACAAATAAGTATCATGTATATATGTTTTTTTTTAATAAAATAGATTAAAAATAATTAATATATTTAATTTTTTTTTATTAATTTAAAAATGGTAATATTTAAGTTGAAAAATACTAAAATTTCCGAAAGATAATTTTTTATAAAGTAAGATGAGGCAGTTTCTTATTAGATCTACGGTCCAGTAAGATTAAAATCGCATTAAGATATAAAATTTCGAATTCCTCACAACAATAGTATTTTAAACTATACGATTCAGGCAACTAAAAAAAAAAAAAACAATAATTTAATATTAAATTGTAAAAAGACGTTAAATTAAATGTATTTTCGATCGATTTAATCAAAGTATATATTTATTTCTGCTGAAATGATTTCGTTTTTGTTCGTACAATTAAGGGAACAAGACAAATACGTTTGATAAAAGTTAATAATTTTATTAAAAATAAATAAGTTTATTATCCATTAAAATAGTTTAACAATTTTAATTGTTTTAATTTTTATCATTTTTAAAGACATATAGCCAGTTTGGAAATACGTTGCGTAACTTTTAAATTATGACTTAATTTAAAAGAAATGGTAATTATGAATTTAATTAGATTGTTTGTTATTGAATTTGAACTATAAATGGACAAATAAATTTTATAACAAGTATTTGATTACACGTTTTTAATGTGAATCACAACTCATGATATTTTTACGTTATATATATTTATTTATTTAACCGATGTTTTTAATATAATATAAAGATAAAAAAAATTGTGAAAATATTATTAAAACTTGTTTACAATATTTTTTTTATGTATTTGGTTTCAATTTTTAGTGAATATGCGCATGACGACATATATTATGATTTAATCAATTAAAGTACCTATCTCATCGTAGGTCATAATAATTTATGAACATTGTTTATGCTGACATTTTATCATTCAGGCCATAATGGTTCAATAATAAATATATTATTCAGAGTTTGCTCACTTCCACATCGTTATAAACAAAACGTTACGATTAGCAAATTTCTAGCCTTTATTACAAACCCAGAATATTGAATTTCGCGTAGTTAAATAACGAAATGTGTACAGAAAATCTAAAATTTATTTTAAAAAATAATTCGATATATGACAATTATTTTTAATTATCTTTTTTATTTCGTTTTACATTGAAAATATTAAAACTAGGGTTATAACTTTCATAGTGCATGCAGATATGCCCAAAAAATGAGATAAATTTACTCACATAATATATCAAAACAATACAATGAAAAAAATTTTGATTGATTTTGGTATTATACATTAAATTATAAATTCAAGAAAATTAAAATTAAAATATTTTATTCAAATGAAATATTAGTATAAATAAGACTTTGTTATTTCTTTATATCTGATTAATTTCTAAAAAAATCAGAAAGGTCAATTCCGAACGTTCCTCCTTTGACCTCTTTAGTACTCGGATAAATTAGTGGTATATTATAATTACGATTTAATTACAATGAAATTAGTACCTATGAGAATACTCGAAAAAATGTTCATATCCCAACGTTAAAAACTGCATTAGTTATCTCAAAATATTTTTAGATATTATTAGAAATACTTTTGTGTATACATTTGTTTTTTTTTTTTTTGTAGAAACTAAATTGACAAAATATATTCCATATATTATTTTGGAATCATTTCCAAATTGGCTTTTATAGTCATAAATTAATAAATATCGTTGAAACAAATTAATATTTATGCATAATATTGCAATTCTGTTTTTATTGCCTTTACTGGAAATTAACTATTCATTTTTACAATTTCGGAATTGAATAGAATCTATATGCATACATTTGCATAATAATTTATCTTAATTGCTTTTTGTGTAAGATTTTATTATTTATGTCAGAAACAAAACAATACGTATTTGCTGAACACATTAATAGAGCAAATATATAGTTTATAAATAATAATACAATGTTTGACTTGGACGAAAGAGATTAACTAATAAATAACATAAATTATTATAATAAATATATATTCCATTCTGTGTTTGAATAGTAAAGTTAATCAATTTTAACGTTTGAAGTTTTCGAACAATCGCGCATATTCCGTTATATTAAATTAAACTCTATTATATTTGATCGTATAACAACATAAGCATAGGATATTGTATACTTAACGAATAATTATTCAAAAAACAATTTACCCGGAGCTTCTTGTAAATGTTTTGTTTTGAATATATTATGTCAACAATACAACTAAAACGGAATTGCGATTTTAGATTTTTCAAAATGTATAATACAATATAATTATCATTGATAAAAACTAAAATAAAAGTATAATTAACATGTGTGCGATTAGTAAACTTTATAGGACCGGTTTATTTTTATTTCGATTATAACGTTTTATTGTTTATAAGAAAATGAAAGATCTCCAGTATATCTAATATGTAATCATGTAATCGTATAATTAATTCGCTAAAACAAACGAGTGTTCTTAACGATTATTTATTTTTTTATCATTTCTCTGGAAAATAAGCTTCCAGGTTAAATGTTTTAATGAGTACAGTATTATAACATAACTTCTATTATAACTAGGTATCTGGTATAATATATAATAGACGACGACGGAGGATAACCCGTGTCGTTGAAAGAAATGTAAATAAAGAGAGTTAAAGTGAAACAAAACAAAATAATAGAAAATAATAACCATTTTGATTGCAGAAGCAGTATGTGCATCTAAATAAGCGCGATTTTAAATTTATATAAACGTCGATTATAATACAGTTTAGTAGCATATATTATACAATAGATAATATCAGGGATAATAAGGGAGGACTAGGTACTCTTTCTTTTTCGATTGCGTTAAAACAATGTACCTATGATTTTTATTGTTCGATTCGATTATCAAGGTAAAAATTAACTACTTAAAAAATTTAAGTGAAGTTACAAACAAATAATTCAATAATCTTTTTTAATTATCTAGTCTTATTTACTCCTAATTATTTTTACAATTAATTTTCATGACCATACAGTTAAAGTAATCATTAGGAAACGAACGGTTAAAAAATGCATTATATTCATTTTTTTTTTTCATCTATTTAATAAAACTTGATAGTTTATCCAGGCTATGTACCATTGTGAGTTGTGACATAAATTTCTATTATTATATTATATTTGAATTCGAGTGAATACAATTATTTTTTATCATTTATTAAACAAACGCTAACTTTATTATTATTATTTTTTTATTTAAATTTTTAATATTGACCCGTTTTAACTATAAATTCAAATTAATTAATATAAATCTATTGACTTATAGCCAATTGTTTAACTTGAATCGAGTTGTACCCACTTTTATTCGATGTGATACAAATAGTATTATATTATATTTATTTATTTATATTATACAATATGTAAACGTACAATATTATAATCGATCGGATATTATATAACAATAATTCGGATTTGTCGGATACTAAAGTCTCTTCGGAATAATAATAATAATATATTAGTTATACTTACGGTTTACGATAACAATAATAATAATACTTATTGCGTTGTTTCCATATCGTTTCGATGGCGACTAGAAACGTGGGACGAAGATCGGTCTAGAATATTATTGTAGCTATCGATTTTTATTTTATCGTCGCGCGTATTACATTAGATGTTCATCGTTATTTCCAACCGAAACTCCACGTTGTGATAACTTACAATCATTACCGCGCGTATGTATAAAATACACGAAAATATGAACGTACATCTCTTTTGCACAGAAACAAGATAATCGTCATTTTATAGTTTGAATATAATTCCTGATTCTATAATAATTATAATAAATGTCCAAGGTAGATGATGACGGTGATACTATAATATGAAATATAATTAATATAACATCAAAATTATTGATAAAAATATTAATAATCCTACCATATAATAATTATGGTCTTGTGAAAATTTTTCCTTCGTCCCTTCTATCTTCTGAGAGATATTAATGGTGGAAAAATATTACGATGTATTATAATTAAGATTTAAAATCTATGCTAACAATTATGGGATTCAACAACATCGTATTAATCGCAAAGTTTCAAAGTTTTTTCATATAGATATATAAAAAAACTTAACAATAATGTAATGTACCTACTATTACTATTACATAAATTAAACTTTATTAAAATTACAGGAATGGTTTCTAAAATGTTTGAGTAGATTTTCCAACCAAGCCGATGTGATTCTTTACCGAAATCCTATCCCACTTATAAGGTAAACGGACCATTATTTCTGCTGAAAAAAATAATAAATACATACAATTTGAAATCTATCTGGTTCGGATTTTATTTATTTGTTGCAACAACAAAATATTATAAACAACAATTTATCGATCTAAATAAATCAAAAAATAAACATCGCATCAAAGTAAATCTGAAATATTAATTTATAGTCTGTCTTTTTTTATGAAAACTTTCTTCGCGATAGAATTCTTCACATTTTTTTTTTTAACTCTTCCTGACCACACTTAATTGAATCTTAAACTTGCTAACTTACTTAAGATGATGATAAAATGCATTTGCGTGAGTGATAATAATCTGTAATTAAACATAAAATTAAGTTTTTGTTACAATTTCTAAAATTAAATGTAATTTATAGTTTTTGTACATTTTTCATTCGTTGGATATATATTTTTAGTATTTTACACTTGAACACTTTTTGCCAACCTAGATTCATAATGTATAAAAAAAATCCTTAAGCTGATAACGCGCGCGTATTATAATACTATATTATGCCGTCAATTACGTGACTTTTCTTTGTTTATTTATTTTATCTTTCTCTTGCGACGGCAAAGATGAATGCGTCCCCCGAGGACGAGAAGGCAATATATATTTTTGAATGCATAACCGAGACGAGCTGCCAATTTCGATTCCATTTCTCTTGTTTCCGAGGCCAGTTGTTTTCTTTCCGATCACGGGAATCTCTATCGCAGAATACACACCTCGCATAATATATTTAAAAAACACTTATTATGAACAATGAACTAAAAAAAAGCAAGAAAAAAATATAATAATAAATTAAACTGTAGAGTAGATATAAAATTAATCAGATTCGTCATGAATCATAAATTAAAATGGTATTTGGTCTAATATCTAAAACATATCTATAGGTTAGGTTAGGTTAGGTTAGGCTAACCTAACCATGAAATCGTGATTAAAATTACTAATTTTTTCTAGAGCATATTATTTTTGCATATTTCAATATTTTACAGTTTTTATAGCATAGGTAATAGGTATACTATAAAATATGTGGTCTTTCTTTGGTATATCGTATAATTTTGTAACATAAAATAAATTTTAATAATAATTTTAAGTTGAATTTCAAGAAAATTATGATTGCTGTGTTCCCTAAGCAGTTATTACCCGTTTAATAATATTTTTTCAAACATTATTTTTATACTAATCAATTTTTTTATTAAAATTATTTTTTTTTTTAATATGGTTTTTGAGAGAATATTTTTACACATATCAAGTTACAGTGCTTAAACGTATATTTTATAATTTTTTAGTTGATATAAATAAGTTGTATTTATAGTTATAATAAAAATCTGGATGCAGTAAGAAATGTTCACAAAAACAACTATACAACACACGTACAAGATGACAACGTATAATACTAATTTCTTATGAAACAAAATTAAAAATGGATACGCTCGCATTTTAGGATACATGACGCACGCATTTCGCGGAAGTTTACAGCGAATTTTACTCTACTTGACGTGTCGGTGCTGTACACAAAATGAATTTAAAACATTATCATACACTTTGTCGACGACGGGCGAACTTTTGTTGTAAATGTATTATTATAAAATTAGGCGTGAGACGAGTGGGTGGTCGAAGGTGGCAGAGCTGGAGAGGTCGAGGGGGTTACATGCAAACGCTTTTTTGAACTGGTGAACACAAAAAAAATGTTTAATGTATATCATGTAACAAACAAATTGTCAAGTACGTTAAAAACATTTGGTCGCGGTCGATGGTGAAAGTGTCATAAATTATTTTTATTTTCATACGCGCGTTGTGTTATTATACATTATACGTTATCTTATTTTACGCTTTTTTATATCTTCATTTTCTTCTTCTGCTTTATAATATAATCCCAACTAGATAGGGTCAGTACGTGCGTGAAATTGGCTTTCCACATTGTCCGATCGTCACAAACATTCGCCAATATTTTAAAATTAATTTGTAACTATTTGCAACCTTGTTTTTAAAATGTGTAACCAAAAAGTTTTCACGCAAGGTATTTTACTGATGGGGGTCAATTTCACGCTAGCTTCCCCACGTGGTCTGATCGTTACGAAACCTTCGCCACTATTTTTTAAGTCAGTTGATGAAGGTTTGGTGACGATAGGACCATGTGGAAAGGATAATCACCTTATCATCATAATATCAATATTCTCGAAAGTATGAAGTTGTACATTTCGAAAACAAGGTGGCAAATAGATGACACTTATCTTATATCTACACTTCCTCTTATATATTAATTTTTTATTCTATCCTTTCTGGTTACTCTACACATTCATCTTAGCATTCTCATCTCTGCTACACTCATCCTCTGTTCCACTTATTTGTTCATTGTCCAACACTCCGATCCAAATAGCATTGCTGTCCAAAGTTCTCACTAGTGCTTTATAACACCTACCTTTCAATTTTTTTGTAATGCTTTTGTCACACAAAACATAATACATATTATACACAAGATCTTCATAAGTATTCGCTTAAAATGATTTTTGTACAGAATATTACGAGATAATATCAGAAATTTATATAATATTAGAAAATCAATTATAATTTATGTATTACAAATCATAGATTTATTAACACAAATTTTGGATCGTGTAAGTTAACACAATTCAAGTTTGAAACATTTATTTTGTATTTTTTCTAAATATCTATACTTATGTACAACGTAAATGAAATGAATATTATTAACGCTATAATAAAAATTTCTTAAAAGAAATAGAAATGATAGTTTTTTATAGTTTGAAAATTAAATTTTTTTAGTGTCATTATATATAAAAAAAAAAATGTACTTGTATACATTGAAAATTAAGTGTATTATAAGAGAATTTTATTTCCTTTTTTTAAGATTCTATAATAAATTTAATTCATAATTATAATATTAAACCTACTTATTGTGAACACGAAGATAACTGCGAGAAATATAAAGATTTCTATTTCAAATATGATTGTACATAATATTATAAAAACTAAATATTTTTTTTATTTTTTTTTATTTTATTATCATATATTCCATATAAAATATTATTATTTATTATACAAAATAATAATTCTGTACAATTACGCCGCAGCCGTGTTTATCCGAAAACAGTAAATTGTTTTTCATGTAGAAAACAACAATATTTAAATATTCGCGGTAGTCACCGGTGAAGAATGGCGTTTAGGTTAAGGTCATGTTATTCTTTGACTTCTATGTTCGTTTATCGATCGCGGTCCTCTTGTAGAAAACTTTCGCTCTATAATCGATAAATGAAAAAAATTGAATTCATATATCATTCCCAGTTTTGATTTTATATTAAATGTAATTAAAGTGGAGAAAATAAATACTTGTTATTATTATGACCTGCACAAAATATTATATAATAATATAGTGTATTATTTTCTCGTGGTTGTTTTTTTACCTAATTTTTTTTTTTAATTTATCCGTTTTTTCGAACTTTAATCATAAAAATATAATTATTTAACCAAGTATATTTATTCTTTTCAAAAATATCAACAAACAATGATTCGCTTCGAGCAAGGTAAATAATTTTCTGTATACGATGTTTAATAATAATAATAGTATGTTAAATGTCAATGACGAAATAATATAACCTATGATATAAACACAAAAATAATACTAATAACATAGATTAAATATTTATTTATATATTTAATCTATAATAATAGTAATACATTACTGTTAAAATATTTATTCAATACAAATATAGGTAAAAATATATAAGAGAAAAAGTTTAATTTAAAAACTATAGTGATTAACGATCATAATTGGCTGTAACCTTAAAATGTCTATAGTTTTTTTCTCTATCATGTATACTTACTAACTACGAATTACATATACTACGGTAATAGTTAATTATATATAATTTATCCCGGAAAAAAAATAAAATAATTATTATTACAGTGATTTTATATGGCAATATACGTTAAAGGAATCAATAAGGATAATAACAAACAATCCATAGTTTGCTCTACGGTTCATAAATTTGTGATTTTCAAAACTCGTATTCTAGAATCTGTTGCGAAAATAATTTATATAATATATACGACGTGCAATTAAATATTTAGATTTCCGAAACAAACCCCGAGACGTACACGTCACGGCTGGGTCCACTTGGGAATATAAATAGTCGCTAAAGTGCCGAAGTCATTAAAATTACTACTGTGATGATGGCGGCGGTAAACGGGAAGTGAAAAAATGAAATTCAAACACCGTGTCGGTCGGAAATAGTCGTTTAGAAGCAACATTAATACACATTACAATATCATAGTATTTATATTGCTCAATATTCATAGTCATTCTCCATCGTAAAACCATTTGGTCAAAGATAATTAATTATGTTACATAATATACCCTACAGTCAAATTCCCGTTCTGATTAGTCGTATTCCGCCGGATTAACATAACACAAAGAAATACTTTGGAATTATGAACAAAAATAATAATAATAATAATGTTAAAATATTTAAATATGTAAATGAGTTATCAAGTATAACTAGTTCTTATATATATATTTTTAATATTCTTAAATAATTTTATTATAATAAATATATATATATATATATATATATAGGTCAAAATCAAGTCTACCTAAGCGAATGCTAACAAAAATTATAATACTCATATTAATATTACAATGTGTAAAATATCCAAATCTAATGTTTAAGGTATTTAAACACTTTAGGGAACGTTAGAGTAACTTAATGCGAAAATGGTTATTATTATGACATTAGCTCTGCGGCGGAAGACTTATACTACTATAATGCACTATGTCTAATTGATTCTAACGAGAATATGTATTATATTATTATATTTGGTGAATCTTTCGAATAAATATACCTAAATAATATTTAGTCATGACCAAGTCTAGAGTAGAAAGATACATTCAACAAGTATATATTCAAATTCTAAATGTAATGTCTGCAGAATTAAATATTAAATCTATTGTAATAAGTATAATACTTTTGTGGACATTTTTAGTTACGATATTTTCTCTCGTATAAACTGTGATTTTATCGTTTAAAAAAAAAAAAAAAAAACTACGGTATTATATTTAATATTATTATTTATGGCCCCCCATAATATATTTTGTGTATACATCACACGTTATCAAATAAAAACATATCATAAATTTCATTGATTACACGTCATGTACACATATGTACATGGACATATTCTGGAAAATAATAATGTATAACCTCTTTGTGAGCGAATACAGAAAACTATTATTCACGAAAAATATTTTGTAAAGAGCGACACTCGGGAACGGGTGTATGATATAACATTATCATACATTAAACCATGTGTATTATGAGGATTTATTTATTTATTTTTTTATTATTTTTTTTTTTTTTTTTTGGAAGTTATAAAAATTCGTCAAATGATCGTGATATACGCTGTATGAAATAATAGGTATTCAATAATAATCGTGTTTTACTTTTACTAAAAGGTAAATGAAAATGAAATTGATACATAGTAGTTCGGTCGATAATTTTTTTTTTTTACTTAGGTATACCAATAGATACCCAGTACCCACATAACCTATACTATATACAACACATATACGCACGCACGCATTCTCGTTAAATTTGAATGGTCTCGCGGGTCCCAAAACACCGCAGACGACCCTCATTCTTTCTGTTGGTTCGTAAACCAAAATTAATCTCGGAGTCTTTCCTTTTGTATCCAAATGTAAATCCCTTTCGTTTAATAAAATTCGTTTTAAATAGCACTTGCAGTATTATATTATAACCAAGGTGCACCTATTGTTTTTCAAGGAGATTAATTCCGGGACGCAATATCACCGTCCCACCACCATTTATTGTGATTGTTATATTATTATGATAAAACTAGTTACAAAGTTTCCACCATCCAATTATTATTTATTCAACTCCGACAAATTATGTCGTCGCTGCGAAAATATTAGGTATGCAATTTAATGCAGGGAGAAACAAATCAATTTCGATCCACTAATTCGTATACAACATTTGACCGGATGAAAAATAAATGTAGGTGTATGTATTAAATGAATCGAATTTCAAAATTTATAAAGGATTTATTAAAAAAAACACGACGTTTTCTTATGGTTAATTTTTCTAGTACCTAATTGGAAAAAGGGATTTATATATAACGATGATGCGATAAATCTAAGAAAATTTATTCCAAGGAAAATAAACAATTGAGCTCTTTATATACATTTCTAGGTCAAACGAATATAAAACAGAAGGCAGAACATATTATTTATAAGGAATATTTTTGTTTTCCGGATATTGTTTTAAGAATTCAATTTATTTATAACAAAATGCAAATTATGTTAGTAAAATACTAAAATGTTACTATAATTTTTATACATGAACAGTTTAGAATAGTTTTTTTTTATACAAGGTTATTAAAGTTAAAATAACAAAACAAAATTGATTATTTAATAATAACAATAATAATAAGATATTTAGACTACCTAAAAAAAAATACGTAACAATTATAATAATATAATTAAAAGTTTATATAAGTTAAATAAACAAATTCAAATATATGCCTACATATGCTAATATAGACTATATGCTAATAAGTAAATGATAAAATAATAATATTAGAAAAACATTTGAAAAATATGAATGTAGGTGTATTATTTTATATCCGATCAAAATCATTTCCAGAATTATTTTTATCATAGAACGATTATATTTATATTATTATTTTCATTAAACATATAAAAAAACCTATAGATAAAGAAAATATAATAAAAATAATTGTGACTTTGAATATTTTTATTTTACAATAATAACTATGATAATAATTGCATACACAATGCACGATAAGATATGTAATAATTACATTGCGCTATAGATCGGGGATTCGTGTACTAATGTCAAAGGCACATTTTCGTGCGTATTATTTTGAGCAATACATTGATTAGTAATCACGTTATTTATGAATATCGAAAATAATTGTAATGTTCTAATGTTTAAATGTGTACAATTTTGTATATTTTATATGCAGTTGCATATTTTGATTTATTATATCAAATAGTTAAAATAAATATTTGAAATTTACCGCAACTTGCAAGATATATTAAATATAAAATATATATAATGTAAGACATTGGAAAATAAATATTGTGTTTGTGAAGATGAAACAATTAATCATTTAAATAGATAGTTATTACCTACCTACTATTACAATAATCAACATTTAAATTAACCCAACATAGGTTATTAAGAAAATTACACGATGGTATTTCATTAAAATATGTAAATACATTTATAAATATGAAATATTTTTCTTCAAAATTTTGTTTATATAAATCAATTTTTTTCTGGACACATATTTAGGGCTGACCCCAAATTATTATTATATTTATATAATATTGATAACGGTCTTAAAAATACAAAGTATTGTTATTTCCTCGCAGAAATGCGAATTCAATTTAATCTCAAAAAAAGAAAGCCTAATTAATACATGATCAATTATTAAATTAGATGCAAATGCTGTACATTATAACACATATTCATTTTTTGTTTAACTATTATATTTTTTAGCAACACGTAACATAGTTACGTAGTCGTATCATACAGGTGTGATCGTTCAATTTAAATTATTTAAATTTATTAAATTACAAAAAAATATTAAATTTTAAGTTAAATATTTAACTTAAACAGTTCATTAATATTTATGTAACTAAACAATTTATAAATCCTGTAAAGAAACTGCACATAACTATAAACACAAACTTTGGTTATGATTGGCTAATTGTCTTCTTTAAAATTATGCGCATGCAAATTGATTTCATTTTCATATAAATTACACATTATACGTCATATATAGCAGATAATTAAAATAGTATCACTAACAATAATATTCGTAGTTATAAACAAAAAAATATGTTTAAACAAAAATTGTACTATAATAATATTCTAGTTGACAAAAACAATATATAAATATATATTAATTATTATACCATTCGGTATATTAACAGTAACAGTTTAATGATTTTATGACTAAATTTATTAAACTATTTAGCTTATTCCTTATTATTAGAAAACTATGTTTAAATTTTGTTAAGCAGTAATATTATAATAATATTTATAAAGATAATACAGTCTTTTTTTTAAACATTTATATATATAAATGTCATACATTTATAGTAAAACTATTTTTTTTTCAAATTATATTATAATAAAATCGTACTTGTCAAATATTAATTAATTGATTTAATTATTAATCCTAGATATTTATAAATTAACTATAATCTAAAAATGTAAATACATTTATAATGCTAGGAACTTGGTAAAAAATAAGTAACTATGGTTAAAAAATAAAATCTGTTTTATTCAAGGTCACTGGTTCAAAATATTTAATATTACCTTTATCGATAAACATAGTGTATAATGCATATACATTTTGGATAATATCCCGAATAAAAATCTTTTAAACTTCATTTAGAATATATTTCAAGTATTCCGAATACATGTGACAAGGTTTTTATTTTCCAGTAAAAATACTAGATTTCAAATTTAATAGTTACTACTATAAATTCTAAAAATGTTAAAATATTATTAAAATAATATTGGCTGATTTGTGATATTATATACACAAGTTATTGATATAACTTGTTTAAAGTATTTTCTCCGATCAATTTTAAAATAGTACGTTTAATATCCTCAAGTCGGTTCGTATAATATTTTTAACGAATTGTTGTATTTTTTTATATTATTTCAGAATTTTCTAAGAGATTTACTGCAAGAAGCGAAAAAAATCAATGATGTGTCCGAAGACAAACTTATTGAGTACACCGACACGATGGTACTAACATTTTTTATTATTCTTACTATTATTATTACTTTCCAGGATTATAATATTATATGCTTATTTTAATATTTTATTAATGTAATAACGTGTATTTGTTTTCGTGCTTTGTTTTGATTATTTGTCCTTGATGTATAATAATACGATAACAATGGCGTAGAATAATTATTGTTTGTTTTAATCGAAACTTTACACGCTAAATGTGTACCTAATTATGATAATAACATTATAATGCAAATCCTTTGGTTTCTTTGCAGTTACAAGTGTTTGACGCAAATAAGGATGGAAAACTCCAGCTATCCGAAATGGCCAAGTGAGTACACACGCGTATGATATATATATACATAACTATACAATCGATTAACATTGCACTAATAATGTTTTATTATTATTATTGCCCACCAAAAAAGGTTACTTCCTGTCAAGGAGAACTTTTTGTGCCGCCAAGTGTTCAAAGTAAGAATTATTCTTTGATCTCCTAACTAATGCTATAATATATTTCTCCACGATTTCTATTTGTTTTTATTATATTCTTACTACACATTTCATTGTACCTAAATTATAATTATTTCTTACAAACAAAAACGTGGATGGATAATGTACCCTAAATCCATAATATTATAATTGGAATAAATTATCTAGAATTTTTTGTAAAAAGAGATCAACTACAGAGCCGGATTAATGGATAGGCTGAATAGGCAAAAGTCTAAGACCCCCATAAAAATTCTGCTCATAATTATTTTAAAAACATAAATTTTTAAAATTAAATGAAAAAATTGGTTTTCGTAGTAATTATGATTTTATGACATAAAATAAAATAATATAATATAACGTTTTTCAAATTTGTTGTGATCGCATGTTATTTGGATCAATCCAAATGTCATTAATATTTCTAAAAATATTCTACAGACCCAGAGCTTTAAAATAATTTTAGTAATACCATTATGATAGTATAATCAGTAGCTTATTATTATTAGGCAGGAGCGAACTGGCCAGGTTTACTCGTATGCTGTAGCATACCGGGCCGGCTCAATATATGGGTCGCCGGGGCCTCATGAACAATTAATTGACGATAGTAATATATTACTAATAAATATATTTTCTACTACATAACAAAAGCAACTTACTGGCTTTTAGATTCTGAATGAAGCAAGGAATATATTGGTTTTACAAAAATGTTTTTTTTCTTTTATAATATTTCCTTATAATAATTTCCTAAATAGGGGAATTTTGTAGAATATGCATTAATATGGTAAAAAGTTTAAAAGGATATTTGAATACTGTAAATTTTACGTCACTGCGGGTTTCGTTGCATGAATGTATGTGAGATTTTGAATCCAAATTGAATGAAGGAAAACATTTTTGGGAGTTGTAACCCTTAACACCACTCACATCTGTATGCGACCCTGCACACTTGCTATTACAGACTACAAAATTGTGTCGGAGATCATTAAAAATAGGAGCTTTCTCCCGCCCATCGAATAAAAGCCAATATAACTATAGGAACTATTACATGATGTGCATATGCGTGACCTTTTATTAATCAGGTTTAATGGCGATGTGATATTTTCCTCTAAAATAAACCAATTTATTTTACATTGACTTTTCTGAATTTTTTATTTTAGATATCATTATGTTTTGATTTATTGAACTCGTAAAACTGTATTTCATTTGTGCAAAAAAAAAAAAAAAAAAATGATAAGAGCAACTATGCATTTGAATAGTAGTCGGGTCTTAAAGTTTCTATAGACTTCAAGAAATATACATATGGCTCTACCTTTTGTAGGTATATTACCTAAGTCATAGGGTGCTATCTATTATTACCTTTATTTCTTGCATTGTACATACAGGATACAAATACAGAATAAGAAAATTATATAGATTTACAATTTTCTATACGTATTTCACTTTTTTTCAAACCATAAGCTCTAGTAATACGGTTACTTCAACCACGAAAATTATTACAATCTTCAAATTTAATAATAATCCCGTTATATTTAAATAATTGTTCAAGATCAGTTCATTATGCAATTAAATAATCATAAACTCAGTTTTTAATGCATTTTTTTTAGAGAATAACTGCATGCATTGTTGATGTTTATTTTTTATTAGAGCCTAATAATATACGCGTCGTGTGGGTGAATACAATAAGTAAAAAAAAATCAACATAAAATCAACCAACAAATTACCGTAATCGCGTGTTAACAATAAATATTGTATGAGAAAAAAATATAATAAAATTAATCCGCGGTAAAGTTTATTCTAATATTCCTCTACTTTCAACGTGGTTAAAACAAATGACGATAACAACGACCGTGGTAATACACGTTTATTATGCAAAATACCTAAAACCTTATATTATTGTATTTATTCCGTATTTCTAAGAACTAAGGTTAAAATTAGGTAAGTATATATATACGTTTTCTTTTAAAGATATAACGATGTTTTAAATGCAAATGTATATAATATTATTCAATGTTTACCATAATTTTCGGTTTCCGGAAATTTGTATAATCTGATATACATTAGATATAATAAAATAGATTTGGAACCAAAAGGTCAACACAAAAATTATAAAACAGTTTCACGAACCAAGTCATCAAGTAAATAAAATTGCACTCCTTCTTACATTAAAAAATGTTGACCATAAACAATATACTTGATTAGTGTTTTCTCAAATACCTATTATTTTTGTAAGTTATAATATAATATTCTGATCAGGCTGAATATTAATCTATTAATAATTAATTCATAAATACGTTTATGTTTTTTTTCCAACCTCATCTTGTGTTTGCTATTTGAAACAATCCGCACAAGACATATTCATAGGCGTAATCTTATGAGTGCTTAGGAATGCTACTCATGCTTTCAAAATTCTTTCATTATATTCATAATTTTTTTTAAATACAATAGGTAAATTTAATATTATATCTTTTATCAATCAATATTTAATGAAAATAATCAAGCACCTCCAAAATGTGTACCTAATTTCGCCTATGGTCTCATTTTTCGTTTTGAAATATGGTTCAAAAATTTAACGACAACATTTCTCCTATGAGAAGTTCACTGTTTTTCTTGGGCCATTTTTATTTTTACTATCGTTTTCGGTATCACTAAAATTTTCGTCATGAATCCTTTTACATCTATCTACATCAAAATCATTTAAACAAAATTAACTTCAAAGAAATTTTATATCTATAATAATTTCCAAGATTCATAAAAAAAAAATTAAATAAATAAATAAACAAATACGAAATATACTTATAAGTTATAATTCATTTCAAATAATGCCTTTTGTAATTTAAACTAAGCTAAACATTAGAATTAATAATGATGAAGAATATACTTAAATTGTGAGTTAAAATGATTTCTAAATTGTAATTAATAAATATAAAAATTAACTTAATGTATTTTAATTACGTTATTAAAACTAAAATTGTTAATTATAAATTCTAGGGAGCTACAAAATTGACAAAGGATGACATCGAAAGAGTTTTTTCATTGTATGATCGAGTAAGTATACATACGATAAACTATCAATTTAAACCGTTAACAGACATGTAAATATTATATTATATTTTTATATAATTTATAACTGCTATGGGGTTCAAAATAACGCATATACATATATTTAATAATTATATATATATAATAATAAATAATAATAATTAATATAGTATCTACAATTACACTGTTCCGTATAAACAATAACACAAAAATGTATTAGAATAAATAGAACGTTTTTAAATATTTTTAAAAACAAGAAAAACAAAAAAACAAAAAAGTTTTATTTATGATTACTTAGGAAAAAATATATTTGTTGCCCTTTTAAGTGTATATACTTTAGTGAAAATATTTAAACATAGTACACAAACAGCTTCAAAATATTATTCCGTAAGACCATAACAGATACAATAAAACGGTATTTTACGACTAAAGAATTTCAATAAACATCGCTTTATAGGAGTTTTTTCAGTTTATCTACAACCTATGTCCCTACAATATACCAATAACAATTCATTTAAATATTTTATTTAAAAATCTATTATCTAGGTACCTACAAATTTTCAAAAGATAGCACTATTTTGTTTTTTCAAACAATCTCATATATTTGTTATTATTTCACACAATGTTTTAGATTTACCGTTTACGTTATATTAAAAATAAAATAAATATCGTATATATATATATATATATATATATATATAATAATATAATATACCTACCATTTATTATAATTTATAGATGATACTATGATAGTCAAATGAGAGAACATAGTACCTATATGAGTTCTTTATTTTTAACCGTAATTTGTTCTTAAAACACTCAATGAATTTGAATTACCTATAATATCTAAACTTGTTTTGCAACTTTTTTTGTTATGTACATATGTTTAACTTAATTTAACGCAACAACTATTTTTAATATTTATTCATTTTTGAAAAAGAAGATATACCAAAAGGGTATAATGATAAAATAATTGGAAAGATATTATAGTTGTTATTATTATTAAGAAAAACATTAATTTAAAGATTTTACAAATGTGTAGGCGTGTATAAAATTATACTGGATATACGAATGCGAATGAAAATAATATATATTTTAATAATAAAACTGAAATCAGTCATTAGATATAGTGGTAACTTTACTCGTTTTTTTTTCAGGATAACAATGGCACAATTGAAAACGAGGAACTTCGAGGATTTCTAAAAGATCTGCTCGAGCTAGTAAAAAAGGTCTGTATAATATGTACATCTATTAGGCATATTTAAATATAAGATATTAAACATGTTTTATAACATATAACTTAAAAATTAAAATCTGTAAGTGTTATTATAAAGCTACATATTTATATATTTACCGTATAAATAGATAAATTTGTATTTATATTGGAACATAACGTATAATTATAAAAAGTTGATAAAACAGTTTAAAGTTTTAACAATTTCAATGAGTAATTAAATTAAATAATTACATATGAATTTATATTTTCTATATATTATATACCTACATATAGTACATATAATGTGAATATAAGTATGTAAATAATAAATATTATAAAATATTTTGTTAAGTATAATTTTTGTTATAAATTTATATACATTTTAAGTATTCATTTTAACTTTTCAATTCTGATATGCGATATAATTATTTTCGTTACTTATTTAATACATTGTGTGCATTACGATCCATCGTTTTATTTGTTCCCAAAGGCGAAACTTTATAATAACAATTCCGTGTAAAATATAAATTTTAACATTTTTGTTTTGTACATATTTACTTTAAATTTATACATTATACTTACTATCTGACAATTGTTAAATTAACTTTATAACTATCAAACGAAAACAGTTTAATTTAAATTTTATGGAATAATTATATAATATTTTTCGCTTATTACTTTCATTTTTCCAATAAAATTTTTCCGACATTTTGATCTTTGGTCCAGTTTTATATATACATAATACGTACATTATTATTTTTATTATATATTTATTCGCTGATGATTTAGGATTACGATGCGGACGACTTACAAGACTTTGAAGAGACCATACTACGAGGGGTGGATTATAATGACGATGGAAAAATAAATCGAAAAGAGTTGACGATGATACTACTCGCGCTCGCAAAACACAACCAAGAGGACGACTCCGCCACTGCTACCAAAAAGGAATAATATTTTAATTCGATCATCAGAAATTAAAAAAAAAAAAAATTAAAAAAAGTAATCGTGCACAATATTACGTCTTTCCATGACGAGATTCGTACGCATTTGTTGTTATTTTGATATTATTATTAACTTATAAATTATAAGTACATTTGTTGTTTTAACTTTTAATTGCGTAGATTAAAATATGTATTATTACTATAATTATCGGTTACAATACTAACTTTTGTTTCGTTATATCATATTGTAACTCAAAAGCAATAAATTACATTCATTCCATATTATAATAATAATTGAATTTAGGTTAATATTATCGCTAAGGATTTCTTGATTTCGTTCATGATGCACTATACTTGCACTTTTGTCTTTCAACTATTGTATTTATAATAAATAAATTTAACATTATATTATCTTTATATAAAATCGTCTCTTCCTGAGATTAATGTAAATCAATAATAATAATTATTATTATATTATGTAGCATGACATGTAGATGCTGTTAAAATAATTCTCTAAAATATTATTATGAAATTAATATAATATGTATAACGAACGCTAATTTCGGCCTGTTATTAAATAATAATAATTAGCATTCATAAATGTATACATTTTTAATATTTATCTTAGTCTTATAATATTTTAGTACCTAGTTATACATATAGTTTTAAGTTTTTTGAAAAAAAAAACAGTTAATATTGTTTTACATTTTCGTCCTATCGTTTTAAAATTTCGGTATAATATATTTTACCAAGTCTAAACATAATAAATATTATATAAATATTTTAAAATTTAATATCGTAAAAATGTTATCTTATTATCATTATTATTATTATTATAATCATTTCCGTATTATAAAATATAAAAACTATAACTGAATACTAAATGCTATTTTATTGTTGTAAAGGTAAACTTTAAAAACGTATTATGAATAATATTTAGGGATATATTAGTAAATAATGTCTTGAGTATACACCATATTTTTCTCAAAATTACATTAAAAAAGAAAAAAATTACTTAAAAAGATTATTATGACATTAATTTGTTTTATATTTTTAGTCAAATAATTAGTTTTTATCCTTGATAATTATACATAATATCCATAAATAAATTATAACTAGAACTCTACACTTTATTAAATGAGAATTTTTTAATTTTAACTCGTAGAGGTATATATTATACTATATACATGAATTAACTAATAGAAACATAATACCTTATGTCTTTATACATTTATTTTCATTAATAAAATACACTTAATATTAAAATTATATACATTTATTGTCATTAAATGTACAACAAATTATAAATAATAAAATATTATGGCTGTATACCTACTGTATACTTATAAAATTATTATTTATATTGCGTATACGCACTTTTATACAAATATTGTTATGAGTATACGCCGTATACTCCCGTTTACGCTCCAATACATCACTGATAATATTACTGTTGAAGTACAATTTAACGGCTGTTTACAATAAAGAGCACATATAATATAATAGACTGATTTAAATATTGTGTTTAGGTATGATATAAATAATTTTTAAAAAGGAAACATATATTATATCTCACGAAACGTTCTTAGAATAAATATTTTAGATAAGCAAATTTCATTATTTAATGCGATATTAATCGTATTAAATTACATTATAATTATTTATTATTGATATACGGTGCATCTATATATAATGCGGAGTTTTTAAATATTTGCTACAATTAAAAAACGAAAAATCGTTCTAAAATAGTATAGAAAATTGCATTTACTTTTAAGTATTTTAACATTCTTTTAAAAGTAACACCCAACATAAAATTATTATTTCTATATTTAGACTGATTAGTGTTTACGTTCAGTGTTTGACGCTCTGACTTGACTATTATACAATAATAATATAACATAGATGTATGAAATATTTTGATATTTCATCTCGTCAAAAATCAATACCATTAATTTTATATTATATTTTCCCGATTGTCGAGCTTTTCTGATGTACAAGTTAATATATTTTTTTGCCAAACTCGAATGTTTGAAAGATGGCGAAGAATATAAATAACGGTATTTAATTTCATCGTGTTTTTGTCGTTTAAACTGCGTTTCAGCTAACAATTCAAATATTATTCCATTATTACCCAAATACATATTGGGTATATAATATTAGCTTCTAACAATCAAAACGCAACTGAATTAACATACTGTTCACGGTTTTAATGTAACTATTGTTTAATACGTGCACTTATGAATTTATAAATGGAACACAGTGGATTTCGCTTAATGTGGACACCGATCAATATAGACATCCATGTACTCGTAATATGAGCAAAACGGTCTGGCCCCAATTCCAATATATGCAAGGTTAAAAAACCGCATAATATGATAATTCGGTTCGGTTTATGTGGGCAATATAATAATATATATTTTATTATAACGTTAGAATATAATGTATATGTATTAAAAAACGACTTTAAAACCGATTTCGTAGAATTTATGAAATTGTGTTTATCAAAAGTAATAAAAATCATTATCTTTTAAACCGTATTAGTATTTTTTTATTTTTTTTTATTTTTATTATATATAAATTTAATGTTTTTTTTTTCAACTTTACAGCTCACGTGTGCAAAATAAAAATTTTTTCGATAATTTTTCAAATAAAAAATTAGTTTCGGTTTATATGGCCAACCACTTAATGTGGGCTAATGAGTTTGGTTCCAGCGTATTCTAATGTGGACTCCACTAATGTGTGCATTGGAATCCACCGTACATACCTATTAATTCCAATATATTGTACGTATAATAAAAATTAAAAGTGAAACACGAAATTATTAAATAATAATATAAATCGCAAATAATAAATGTCCTAACAATAAAATGATGACAGTTACCTAACCTAATCTAGTAAATAATTAATTTTGCTGTGGTTTAAAAAAAAAAATTAATTTTAATTAAAGTGTTAAATAATTAACATTATAATAATATCTACCGTGTTTGTGTAGGTTAAAATAATTTTTAAAATTTATAAACACAATATCAACCCAAGGACAACATCCTGTACAAGATAACAATTTCGGAAATAAAACTACACTTAGGGTCCTAACCACACGTTGCGAGTTATTTATTGTTATACGTCATCCTTTCTATGTTTTTTCCCGCATAGCGAGGTATATGCGAGATAATGTAATTACCATATAAATGTATATATAGTTAACAATGCGAAAACTATTACTACTTACGAGACAATATAATATATAAAATATATACATGTACATGTATATGTATATGTATATGTACATGTAGGTGTCTATGTTGTTTACACAGTACAATAATAGTCATTATTCGCAAAGACATAGCCATACGATTATATGAAACAGCAAATATTTTTTCCACGACATAAATACAATTTCACTTTTCAAAGATGTTACCCAATGTGTGTATAATGGAAATGTTAATTATGAGTTTAGTAAAGAATCAGTTTTTAAAAATTAATTTTATTGTTTTCTTTTTTCAAAGAACGGCCATAAAACAAAAATTGTTCTCTCATGTTGTGTATAAAAACAAGCATGTGACATCATCTTTCGAAGAGTTTTATTTTTAATTTTATAATTTTTTTTCAGTATTGTAATGCTATAAAATATTTTATTCTATAATTTTAAAAATATGATGCAATTGAAATTAAATTTATGTATACTTATCATAGGTACTATAACCTATATTAAGTTGTTTCTATCTTATGTGTTTTCAATATTCAAAAATTATTATACTATATCAACATTATATAACTATTGTTTGGTGTTATACTAGATTAGACGAATACCTAAAATATGCATGGTTCGATAGTACTTCTGATATATGGTATATAAATTATTAACCGATGTCTGACTAGAAATTATGTTGTTTAAAAGTTCCACTAAAACAAACAAAATGCAAAATAGCTCAAACTTCAAAAGACCCTATTTAAACTTTAATATGATTTTTGAACGAGTAACAGTATCATAAACACACGGTGTAAACTATGTAAAAATTCGGTATTCATATTTATTTTAAAAACATATCGGTAACTAAAATTATACCACGATTTGCACTAATAATTTCACACATTCGCTGTACAGAAAATGCTTCCCGAAAATTATTATATTAATAAAATTATTGCTATTATTACATACTGCAGGTTTATTGTATGTGTGTATATATATAAGTACGTATAAAATATACTCGAGGGTGGTCATAATTTATCAATTAATTCAATCATCTTGGTTGTAAAGATAGAATAGCTAACATTTTGACCACTCTGTACATACAGATTCATCTTATTTTAACGCACCCTACACACAGTGTAGATGTACATCGGAAACATTATTATTATTCTATGTGCGACACAATAATGTACAACGTACACTGAAAATTATTCAAAATGCGTATACGTGTATGTTTTTACGTATTACGTAT
This sequence comes from Eriosoma lanigerum, assembly GCA_013282895.1. Classification (NCBI taxonomy): domain Eukaryota; kingdom Metazoa; phylum Arthropoda; class Insecta; order Hemiptera; family Aphididae; genus Eriosoma; species Eriosoma lanigerum. The sequence goes on from CM023358.1 coordinate 54,205,956, forward strand.
ATATGTTACATATGCTTCTATTGTATATAAGGGAGAAAAACGATAGAGAACTACATTAATCATCATTTTTTGGAATATATAAATCGTAAAACGAGCATTTTCTCGATTTACATTATTCTTATTATAATAAATATAACGTATATATTAATTTATAAAAAAAAGAATATATTTTATTATGTTAGTTTTGTGTATTTATCTTTTTCGCCAAATAATTCGGATTCTATGTTACCGGGTACATTGTTTATTGCTTATTTATTTGTTTATTGCATTAAACAAAAAGGCAAAAAAGTTGACATTATTCACTATTAGAAATGTTTCTCAATAATAGAAGATTGTATAATAAATAATTATCGAGCGCGGAGAACACATTATGAGGTCTGAGAGAGATAAACTGATATAGATATCGGTATGGTATATTATAAGGTTAGTGCTGACGTCGTATAACGATTAATTAATCCATTTTTTCAGAGTACTCAAATTAATTAATCAACTCGAACTATTTTGTTAACTAAATATAAGGTCATCTAATTGTTTTCATATTTATCTAAAAAAGTCGAAGAGCAATAATGTGAATAATTTACAAATATACAAGGATCAAAATATAATACAAGGAGATCATACTTATAATTTGATTTTGCATAAAAATGCATATTTGAGTATTAGAAAAATTAAGAACCATATTTATACGTTTAAGATTGTATTCCATCCATGAAGTGCGTAAACAATAAAGTAATAAAGTACCTATTTGAAACTATATTTTAAGACGGCGCTACATATAGATAAAATTAGTACATTGTTGTATAGGTGTACAAAACTTTACATATTACTCGTTTAACAAATACGATTACAGAATAGTAACTACGGTTTTCTGATATTATTAACACTATCAAAATAGCTATTATTATATAAATACTCGTTATTAGATAGAGTTTATAACTTATAATAGTATAATGAACTAGATGAAAAAATTACTTTCAAATCATTAAAAATAACTCAGATAGTACAGTATTTGTTGGATATTTTAACAAACAATATTAATGCGTTAATGTTCATTTTATATTTGTTCACGTTATAAATTATTTTAATAAGATGAAATCTTCCTCAAATTGAAAATTAATTTGGAAAAATACCTAGTATAAAATAAATCATTTGTTAAGTGCCCCCCAGTCAATTATTGAAAGTTAATAAAAATATTATTTACCTACCAAATAATTGGTCAGCACAGCACAAACTACAAAAATACAAATCTAATACAATTTAAACTCTAAAACAGATTTACAAATATGAACGTAAAAATTGAACTACAGGTGGTATTATTTTGCAAATAACCAATGACCTCCGTGAGCAAGTGGCGAAAGTTGCCGCCTTATTTTGATTTTTTTTTTTTTTTTTGGTAATTACTATAATCGTTTAGTAATATATAAAGTCACAAACATTATAATATAAACAATTACATATAATACATTATATAAAATTATATACCTAATGTAATAAACATGTTTTAATAATTTTTACGTTACTAAATTTAAAATTACCTTTAACTATGAAAGAAAACATTTCACAAAACATAATTTAGCACTAATCGGATAATGATACTAAAAATTGTTGAAAAATGAAAATATTTTGTCCTCCCCCGCCTTGACAAATTCCTGCGGACCACTTTACGAATAACATCAACAAAATTACTCTAAAGAAAAAACTAAAGATGCTAAATTGTTAAACTTTAGCCGGTTATGAATTGTTTAAGATCTCGGGAAAAAACCACCACCGTTACCACCCCCATAGAACCCCGGAAAACGCATGGAAGTTTCCATGAGAAATACATGGAAGAATCGATCAGCTTTGCAGCGAATAGTACTTAATCAAATCTCGATAGACGAATACGAACGGATGATGATTACGAATTACGATTTATAATATTAGTCATTAAGAACGTTCGGTCTTTTGGTGGTTAGGCCGTCGCCCGGACAGTAAAATTCTTCTCTCTCATGGGTTCGGCCGATTTCAAGAGCCTCGAGGATGAACTGAATGAAAATGTGGAAAAAGACGTGCGGTACTGGCAGCAAAACGATGCCAAGCTGAGAGCCGTGAAAAGCGTGTCCACATACCAGGAATTCAGGTGATGTTATTATGTTATATATATTATTCAGTTTAACATCGATCTCGTAATTTCCAATAACCATTATCGCATGATTGTGTTAACGTTATAACGTGGACTTACAGCGATATTGTTAAGGCGGCTCATCTGCGTCCGTTGACCAAGAAGGAAATTGAGTATAAGAACAACCAGACCGTGTTGTGGAACAACGTAGCTCAACTAGCTCACAATATGCAAGACAGTAAACAGTGTACTGATTTCGTGAGTACCGACAATAATTTTTGACATTTGGGTATCTCACTAGGTACAATATCCTCTGTCGTACGTTTTTGTACGTTCAACAGACTGTGTTACGTGTTTTATTGTCAGGTTGCCGATGTCGACATTAAGGATAACATACCTAGTGCCTGCTCTCCAAAAGTACAAGAATTCATCGTGAGTTTCCGCCGTCTCAGCGTGGCTAAACAGAGATACAAGTATTTGAGCCTGAATGGTGCTGAACATGTTGCCAGTACGTTTCATAATGAAGAGATACCTCCGTCAGTCCTGGTTGAACTACTGGAAACGTTGCTCATATTCCCATCAAATAGTGTTAGTGATATAGTTGCAGTCACTAGGCTTTTAGATGTGATCACCGGAACAAAAAGGTATAAATTCTAACACAATTATTCAATTCTCTTAAATAGCTAAATAACATGATAGGTTTTAATTTTTTTTTCCCTTCTCAGATTTGAACTGGCCATTGAGTTCTTGAGTTCCACCGAATTGGATACTTTGTGTAACTTATTCAACAAGCTTGAAGAAAGTCTCAAGTCTGGCCAACAAGATTTGGCCGAACAAGGGGTAACTGAATGGAGTTTAAGTTTTCTAAGAAGAAAATATAAAGTCTAAATGAATGCAGACTATTCAGTTTTAATAGATAAACATGTCCCTTTTCCTTACCATACCTACATATCACACCTAAATCTGCATACTAATATTAAGTATTGAAATAGTGTGAGAATAAAATAGGGACTGTTATGGTCACATAGTTGCAACAGTTTCATTATGACATCCCATATTAATATTCGATTGCACGAGGTGTGGCAATATTTTTATTTAATTAATTTTTATTATGAAAGACTGATTATACTCCCAAAAAATATTATGATATTATATTGATTATATTAAATTTTTTTTTGTTTATTCTTGCTTTACATGTTGACAACAATAATTTATACTTTTTTTTTTAATGTGTGTTCATTATTACAATAATATAATATTTAAAATCAATGTTTCTTGTTATTTAATTTTTATCTTTTCCAATTTTCCTAGTTCCTTAATCTAATGGACTCAATAATATTATGAACTATTTAATAATTAATAATAAAATATTTAAATAAAGTAAAAACTATTATGTTATAAAATATTCAATTATATAATTATTAGTAAATTTATATTTATATATCATTATACATATTGTATAATATACATTTTGAATTTATTTTCTTGCTGTGCATGTCATAGATGTATAAATATATATTTCTTGATAAATTTTAAACACAAAATCATCCTTTAAAATATGATCGATTAAACATAGTGCAATACAAATTAGAATTAACACTTATATAATAGAAACACAGTATACTAAGAATTAGCATTTCTGAAAACGAATGAATATTTAAAAATTATTTGCGTGCTAAAATATATTTAAACAAATAATGAAAACTTTCCTTCAACAAAATCAAAAGTAAAAAACAATATTTAATATTATATCAATTGAACACAAGATGAAATATATGTACAATATAAATTAAATGTTTTAAGAACAATAGCTGAGATCATGACATTTAATTTTCAGTAAAAACACTGAATAACAATTCATATTTTAATTTGTATCTGAATTATATGGAGAAGCGGTACTGGCACTGCCACTCGATGAACTATCGATGGGTGGATGTTCCATTTCTATTTGCTTTTCTTCTAAAATGCCTATAAATTGTATTAGAATTAGGATACAATTTATAATTTGTTTTTTAATAACATTCAATCTTATAATGTAGTATTACTTTTTTGGTAATCTGGATATTGAGATTTAATCTTTGCTCTAATAGTGGATATCCTCTTAAACGTGCTGTCCAAGTCTTTGCGTAACTCCGTCAACATTTGAGTGTGCTTCTTAAGCTCCTGATTGAAGGTTTTCAGGTGACTCATGGACAGGGCGTTGCAATTTGTCAGCATTTCGTTAGTTTTTTCGAACCGTTGCAGCCTGAAATCAAGGACAATCATCATCAGACAAGGAACACACATTGCATAAAACATAAAACATATTTACATTTCTTTTTGTGCAATAATCATAGACTCAACATCTTCTTGGTTTACAATCCCAGCAATGCCCTGTATGAACACCTCGGGAGCAGTATAGTTCTGATAACATTCAATGCTTGGTGTTTCATCTAAATCGCTAGACGTATCTGCCATTGCGGTTAGCAAACAATTGATGGTAAAGGGAAAATGCAATATTTAAAATAATGCTCAAGTGCGAGTTTTCAACGACGAACTAGTGTCAAATACTATAGTATTTGTTAGTGTTGAATGTAAAACTGAAAAATTCATCGGTATAAAATTACAAAATGTAAAACGATTCAAATTAACATGAAAAAAACTTATTTATGTGTCTGTATTAAAATCAAATTAAATATTGATAATACCCATAGAAATATTATTTAATCTGTGATGATGATAACGTTAATAGATAACAGATAACGAAAATGCAACTTCTTTGATTTAATAAACTAAATCTTTACTAAATTTTATTAAATCTGATAAAAAGATTAATTTTTGTTTTGAGGTTCCATCTTCTTTTATAAAAGTTTATCGTTTTGTCTATACTTCTATATAGTATATTGTGTTTTTTAATTTTTTACTATTATTTTTCGTTTATAGTTCACACTAAATTTAAATAATCTAAAGTAGTTTTAAATTATACACTTGTAGCCCGTTGTTAGTCAAGTAAGTTAACTATTTGTTCATAATTTTCGCGTATTATAAAAATAACATTTTGTTTTGTCATCAGCATTTTTAAATATGTCGTTGTCAAAAACGACGAACACGTACAATCGACAAAATTGGGAAGATTCCGTAAGTAATTGTTGTAACCAACTATTCACATTAGATTATTTGACTCGCAAGATATTTCTAAACGTTCAATTTTGCTATTTTATTTTTTTAAATACGCAAATAAGTTAATCCATTAAAATAGTTCAATAATGTTTTAAATTTTTACTTTACTTTTTTGTTTTTTTGAATTTTTACATACTTTTCAAAAATGTCGCGATATTTGTATGCCAATTGACATTCTATATAATAAATAAAAGTCATGACAAAAGATTTTTACTACTTAATAACGATAATGTGTTATTGAAAATATAATTGTTTAACTATTAGTAATTATTATGAGTAGTAAACATTTTATTATACCGCTGATTTTAAATTGATCAAAAGTATATCTAAAATAGTATACAAGGTAATTATAGTACGCATTTTCAAATTAAAATCATACAAACTAAAATATTGATAAGTAAATATCCATTAATAAGACTAGAGTATTTAACATACAATAAATAGGGTCAGCTAAATATAAATAGGTAAAAGTTATAATATAAAAAAGCCATAGGTCTCCAATTGTTGAATTATTATTAAATAAAAAAATTAACAATATATTTTCAATAAAATGTATATTTAAAAAATATGAAATAGATACAAATTATGTTAATAATATTATAATTTATAATGTATTATCACATGATTTCATTGAGTTATAATTGAAAAAATAACAAAATATTAATTAATTTTTAATTAAAGAATGTTATTGCTCATTGATTATACTTGACTAAGATTTTTATTATAAACCTTTAATTTGTTTTAGGACTTTCCAATTATATGTGAAACATGTTTAGGAGATAGTCCTTACATGCGAATGGTAAGTTAATTTGTTCTACTTGTACTTTTTTTTAAACATTGAATTTTTTCTCAGACTAAAGAAAAATATGGTAAGGAGTGTGAAGTTTGTGCTAGACCATTCACAGTATTCCGTTGGTGTCCTGGTGCTAGAATGCGTTTTAAGAAAACTGAAATTTGTCAAACTTGTGCAAGACTCAGAAATGCTTGTCAAACGTGTTTGTTAGATCTTGAATATGGATTACCTTTACAAGTAAATTTAGATAATTAATTACATTTAAAATTTAAAATATTAAATACTTATAATTAAAAGGTTCGTGATGCTGCATTAAAAATTAAAGAACAAATTCCCAAGTCTGATGTTAATAAAGAATATTTTGTTCAAAATATGGATTCTGAAGTAAGATATTATTTTTACCAAAATATTAATTTTTGTATTCTTCATGTACTTATGTATAATTATATTTAGTTAGCTAAAATGGATGAAGCTGGTGGCAAATGTCAAAGTGCTAGTGATGTTCTGGCCAAAATGGCACGTAAAGCTCCTTACTATGAACGTAATAGACCACATATTTGTTCTTTTTGGGTTAAAGGAGAATGTCGACGAGGAGAAGAATGTCCCTATCGGCACGAAAGGCCTACCGATCCAGAGGATCCATTATCAAATCAAAATTTCAAAGACAGGTAATCTTGTAATGATAAATAAATTGTAATTTTTTTTTTTTTTTTGCCGTGCCTTGAATTTCTTTGTTAAGAAAATATAAATTGAATTACAATTAAATGAAACTATAAAATATTATTTTAGTTAGTTATTTCTTTATATTTAATATTTGTATTAAAACAAAATAAATTGTAAATTGCTATGCCTTTTTAATACTAAATATAGTATAAAACAAATAAATGAAAAATAATAATACTAATTATTTGTAATCCAACTAGATATTATGGTGTAAATGATCCTGTTGCTGAGAAAATGATGAACAGAGCTAGTGAAATGCCAAAACTAGAAAAACCTGAAGACCAAACAATCACAACACTTTATGTTGGCAATTTGAATGATATAACTACTGAAAAAGATTTAAGGTAAAATTTTTTTTTTCAGTATTATATTATATTGTGGTACTTATGATGTTATTTGTTTAATTTTAGGGATGTATTTTACCAGTATGGTGAAATCCGGAATATTACTCATGTAGCTCATCAAAATTGTGCATTCATTCAGTATACAACACGAGCTGCAGCTGAAATAGCAGCAGAGAGCACATATGGTCGCTTAACATTAGGTGGTCAAAAATTAAATGTACGTTGGGGTCATGCTCAAGCACGCAAGGATAAAGAAACTACTAGTTTAGCAGCGATGAAAGAAACTAAAATGAAACCTACACCGGGACTGCCAGCTCCATTACCGCCTTTGCCCACAGAATTACAAAATAATTTTTTCAACATTGCACCTCAAACAGTGCCTGTTGTTGCTGCACCTTACATACCAGTCATGCCAACATTGCCTCATCCAGGTATGCCGTACATGTCAACCCCTCTTTATCCACCTGGTACAAGCAAATAAAATGTTCATTTTATATAAATATATATAAAATAAATTTATAATTTTTTTTTTATAAATGTTCTTGACACTAGTTTTATATCATTTTTAAATCCCTAATCAATTATAATTATTACAATTACAAACAAATATCACAATTAAACATACATTTGATGGTTATTATTTTATGGATCTAGTATCTAGTTTACCTTCCTATTCCATATACCTAATTAACCTATTCTCTAACAAACACGACGGTATGCAAGTATGATATTATGGAAAATATACATTCAAGAACAAAATTCTTCAAGTATTTTATTGATAAATCTATTCAGTATAGATAAGTATATAATTCAAGAATATTGATACAAATCATTATATTCTTTTTACTGATAGCTTTTATATTTGTATAAAAATCTACATTTAAAATAAATAATTAAATAATAATTAATTTACTATAATTTATATTTAATTAATAAACATATTTATATATAGATTAGTAACTTTATACTTTAACTGAACATTTCTTACAATAGTAAATATTTTATGTTGAACTATCATTAAATTTAATATATGAATTATTTACTAATAAAAATGTTTTCTAATAAATTGTATAAAAGTTTGAGGTAGAGAATACAAAAATAAATTTAAATTAAATTAAATATTGGTTAAGAAAAACCTTAACACAAAAAATAAAAAACGATACAAATTCAATTAACATTTTTTTATTTTAATAATAATAAATTATCATTTAAAATGAACACATTTTTAACCAAAAGTCTAAAACGTAAAAATAAATAAAAATTATATTTTCATTATTTGTAGAAAAAATTACAAAACACCAATATTGCATAGTCATGACACCAAATTAATAACTAACACCTACTTCGCTTTTTTGAAGTGCTTGATATTTAAAAAATCCATCACCTGGTAACGGTGGTAAGAATGATGAGGTATACCATAATTTATATGTTACATACCACGTTGACATTGCCACTATACCAGCCAACAGTTTTTCAGACATAGTATGAAAATACATCATTGTGGTAATGAGCATTACCTCCCAAAGTGCAACGAATATTGTAATGATTATAAATAAAACTTGTATGTACGGTGTCATCTGCTTGTAAACAACTTTTAATTCTCGTAGTTGATTTTCTTTAAGACTACTAAATGTCGTAGCAACACATTTTCCATCCTTGCGTGCATTTTCTTCTTTTATTAACACATCTTGTATCTTATCCCAACCAATAATTGGCCTTGCTTCACTTATCATTACTAATGCACTGTATATTAGTATGAAAACGTGACCTGATATGTCGAATGGTTTCCATTGAAATCCAGCAGATCTGCACACGGATCGCGAGTGCCCTTTTCCAGAACATTTACCAAAATATTCTTCTAGTTGATTGAATGTTTTAGTCCAAAAGTACCAAAAGAATGTAGCAACAACCAATCGAGCAACATGTCTGAATACGCTTGTTTGAGTATTGAGACAAAACACTTTGCTAGTGGTCATCACAAACGATAGTGTCCACAGTATTGTCCAGAACCAACCAAATTTAACAAAGTATTGGTTAAGGAACGTACCGCTATCTGCGAAATAAATTTTGGGAAATCTAACAAAATCACCCACTATTGAAGCAACTAACAGAATAAAGTATACAAATAACCGTTTATGCGTTGAAAAAAATAAATACTTTTTACATCCGAACAAAAAAACTGTCAGAAATGTATTTGAAATGGTTGCCGGTTCTCTGACTAATAGTGTTCCTTTGCATTCCGACCTCATACTTAAGCTGGATGGTATGTAGTTTGATTCGACCGATCCAGACCGTGTATTCCTTTTTAAAGTCATTTTTAAATTGAACGACAATAATGACTTGAATTATGTTTGGCTAAAAATTATGTTTATGTTAAATTAAATAAAATATTCGATAAATTAATTCACATCATACTTCGTGATTGTAACCGACTTATGATAGGTGACTTTACACACCATTAACTACAATTTCATTTTTATTTTATTATTTTTTTTTTTTTTTTTAGGTACTTTCACCTTCTTGGACTTACACGATACATAAATTATAAATACAGAAAAATAAATATTACATGATAATCAGATAAATTCATACTCTTGTCACGTTCTTATCAAAACCTGAAATAACCGAGTGTGAAGTTAGCTGACTAAAATCAAGGTTAAATATATTGATTGACTAAAACTACTCATATGTATGTTTGGATGCGTTTAGGAAATTCCAAGGGGTCATATAATTTATATCATTGATTAAATTATTACTATTATTGACTATTAGGTCTTGGATTACAATGCATTTGCATCTTTTTTTTGTAATGTCTTACACAATGTTTTCCAAGCTACAAATTTGTTTCAAGTACTCCATATTGTAACTACAAAATATTTTTGGGGCATTTTAGACGTTTTTAATTGCATTTTTTAAGTTTTTAAGGCATTTTTGACCTATTTCTCGTATTATGACTAAAAAAATTGACTACATTGAAATAAAAACATAATACTACGTAATATAAAAATTTTCATTTTGAACTATATAATATCTATAATCTGGTAATCTGGTTTTAAATTAGACAAGGCTGAAATTTATCTTTATGTCACACCAATCAATTAGCCGATTTAATTGCATACAACTTTTATCGGAGTATTTTCTTATCGAGCGATAATAATGAAGGAAAAAATATTAATCCAGAAATATTATTCCAGAAGACTTGACGCCTAACGATATGACATTTTTCAAGTATGCTCCTATCACTTCAGTTGATGTAGAGAGGTCATTCTCAATATATAAAAACTTGTTGGCAGACAACCGTCGATCATTTAAATTTCAAAATATTCAATAATCAATAATTATATTATTATTAATAATATAAAATACTATAGTATTTATAATCTATGTTTATATGAATTCATTCATTTATACTGAGCTTCTATATTAGATAAAGAAAACATATGCGTACCTATAAGAGGGGGATTTCTAGTTCAGAAGCCCCTTCCCACCTTTTTTTTTTACCCATATCAGAATAATCAATAATGTAAATTCGTCCCGTTATCGCCATTTTATTTTTTATTTCCATAAAATCCAATTTTATTAATTTAAGAAATTTACTATTCTACCCAAAGAAGAAAAAAGAGCTAAATATGACTTAACATTCATAGTTTCTTATCACTCAATAAAAGTCAGCCAACTTTGGTCAGTTATCTTCACACACGTCCGTGCATCCGTCGATTAGATTTTTTGTTGATAAAATGGATAAAAAAGTGTAATTTCTCGAACATTTTTAAAAATTAGGTATGTTTATTTTATCGAAAATATCAATTTGAATCAGTTGCAGATCTACCGTGGGAAGAGAAAAAATGAAATACTAAACAATTAATAATACTTTTCAAAATTGAAATTAATTGTAAAAATTGTGGGTCATATCCTCCCTGGTAGATAAAATAAGGCATTTTTGTAGTATAAATTTATTATTTTATATCTATATTAATAAAGTGTACCTATGCACTCATATTTTAATATCCCCTCCTCCACCCGTGAGAAAACTCTAAATTCGCCACAGATTGGAATATTAGATATTATTATAACTATTATAGGCCAATAAATAAATTTAAAACCAATTCAAATATTAAATAAATATTCTTATTTTAAATGAGTCCATTCATTAATGATTATTATATTTAAGTACCTAGGTATAATATTATTTTTCTGTATTTTTATTTTTAACCATATCATTACCGATTAGCGATTATTAAAAAATAGAAATTTCGTTTATATTTAGGTAGGGGAGGTGCGTTGAAATAATTCAGAAATTTTCATGCGACAGATAAGTCTCGCCGATAAACAACTGATATAAACATGACACTTACCGTTGGCACCTTCGGTACTTGAAAATTTGTAATTTTAATCAATATAATTACGATTAAACCTAATTAAAGTTCAGCAGTTTATACAATTTTGTTATTTGTTTGAAATGTAATAATAACCGTTTGATGAGTTAACGAGTAAACTTTTAAATTATAATGGTAGCTATTATTTATTAAGTACCTACTTATAATAATAAATAGTTATACAAGATGATCAAAATATTTAATACTACATTTTAAAATCATAACCTAACCTGGCTAACCTGATGATACATCCTGTAGATTTATAGCGATTGAGTAATTATCATTTGAGATTTGACCAAGGCTAATATTGGTACCTACATACCACTAATGGTAATTAGCAATTGTAATATTTATGGCTAATAGCTAATATATATAATACTTGTCAATAGTTATTTCGTGTACTATAATATATTAATTAATTATTTATTTATTTATTTATTATTATATCATAATTGTCAATCATTTCAAATAATGTAAAGTGTTTGATTTTCATTGTAATATTATGTAATATAACAATATACATAACATAAATGAACAAAATAATTTACGATATCGCGCAAAATGACTACAAAGAAAATTGATAATCAGGAAATTGGTTTGACGACGATAACAAATTCAAATGTTCGATTGGCCAACGAGATCCGCGGCCGCATCACGTTTGACTGTCCATTTTGTTTTCCCTCTGTTGTAACCTAAGAAACTATCAATAATAACAATTACGATTAGAAATATGTTCAATTGAAATGTTTAAATTAATAACGTACCGCAGATGTCAATGCATTTAACCTGAAACACATATGTTGGATCAGAATTTTCTATATCCTGATCGTTGATTCATAAATACGAAATGTCTATTCTTTCCCTCGTTCCGTATCGCGCGGTTATCTATTAGAAGTAGATAACATTGTTCCGTATTCATTCGTTATTGATACGGGCGATTTAATGCTGGAAGTTTGGACTGCCGCATCTGCGACAGCCGGTATCGTCTCAAAGTTCGCCAATACCTGCAAGTTCTTCGCTTTATCTCTGAGCGATAAACTCGAATTTGTTGACATCGCGGTGAAATATTTTTCTGTGTCATTCTGGTTGCCACGAATCAATATGTTCGCATCCGATTCCGTGGCCAACAAATCCGCGCGGTCGTAAAAAGACAATACGCCAATTTTTCGGATCTTTCTTTGTCTGCTGGTTTGGTTTTGCGCCAATTGAATAGACGCCCAAATAATATGTTCTTTTTGTTTTGATTTGTAATTTTGATCCGATCACTTCTTTCAAAATCAGTAAAAAGAAGAAAAATTATATGTTTTTAGCAAATTATAATTATTTGTAATAATATCTACTGCGGTTTATCTCGTACCGTATCACAGTTATCTATTTGGAGTACTCATTCGTTACGAACACAGATATCTCATTTCGTCGACGTTTGCCAATACCTGCAAGTTCTCCGCTTCGTCTCTGAACGATAAACTCAAATTTTCCGACCTCGCGGTAAAATATTTTTCGATGCTATCCTAGGTGCTACAAGTCAAAATGTCCGAACCCGATTATAACACTTACGCAGCCGTCGAAGGATAGTTAATTGATTTTACGGAAGAAAGCTTCGTCTGCTGGTTTGGTTTTGTGCCAAATGCTGGTTTTTTGTAAATATACCATCATACTTAGATCTTTTAAGATAATATTAATCTGGACCTTAGTTATAACTAATATATTACCACAAAAATTGTGCGATGAAAAATAAAAATTCGTTGAAAAAATAGTTTATTCTTGCTCACATTATTTTTTACATTTATACAATCTGTAAACAACTACGTAAATGACTAATGATATTTTAATACGACATAATATTACAATATTATTTACAGCTTTTTTCGGTAACTCATATTGGTATGATCGTGATCCGATCTTCAAGAACAGCCCGTCGAGGGCGACCATATTTTTGAGATTTGTTGGGCCGCCGTTCGTTCCCTTTTGACGTTCGAACGACCGCTTTTTCATAATTACCGACGTTGTAATTGGCGATTTTGTAATTGCCCGCGAAGTTATTCATGTGTTTCGTCACGTGCTCGTCACGGTCCTCGTGATCATCAGCTGGCCGTCCGTACTCTTTGGCCACCGCCGAACCCAAGAGGACCGCCGGAACGCCGTACATCACGCCGGAAACTCCGTTCACCGCGGCTACGACGGTATTCGACGCATCTCCAAACACGTCCAAACCTCGATCCCAATCGCCAGCGGCCACGTGCGCTGCGCCCTTGATGTGGCCGACCCCCGGCCAACTGTCCACAATAGATTCCTTGTCGCGCAAGAACTTCATTTGCGTGTCCACGGCGCCCTGGCCGTTGCCGTGGGCCGCTTGCACAACCGATTTAATCTGGGACACCACCAGCGCCTGGTCCATGAAGTTCTCCTGCGTAATCCTCGCCGCTTTCGCGTCACCCCGGATAACCTGCACCAACGATTTAATCTGTGATATCACAGGTACGCCGTCCCAATAATTACCGTCGCACCGGTGCAGCAATAACGTCGTGGCGATTAACGTCAAACAGATGAACGATGTCGGCGGCAAATTCATAGTGTTTGCGTCAACGATATCGAAAATCGTTTACAACGTAACTGCGATCGTGCCTATCAATATTATTATGCATGCAAGTCCCATCATTACCACATTAGTTATGACTTACGGTTAGGTTGAGTTAGTTTATTTATTAACACGAAAAATGATTAGCATATGCAATATGCATTCTAAAACGAACGAAGATTTTATTAAATTTTAAGCGTACCTACATAATTAAAATTTTTTTTTTATAATTCGCTTCATCTGAGTTATACATATTAAATACTCTGTCGAACTGCGATGTATGTACCCAATTAGGTAGGAAAATATTATAATAATTATGATTTACGATTATTATCAATTTTTCATGATTATAATATTATATATAGGTGAGAATACGTTTTAGTTTAACCTTTTAGAATAATAATCTGCAGATTATGTTTTTTGTATTTTTTTTTTTTATACAAACAGTGTTTTCCAATATTATTATTCAACATTGACCCGATTTGTTTATCAGTTAAAATATAATATGTGATATGAAATTTTAATATGTATAGATAAATATAAAATATTATTATTTTTCATAAATATAATACGAAATTTGGACTTTAGGATATGATTATATTAAGAAACAATTTATAAGATTTATGTATTACAAAACTGATATGCAAGATAAAGACATTTTATCATAAACATAAATTACTTTATAACATGTAGTAAAATTTGTCCGGAATACTCGGGATGATAGAATTTAATGTTCCTCCTCGAATCCTCGATATATCCGTAACCATTTAACTTTTCAGGTTTTAAATTTATAACCAAAATACTAACTCTAATTCAATGTTTATTTAGTGGTTACTTTTCTTTATACCTATAGGTACATAAATTATATGAGTACCATTGTAGGTATATTTTTCATCTATAAAATATTCTATTCAATTATAGGTACATATTTAGAGTCAAATATTGTTCTTTACAGATAAGTATTATACAGAAAAAAAAAATGATTGTTGTCGAACCCACCATATAACAACAGAGTCATCTCTACGAACAATACCTAAGTGCCGATGGTCAACATATATTATATATTGTACCTATATACCTACCTTAAATTTTAACTTTCTTTCAAACAGAAGAAAATGAATATGGACAAGTCTCTAAATGATTCTGAACCTAAAATTGGTTAAGTTACATTGATCAAATAATTTCAAATTTAAACTAATATACTTTTTATTCAATATTTTTATAAAACTTGTAATATTTTTTTACACAAATTTTACACAAACAAAGTCTTTAAATTAATAAAATAAAATACGATTTTTCTTATTTAAATTGTAATAACAATAGAGGTACTACTAATAATTACTAATTAGTAATTCCTATAAGTTATATAAGTAATTAAAAACAAAAACTACTTGTCTTATATTTTTTCCTTGTATTAAATATTTTTTGGCACAATATTTGGAGAAAAAAATACTAAAAACTTATATAATATACATATAAAAAAAATAATAATCATATTTACATAATATTAAACCTACAAAACTTATTCGCACTGTTTGTATAATATTACACAATTAACATATACATATATAGGTATTTTGACAATACACAAAATTATAAGTAGTTACAATTAGTGAATGACATATTGTACGATATAAATGTGAATGTTTTGGTTCGCGAGGGACTAAATAAGATGATAAATTAATAAGTTTATATGAAATAGCAATGATATTCACATTGTCATCGTTTTACGATTTTACGTAAAAACGAGCGACACAATATGACAGTATACAAAAACGATTGAAATCTGTTCATTATTCATATATGTATATAGGTACATAACATTATATATTTTCATATAAAAATATGTATGTAGAAAAACAATAATGATAATAATAATAATAATAATAATAGATATAAAAAATTACATGTTAATTGTCACCATCCGCTGTTCAACCGGACAGTCTTTTCCTGAGCGCGAAATACGTTAGAATTCTAAACATTACGAGCATGATGAACAACTTGATGATTTCGAAGTACGGATGCTTTCTGTCCACGTTTAAATAATAAATAATGATATTAGGATCTTTGAAATGACAATAGCCAGAGTCGCAATCCAACGGTTTCCTGTCCAGACCGAAAACGGTTATCACAAGTCCAATTACACCGCAACGCAAGAAGCTGCCTTGCATCACAACTTCCATGAGCCACGGAACCTGGTGCGCGAAGTCGAACCCATAAATGGCCAGACCCAAAAACGGCGCTATCATCATAGGACCAACTGCACTGCCGTTCTGTAATGGATGAGATATTCAAAATGTTTAGTATTCTTTATCGATTTTTAAACATTTTTTTTTTTAAAGGATTAAACGTTCTATCTCAATCTCTATATATTCTTTTGTTCCTCTTACATGTCACACCTATTTGAGATCGACCTGAAATCCTAAATCTTCTTTACTAAATTCATATCAATTTCTATTATATCCAGCCATTTTTATTCAATACTCACCTTTCACATATCCATCAACATACATTATTGATGGTTCTTTATCTTTAACCTTTAAAATCTTCCCTTCAATATATCTCCTCGCATTTTATCCACTACCAAAACGCATAATTCTCATCCATCTTTTTTTCTATTCCAGATCAGCACTCTGATCAGTACAGCATCACAGACTTTATGACCTGAAATACAGTCTTGAAAATAACACTTATTAATTGGATCTCTCAACTTGAACCACTTCACCATCATTCATCTTAATTACTTATGTTTGCAACACCGCCATTTTCCTTTCTATTTTACTAATTTAGTTTTTTGTTTCCTTTTTTATATCAAAAGAACTTAAACAGTTTGGTTCTCATTCAATTTTTTATGACGATGCATAAGTTTTGTTCATTACCGTCACATTGAATAGGGATCCCACGAGCAGTCCCATGCCTTCGGCGACGAAACAGACGAGTAGGCAAATAATATTGAACAATAAAAACCGCAGCAATTCGTGGGGCAGTCCGGCCATTGAATACACGAAACAGGTATAAATACTACTGAAAAATATCTGCACAAAGGACGA
Source organism: Eriosoma lanigerum (assembly GCA_013282895.1). Taxonomy (NCBI): domain Eukaryota; kingdom Metazoa; phylum Arthropoda; class Insecta; order Hemiptera; family Aphididae; genus Eriosoma; species Eriosoma lanigerum. Next base: position 54,223,080 of record CM023358.1, read on the forward strand.
TATAGTTAAATATAGTTAAAAATAACAACAAAAACATTTATTCAAAACGCAATCGAATATTAGTTTACACGGGATCGTTTAAATCGCATTATGTCATAATTAGTTATATTAATTAATAACGCTAATAATATATTATACGAAACATTAAAAGCCAATTATTTTGAACGTATTTTTATTTAGGTATCATAAATGCACTCAATAACAGAATATGAAAAATTGCCGAAACATTGTGATGCACTCTGTATAATAATGTTTAGTAGCTTATATAATTTGAACGACCACGTGTGTGTGCATTTAGAACATTATAAAATTGTAATTTTGTCCTTACAATGGACGGTACTCTTGACAATTGAAACGCATAGTAATACGGCCTCAGGCTATACCATCTATTAAAGTATTCTTGTTTTAGTAGTTTCACTTCAGACGGAACTGCAAAACAATATGAAAAACATAAATAAAGATTGCGCAAAGTAATAATGTATATTATATAGTATATGTTACAATTCATAATTTGTTTACACGTATATATATCATAATACAGTAATAGACTAATAGGTGTACAGAATAATCATGATAACGCGTGATACAAGAATGGATATTGTACCACAATATTTGTTATATTAACCGTAATATTTTATGAACAAACAAAAGTGTGTCTAACAGAACATAACATTGTTCTCGCGATATTTTATCTCTTTATTGAATAACTACCTAAATTTTAATTTTTATACTGATATTCATGCTTATAATTATAATAATATGTAATAAACAAAATTCAAAAATGATCACGATGATCTATTATTTTTTTTAAACTCGGTTTATTGAATCAAAATAATACATCAAATTCTGAATTAAGTATAGTAGTAATTAATAAGTGTTGAGCAAAATCGACCTTGGTCTTGTAATAAATCCAAGAGCTTAAAGGTAAAACCAAAATTTGTAGTGCAAGAATCAAGATCAAGATCAAAATCCAAGACTAATGTTTTATCATGGGTTCATAGTTTTAACTTGCGATGAGAAATGACTTGTGTTTTTTATGCGAATGATTTCTGATTACAATGAATGGTAATTGTGTAATATATTTTGCGCTGACATATCTTGAGGACGAAATTCGTTGTCTACTGTTATATGCATATAATAAAGGTTACTTTATTTATTATTTTTATTTTTTCGTTAAATGATCTATTGCGTGTATTTATATTGATATGTATTTTTTATTAACTAGAAAATTATTTGTATGTCTTTTGTATTAAAAATATAAATTTTATTCATAAAAAAATGTTCAATTCATTGATTATTAAAATAGAAAATTGCGTACATAAACGGCAACTGCTGTTTAATAAATGAGTAAATAAGTCATATATTGTCATTTATGAATTTAATAAATAACAAAACAATGCAAGAGTCTTACAACAAGGTAAAGACTAAGAGTTTTGGTCTTGCTTTGTTCATCACTATTAAAATGTTTTTTCAAAAAAAAATTGAAATAACGTGTAAAAACTCACAAGCAAGCACTTGGACCATTGATTGAGTAAAAGTGTGAAAGAGAATATTTCCCATGCAGAATTTCATGTGATTGAAGAATTGCGTGCCGTCGTTGGACTTGCCGTAAAACACGATACCCACCGCCAGGCCGCAAATCAGATGATGGTAGAATTGAATGTTTAGGCCGATCTATCGTGGTAATTTTTTAAATTATTATTAATCGCAAGGAAATAAAATGATCGAATTTAAATTTAATCAAATGTTATATAAACCTTATTTCGGTACATCTGCAAAACCATGCGCTGCCAAAGGGTACAAAACTGTGACCAACTGGAAGTCGGAAAGTCCACGCACCACGTCTTTCCATATTTCGTCACGTCGTCGTAATCGTTTTCGGAATCATTTTTGTAGTTGATCGGTGGCAACGGAAGCATTTTACTGCTGACCACGTTACCGTTAAGTTCCGGCAAAAGGATTTCGCCTGGAATCACAAAAATAGCAAATAAGTAAATCGTTCGATATTATGTCCAACAATCATTATAGTTATGATTATAAATTTATAATTAATATGCTATCGTTAAAAAAAAAAATGTTAAATTTACTTAAACAAATATCAAAACCATTCCACCAAATCCGGTTACTATCGGTTACAATCAAATATAAAAAAGTCTATAAAAAAAAAAAAAAAAATGATTACCGTTGGCCGTCTCTTCATCCAAGTAATAGTTTTTAATCGTTTTCCTCGTATTGTACAACGACAACTTGCCGTTGTTCGTGGCTATAGCCAATTTGGTGATGTTGTCTGGTTCCTCGCCGTCAGTCGCCTCGATTATGAAATCGGCCGGATTGTACGTCAGCGGACAGTGGAGCCCGACGGTGGACAGGAATGGCACTAGCTGGTCAGTGGAGCCCTGGTACACACAGTTCCCTTGGGACAGCACGTACACGTGATCGAACAGTTGGAACATGCTAGCGCTCGGCTGGTGGATGGTGCACACGATGGTACGACCCTGGTGCGCGAGACCGCGTAACAATTGCAGACAGTATTTGCTGGAGACGTTGTCCAATCCGCTACAGCACGCCAATCGTATATGAAACAATCGTTGAAAAGTTGTATTTTCAGCAAAATTTTTCTTACCATTATTATACATCGATAGACTAAAATTACTAATTATAATGTAAACTAATTAGCAAAATTGAAATTATTCAATATAAATAACATGATTTTATACCTGATGAATGACAATAATTAATTACTTGCCCTTCCCACACACACATACACATTAACCAAAAATCTTCAAACCTGTATCAATATTTTACATACTACGAAAATCCAATTACAATAATTCTAATGCTAAACTTTTTTCTAAAGAAGTAACTTATCGATAAAAACTATTTTCACATCTGACTTTACTTAATATTATTTTAATAAATATAATATAGTTTAACATATTTATTATTCTGCAATTTCTTCGTTCAAATATAATGTGCATACCTACATTTTAATTAATATATTCCGGATGGATTAACGTACGTAATTAATGTTATATTAGTTAATTATTATATTAATTACTCGAATTATTAAAAAATAACTGTTAGCTTCGTAGGTTGTATAAAGTCATTGCAATAGATATACATCTATGATACTATAACAACCAATAAAAAAGATTAAAAAGTGATTTAGGTTAATGGTTTTTTCCACATTATGTCGAAATTTAAAAATGTAAATAGCTTCTAACACTGTTTAATGTACACTTATATATTTTTAAGGTCGTACTCGGAATGTTGCCATTTAATCGTCGTTTGAAATGTAACTACTTTTGATCGATCGAAAACACCAATAATGCAACTCAACTGTGTAGCAACTAAATACATTGTCGAAGGTTTTTCGTACGCATGTTCTTTAGGAATAACAAAATCCAGGAATATCAACAATCACTATGCGAATTCGAAACAAATCCGTTCGATAATTCGCTGCAGCAAAGTAATATATTATTAAAACTATAAATATAATAATAATGGATAAATAATATTTAAATGTAAAATCGATCGTGACCTACCTGGTGGGCTCGTCGAGAAATATGATCGGCGGGTTATTGATCAGTTCCAGTGCGATAGACAATCGTTTTTTCTGACCTCCGGACAAATATTCGGTTCTCGTGTGTTTGCTCTCAGACAATCCCAAGACGTTTTGGATTTCTGTGACCTGGACATGATATATTTTAGGTATAGACAAATTAAAAATATCACTACAATTTATATATAATGCATCGTTACCAAACATAGGAATGTATGCATAAGCATTTTTTTAGAATTGTATTAGTTTTTTTATTTCCATTATTTTCGTAACATGTAAATATTATCATCTGTATATTATAAAATATACTTACGACCATTTGTTTTTCTTTGGTCAGTATACTGTTTGAGAGTTTCAGATCTGCCGCGAACATCATCACTTCGTTTAGCGTTAACATCGGCTGGATTTTATCCTCCTGCATTATGTAACACGATAACTTTCGAAATAATTTCTCATCTCTCACTTGGCTGTTTATCTTTAAAGTACCACTCACGCCTTTGTAACTGAAAATCGTATATTATTATATTTTTATAAGTAAACAAATGGTACAACATGGTTTTCTAATAGACCTGTAAGTATTATAATATTATATAATGTTGAAAAAATTTCATTTCTCTACAAAATACTCGGTCAACGTTATTAAAAACCCAGGTTTTGAAAGTTTATAAATACAACTTTACATAATACGTTTTTACAAATCCGGGATTTATCGAATATGACATTTTTATACGTATATACGATTTCCTATAGGTTTTCTTCAGTAAAAAGAATTCATTTTTTTTTTCTGTGTATTATTATATAATAGATTGAAATATTATATATTTTAATGATTTAAAGTCAATGGCTATAAGATTATATTGATTGATATTCCACTCATGCCAAAAATTAAAACTAATTCGTCCAATTTCCTTTGTCTTCTATCGTAATTTTCTGTTATTTTCCCTTTATTCAAAGTCTAGGTTTTATGTATTTAAATGATAATATATTAGCACCACTAAATAATCAGTGAATGACCAACAGGTTGTGAAACAATGTTCTAATTAGTTTAATTTTCTAATATTATAATAATACAATACTACAACCACGGATTCAGTGTGTTATTTATATTTTTTATGGCATCCTCAATTTACATAAAAAACTATTAATAATTATTATGTAATATCATTTGTCGTTACCCATAATACAGTACATTTTTTTAAACTCTTCACCCCAACCTAACATAATCATAAAATAGTTTTCTCTTATTTCGGTTCCAAGATTGTGTCATTCTGCGTCACCGCGTTTTATAAGTTCTACTAAAAAAATCTCTGAACTTGTGGGAAACGATATCATATCATTTTCAACCGCTGAAATTTTCACTTCAAACTTAACCAATCTAAGATTATTTTTGTTTTAATGTTTTATTGTCTGGACCCGTGCACAATCGTATTTTTTAATAATTTTAAAGTAAAACAAATACGATGGTTTATTATTATAATAATATGCTTACTTATAGCCGGACAGAGCATTTAACAAACTACTTTTTCCTGCGCCCGATGGTCCCATAATACACGAAAGTTCACCAGCTGAAAATCGGCCGTTTACCGATTTCAATATTGTTCTCGATGGAACTGCAAACAAAATAACAATAATTTAATTTTTACGATTCCTTTCAAACGTTTTACATTTTATATATTTTATATTTTAATTTTTACCTCAAATCATCATATTTTTAATGTTAGGTAGGTACTTATACGATTTTGTAATGATGTAATAATTAGTCAACAAATGTTTGACACTCACGTTTTACATTAACAAAATAAAATATGAAATGTGACAAGTGATTTATTATTATTATGTTTTGATAAAAAAAAAAAAATGTAAGTTTGAAGTAAGTAACAGATATGCATTTACTGTATAGTCCAATGCAATTTTCATTATAATAATGGATAAATGAACAAAATATTTCATATTCATTTTATAAAAAAAAAAAATATCACTGAGTATATTATACTCTCGAGGTATTGTTATATAATTGTGTAAAATGTATGCACAGGTATTACCGATAACAATAGTTGATTGTTCGTAAAACCTGATAAAACTATTGAATTATAAGATAAAGAACAAAAAATGAGATATTTTCATTAAAGCTGTAGACTGTAGTATATTTTAAAAATTACTTATACTCTCAAATGTTTATTTTTAAAAATATGTTTGTATAAATAAATTCTATAAAAACATAATAATAATAAAAACTATCTATATTTATGTACAACTAATATCATAAGTAAATAATAATAATTAATTAATCAATTATTAATTAATTACTATTACAAATTATAATTAAAATAACTACAAATAATTTATAATTAAATATAAACTGCACAACAACCAAACATATATGTTAAATGTTTATTAGTATTTAGTGAATTTCTATTATATTTTAGAAATCTATAATTGTTTTGAAAAACGTAACGTAAATACCTATAATTATTGTATACCTACAGGCATCAAGTAGCACGAGACTGAGTATATTTAACAAAAACAATATAATTGATTAAAAATAAACTTTTTTATCATAATTATTGCTTTTGTCTGTAATAAAACATTATGTATAGTACGACAATTAATATTAAAAACATGGTAAATAGCAACGAAACAGTAAATGAAAAAAACAAAAAAAATTACAAAATAATAAAATAGTAAAATAAAATAAAAGTCAATAGGAAAGACAAACCGAGAGTAACAAACTAAAAATTAAACGAAAAATAACAACAAATATAAAAAGGTAATTTTCTAAATTGTATTGGAAGAGGACAAAGATGAAACAAATTTTATATAATGAAATAAAAAAATAACGGGAGAAAATAACTAATATTAATTATAAAATAGGTAGAAGTAGTATCTTTAGGATAATTATTATAACTTAAGATGGAAAGAAACAAGAAAAGGATATTTCTTTATAGCGAGAAGGAAGGAGTGGATAATGTGGTCGATATCAGAAACCTGATTTTTCAAATAGGTAGTGCATAAAGGGGAAGAACATACCTACGTTAAGTACTTAATATACGATGAGTACTACAGACTTTTTAAAATAAAAAAAATTAAGAAAGGATTGATATTAGGGCCGGAAGTCAATTATAATATTCTTCTAAAAGTGAATTGTAAGTTATAAATCAATTGAGAGTAAATTTCTATAATCTTATTTCTAATTTATGAAAAAAATAAAAATTGTTCCGGAGCAAAAAAACGACGGGAATATCCTATGTAATATGTGTATATAATATTTAGTCAACGAGACTAAATTTCAACACGATTTTTACATTATCGTCTGATCATGGAACGGCACGCGTCATGTTAGCTTCCCTTTGGGGAATAAATTAATATAACAATAAGAAACTTAAAAAATATTCTCGGACAGAATACATATTATAATATGGAAATTACGCACGACAATAAAGGCAATTTTACCGTTGAATATTATCATTATTATTGTACGTAAAATTACTCGAAATCACAAACTTGTTTATGAGAAATTGAACCTGACGTAGCGACGTAGAAAGTGAAAGCAAACGGTTTCAGGCTGAAATCATCAGATTTTCCCTATCCGGAACCCAAATAATGATAACATTATAATAATTACTACGGCACTGCGATGTGTACAAAAATATTATTTACAGTCGGTTATCCGTCAAAAGTATTTAATATCATTTATAATATAATATTATGTTCGTGCGGTGTTCAGAAACGCTTATGGAAGATCTCACGACTTCCGGTCGTCGATCAAGTTTTGAGAGGGTAAAATTCGTAATAAATATTACGTATTCTTTTACTTCTAACTATTCGTAACTATAAGTATTCTAACTATACTAAAAAATAACTAATCGTTTACCAACTATTATCAAACTGTTTGGACGAATCGTAAAATATTAGTATGACGTCCATCGATGTTTGTTCCGTTTTGTTTTTCACTTTCGTTTACGTACGTTTTTCGGAGAATTTTTAATTATGACTTTTATGTTTATCTACTATTATAATATGTTGACACTGAACAGAATAATTATAAACGTGTCCTGACCCTAATTTTACGTTTTATAATACAATTTAATGTATTATGCATACAATATGTCTTTTTACAATATATGTGGAAACAATATAATATTAAGTAGGTACAAACATTAATAAGTACCATACGAGAAACGCAACATGATTCGATTTAACCATCGTAGACGACAATATTCTTACAACACAATGTATAATTTAAATTATTATTATTATTATCATTACTATCAGTTACCTATCTTTGTATTATTATTCATCAACAAGACGATACAACGTTGACAAAATTATCGCCTTCTTAGTTTTTTAGTACCTACTTACAATTTTATGATATTATTATCATTGATTATTCAGACGATATAACATCATTAAATCCTTTTGTTCGATCCTACATTATTCATGATTATTGTTCAAATATACTTCAATGTAGATAATTTGTTGTGTATATCAGATTTTCAAATTTAAGACAATCGCATATATTATATACAGTGTGATCAGAATATAGTATTACAAAACTTATAGAAATAACATTGAAAATATTGTATTGGTGTATTCCCTACCATTTTGTAACACAAAATTATGATCACTCTATATAATTAATATATGGAAAATATATTTCATTATAATAAAATGTCTTTTTATCTAGCGTTTTTAATAAGACATTGAAAAAAACATCATTTTGTGTTTAAAATTATATATTTCATGGGAACTTTTAGTTATCAAAATAACTAAATTGTATTATGTTGATTTCAACATCACAATTTTTTCAAAAATTGAGTTTACAATATTCATTTATGGACAGCATCGTTTTTTAAAATTATTTAGTTCGTCAATTCACATTTTAACTTTAAACATATTTTAATATTGAATTGTATTAATTACAGAATAATATATTAAGTAAGTCTTGGAAGGGCCCCTCAAAAATACTCATAGCCTCTCGAAATAACAAGACAATTCTCAAAATGTTTTCTAAAGATATTTTAATGTGGAGGTAGCCCTCTTAGATTTTAATACTAATTGTATCACTGGATTATATACATTTTAAAAGTACCTATTCACAACAAATACTCGAATAATCTATGATAATAAAATATTATAATATATTCTTTAAAACACTACCAATATTATATTAATATTTCTTGAAGATTTTAATAATTTATTCAAATTCTAAATTTAGAATAAGACCCCGTATCTAAAATATACCGTTCATAAGTAGGTATATTGCATATTAAACATTTATGAAATGAAGTATTTTACAATAATTTTGGGAATATTATAAGAATCTTAATATTAATTAACGTAGATAATCTTCAATTGTTTAACATTTTCTCGATATGATTTATTAACCGTATTTGATTTATATATACTAGTATAAAACACGCAGTTTTGATAAACTTTCTATTATAATATTTCATGCGAACCTATATGCATATATATAGGTACATTATATTTATATGCAACGTGTATAGTAAGAATATTATTATACCCAATGTATGTATTACAGATAGACGTTCGAATAAGTGAAACTTAAAAACAACAAAAATAGAAATAAACACCAATACTATAATTTTTTAAATAGTTTTTTATTACAATAAATTAAATAACGGAAGAAATATTTTACGTGAAAACGATTTAATATATATATATATATGTAGAACATAAATACAAAATTCAATGATAATAATTTAATATATTTACAAAATTTTATATTATATATTAATTTTATATTATGTAAGTATACCGTATACATGTTTCAATTATATCGAATACCATTTACCGAATTTAGTTTTAAATTGTGTATAATTTAGACACTATACTTAATAGGTTTGAAATAATAATGATAATAATAATAATATATTCTTTAATTCACAAGGTTAATGTTAATTAAACAAACTTTAATTCTGCTAAAAAATCTAGTAAAAATAATAACACTATATTATACTATAGTTTTTTGTTGTTGTAAATCAACAATATTTTATACACAAGAAAATAATTAAGAAATTTTTATGTTTCCTAAATCATTATTATAGGTACGTAGTACATGTGGCAGTCTCACACTATACATCATAGTAATCAAAACACCATGTTTCTTAGGAATTTATTTGATTTAATATTATGTAAAATAAAGATTATAATTATATTTAAAAATTATTTGAAGGTTAATATTTAAAAACAATCATTTTATGAGTTTATTTTGGTCATTTAACATTTGAAAACCACATTCAATTTTATTTATTGTAAATCAAATTATTAAAACTTATAACATTAAATTCTGACTATATATATATTATAGGAGTCGTAGTGATTATATAGCATTATAAGCGTAGTTATGTAGTTGTTTTGTTAGCCTATTCGTGACCCTTTAAATTAAGACATAAGATAAATAATAATTAAGTTGAAACATGTTTATGGTACAAATAACGATGTCAGCCTTTAAAAATATAGAAAAAAAATCACCGATGTCAATATATAACAATAATGATATTTAATAATTAAACATGTGACATCATCATTGGCGATGAATTGTAAGCATAAATTATTAGAATTAATGTATTATAACGAACAAGTAAAACCTAAAACCGGACAATATTATAGTCATCTAAAGCATAAATTGTTTTACTTATAAAACGAACGGAAGTATGAAAGTATCTAAATTTTAACAATATACAAATCGAGAAAAAAAAAAACTATAGTTTCACGATTATGTTATGATATAATGTTTTAAATTATGTGGGCTCTTCTAATCTTTAATGGCAATGTACTTTTTTGGCGATGAAATTTGACTGCACGACTAACTTGAGTCCTTTATTATTTAACATAAAAAAATCCAAAAATAAATCAAGTCTCTTTCAAAGAGTTTATAAAAAATTGTATAGCTCACTACCATATAGAATACATAAATATGTTCCACTTGATGAATTTAAATTTACATCGTGAGTAATTTATACAAAAAGTACCTCGGTCTGAAGTAAAAAATTACTCGATCTGAAATTAAAGAAGTTGTAGAAATTAATGCTGAGATTAAAATAATACAAAAACGAAATATTATATAGCTCATTTATACAAATCTATCGTTTTCACGGTGTATATAGTATACACAATTATTAAAATATAAAATGTATATTATTAAAATATCCAATATTACTATTTCTTTACAAAATAACGAATTCGAAGCCAAGCTAATGGTATTTGGCAAAATATTATTATGTATCTAATACAATGATATCTAATACCTATAGTTCTATAGATTACAGTACCTTAATAATTAATTATTTTTATTTTTGCCGTAATCATGCAATATACAGGTTCATGACGAAATGGGTAATATATATTTATATTTATGCAACGGATAAATAGTATATGTCGTGAAAAACTGCAAATGAAGAATCAAACTGTTTGTAAGTTTATTTTTCGTGTTAAAAGTGTATTCAAAAAACACCGGCCGCGCATAAAAGTTCAATTTTCGAACAAAAAGTTAAGAATTTTGCCTGTAAAACGTAAATTGTAATATTATTATATTCGGTAGAGCAAAGTTAATCATCATTTAGATAATAAAAATATCAAAACAATTATTATTTGAACATACTTAAGCGTTACTTAAACACGTATTTAAATGTAAATTCTTAAACATATAGTTTTTTTAAGAAATATATTATCATTCAATGAATTTTTTTCGAGCATTCCAAATATAGTAATTAATAACTTTTCGAGGTTAGGATGACCAAAGACTACAATCTAACCTAACCAAAGATGACAGAACATAGACGAGTTGTACAATTGTAATTTAGGAACATAAGTATTTTTTTTCAACTAGATAATTTTTAAAGAAGATATATTTGTAAGAAAAAATTATTCTTTATCTTAATAATTGATAAGGATAAATATAAAATATTATACAAATTTATCTAGATAATGCAGTCGAATATTTCATAACAATACCTACTAAGTATATTTGTTCGGCATACAGACAACGAAAATTTATTCAAACAATTGTAACGATAATATTGATATTATTTGTTTTATGACTGAATATTATTGTTTTCAGAGCAAAATATAATTATATACATACCGAACGAGCCACAACAGGTTATACAAGTTTTTATATATTATTTTGTCTTTCTTTCTTCAAATTAAATAAATATCTCGTAGAGCTTACGTCCAGTATACCTACGCGATAATATTATGCGTGTACACAAGATTCCGCCACAAGGATAAAATAAGGAACTCTCACTTTCATTTCGGTCCATGTCCTACGGTAGCGTAGCCGTCTGCCTTGTAATTTTTATTACACATATATCATATAGCTATACGCGAGTATAATAATTGTCCAACTCTCGATGTAAACAATACGAATATTCACATAGCTTCTCGTGGCTTTCTCGACGGGATTCGAGAATTTAACGACAAATTAAATGACAATATAATACACAATATGGTTATTCACCAAACACGCTGTCTATGTTGGCCTTTTTTTTTGTGTGAGGTAGAAGAGGGAGGAAAGAAATATATGTACAATTATTTATGTGACGATACCGATGGACAAAATCGATATTAATTTGTATAGTATAATTGTATGTTAATAAATCATAAATAATTAAAAATAGTATAATATTATAGTAAAACAATAAATAATAATAAAACGAAAATTTGAAGATATTGTTCAGATGAAATTATACCGTAGAATGAATGTACAATATTTTAGTAATAAAAAAAAAAATTCCTACGGTAAATAATATTATATTGTGATGCAAGATAACCGCGATTTGACATTTTTAATGTGTTGAAAGAAAAAAACAAAATTTTTAAATTATCAAATTTAATCATGAAGAAATATTCATGTTATATTATATTATAGTTATAGTATAATATTATAAGTTTATATAAAAAATACTATTATTTGTTATTTAAATTACGGTGGTAGAAAATCATATTCGATACGCACATGATATAAGCATAACTAATCAATCATTGTTACAATAAAAATAATCTCGGTCGGAATCGCGATCGATTATCGAATAATATATTTGTGGAATCAACGATTATTATTATTATTATACATGAATATATGTGACAGACGAACGAGACAAAATCGTCAACTATACATCGCGTCACATCGGTCGATGGCCGTGACGCATGAGGTAATCGTCTGGCCGAAATATTAATAAAATTAATCAAATACGTCCGCTCCGTGACCATACGACCATAAGAATATTTATTGATACGCACCTATATGACGTGTTTAAATCATTATTTTATGCTTTAAGTCTAAGATATTATAATCGACAATTAAAATGTATTTTTAAACGAGAAAATACTTTCATAATATTTAAAATATGTAAAGAAATATTACTAAATGTGTAAGCATTCCGGAAACTATTTAAACAAATTAATATTCGGATACGTCAAAATAAATGTATGAAACTGAAAGACGCACGAGTATACTGATTTACTCTGACAAATGGTATTAAATCATGTCACAGAGCCATGTTATATTATTACATAGGTAATAAAAAATACATTATACTTTGTTAAAACTAATCCTTTCGACACGCCTTTAAATTTATATATACGATGATAAATTCAGTGGCGCACGAAGATACTAATTTTAAGCCACCGCAACAAGTATACATTTTTTGGATATAACTTAAAAAAAGTTTAGTACCAATTACCAGCAACATAATATATAAAATGCCAAAAAAATAAAGAATCCAAAGGTTGTGATAGGGGCGTGTTTACGGGATGGGGGGGAGAGATATGAGGACTAGATCCTCTCCCTTGACCTTATTTTTCTAGTGATTATATTTTTTCGACAATTGACATGAAATAAGTTATTATTACAGAAAAACAATATCTCCCCCTTGACAAAATCCTAAATACGCCACTGGGTTAGGAGTGTTAGGACATATGAGAAAAAGTGGAAACGATATCATTAAGTTCAGAGGCGCAGGAAACATTTTTACGTAGATAGTAAACATTTTAGTGTCATATTATAATTTTATTTTATTTTAACAAAGAAAATTGATAAATACACATATATTATATACGAGTACACATCATTACATAATATTCTGTAGTTACTATACATTTATGATATAAATTATATATGGGTGTCAATGACCCTAACCCCTTTCTCTGACGCAACTGATTAAGGGAGTACTAGAATGGAAACCTATAAAGGGATAAAGCCCCGTGACACAACACAGAAGAGATGATTAGACTTGATAGAAAAAGGTCTTAAAGCCCTAGGAGGGCAAGAATGAAAGGAAAGAGTCAAATAATTTTTATATCCGAAGATATTAAAAAAATTAATAATACATCAGAAGAGATGTAAGTAAAGCCTACTCTATGCCAGTAAAGAAGAATAATAATAAACTTAGATAATAAGCATTTTTGTCAACATTTTTAAGTTATTAAAAAATAAAATAATTGTTTATTAAATTATGAATTTTATGATACCTACTTTTGGTCAACATTCACAATTTTAAATTTAATTTAATATTTTCTTTTGAACCTACTAACTACCTTCACACGGCTCTAATTGTGAACATATTTAATTGGCTAGACAACATAGGTAAATTTTACATTTGATTATAAATTTAGTAGAATATAAAATATTTTATACATTGAAAGAAATGGGTAGAAAGAATTAACAAATTTGTATATTTAGTTAAGTTTATAATTTTATATTTATTTATTTATTATAATAGTTTATTTTTTTTTTCCTTTCAACTATACTTTGTGATTATAGTCATAAAAATAAATTGCTTCGTTTGAATATGGTAACACAAAATTATGAAAAAACCAAGCTCATTGCGTCTTTACTGACTCGTGTGTCGTGTGTTAGACGATTTCGGGTTATAAAAATGTTGATATGACAATGAAAATTTATAACGTACCTACTCGTATTTCTCACAGTTTTTGTTACACGAAACATCGATCACCCTGTATAGATACACGCACAGTACGTCGATCGCATATTATACACACTACTGAAATTTCTATCATGCTCGAATGAAGATAACGTATAAGAAACCTATTTATATACACAAGTAAAAAATTACGCTTATTACAAATTATTTAATTTCATAAGAATATCTAATAAAATGGAATAAAAGTATAAAAAAAAATTGACATGGCCGTTCGATTGCAATAATTCGCCTTATTTCCTCACCGCTGATCGCGGCACAAAGTAAGTTTATATGTATATTTTTATTATATAAGGTTAATAATCACGTTTGTGAATACGCGTCCTACATTCATTCATATTTAAGTTCATATTTTATTTATGTTAATGTATACAAATATAAATAAAATAAAAAACATTTGTATCCGCGCGTCTATCCCACGGGAAATATACGATATCGCAAAATCGCAGACTGCACGTATAATAAAACTTGAATTTTGTTGTTGTTTAGATTCAACTCGGAGTTATAATAAACTTGTTATCGTATTTGAATAAACGAGGAACGTCGTGTTTATGTGGTATTCGAATAATATATTTCTATTGATTCGACATGGGATCAACTTGTAATACATCGTCAACTTGTAATACATCGTCAGTCAACGAAATTATATTATATACGCGTGTTTTGAATTCTTCTTAAACGGATATGATTGTTATAATATGACGTTTTACAATATAAGAAAACTTTAAAAATATTTTTCTCTTTAAATTTGATTATAGTTAAAACTATAAGTTCGACACAAATGCCTCAATTAAAATTAACTAAATATAACTGTGATTTGCAGATTTCTGATTCCGTCTCTAAAATCTTAATCGATTGCGACGAACCGACGATGGATCAGCCTAATATATTATATCACATATTGTATAGAGCCTTACTTAAGGGTGAGTCATGGCTGGAATTCAGTCAGGTTCAACTATATTAGAAACTCTCAAAGACAATTTTTCGATTATGACATTTATTTTAAGTATTACATATTTTGAGTGAGGAAATCATATAATCTAGACTGCAATTTTAGTGTTAATTGATTTGCAATTTCGATCGAAATACATTTTATAAGTTTTATTATCAGAATAAATTTAAAACAATAATCTCCTTTTAATATATTTTACACTTTTACACAAAAAGAATTACCAATATCGAATGCCACTGAGTGAAGAAGATTATTTAATTATCCTATGACTTAATTGTTAATAATCATTCATAATGCAGAAAATATACGAAATATAATTATAAATATAAGACACACGCGATTAAACACAGACGGAAGGAATTAAAAATTATAAAACTATACTAATTAATTAAAAAATTAAAAAGATGTTTAAAATTTTGACATTTTTTTACCTAGTAAGGCTAATATTTAAGAACTCATAGATATCACACTCGTCATAGTAAACTGTGGTTTTTATAAACCTTATTTATAACGATAAAACAATTAAATTATGTTTATTATCACATTCAGTGGCGTATTTGCGGTGGGATATAGGGGTACTGGACTCCCCACAGATCAACGTATCTTATAAAATGTATACACAATTATATTTTAATAAAAATTTGGGGCCCTCAATTTTTTTTTCTAATACGCTACTTATTGCATTTATAAACAGTCATTAAGTTTTAATAGTTATATTTCGATTAAGGTTTTTTTTCTAAATTTAAATATAAGTACTACAATGTGTTGTATCATATCATTCGTTAAACTCGTTTCGGAAATTCTATTAAAACTGTACCTATAAACTATAGGACGATATATCGTATACTACAGAAAATTATGTTACAAAAATAAATATGGAATATAATAATTAGTGATAATAATATTGAAAACATATATATATTATATGTATTTCTCTGTATATAAATTTAATATATAAACGCATAAATTATATAAAGCGCCTATATAATAAATATTATATTGATTTTATTACAATAATTCTTGCTGAAATTCTTTTTTCCTCAATTTGTTCACTCATAGATTGTAGGTATATTTCGGAATATACATATTAATAAACTAATGATATTGTTATATTTTCGAGCCATGTATAATATTTTATATTATAACATTTTTATAATAACATTATAATTAAACTAATAAAATTAGTTTTCAACGTTCAATGACGAAAACTGCTTCAAATCACGTTGACGTAATTATGCGTTTTTATAATATAATATATTGTTACTTATTAGATTCTTATTTTTTATGATAATACGTCAAATATTACAATATATTGTATAATATCGTAACAAAAATCATTTTAAAATCTAAAAACTATCTTTTGGATGATGCATTATAGTGCATTTGTGCGCTACAATAAAAAATGCGGTGATAACGGTGCTGGAAAATAGGATAGGTTATGTTAGGTTATAGGTAAATTGTATGGAAAATGTCTCTAGAATAAAAAATCTTAAAAGTATTTTCGATATTATTGTTCTTCCCGCACATGAATATATCGACGGATATACATATTTGTACCTAACCTAACGCAGAACACAAATTGTGAAGTTTAGATTGAACTTAAGTATAATCATCTATTAGCCAATTTAAAAAAAATTAAATTAAACATATTTTGAAAGGAATGTCATATTCGTTTCGTAAAATATCATCTGGCAAAGAAGTTACAGTATGTTAAAAAAATAAAAAACTTAACTAGGGGCGCTATTTCAGTATTTTTATAGGAGGAGCAAAAATTGAAGCAGGCCAATTTATATCGCCGATCAGGCCAATTTTGTTTGATATTAAAATTATGTTAGTAACTTACAACTTCATGTGCGATTCATTCATTTGGCGTTGGCATATTATACATCGACGCGATAAAATACGTAAAAAATAGGGGAGCTGTGATCCACCTTGCTCCTCCCCAAATGGCGCCCCTGAACTTAACACACTATAACACTGTTTTGAACAAATTTAAATACAATATACCAATCATACCACAATATACAATATTATAATAAACACTATACATATAAATTAACACCAGTGGCGTATACCAGTTATAGAATACAGACTTGGGCGGCAAAAAATAGTGTCATTTATATTATTAACTTTAAGAAAAATTATAAGATTCGAAATGAATAAAAATTGTAGACGTTATTATATTGTATGCTTCATCTTAGATTTATATTAATATCATAAATAAAAATGTATCAAAAATGAAATGTTTATTATATTAAATTTATAAAATATGTTACCTACCTAATGTTGTTTAAAAATAATGAGTGCCTTGGAAATAAGAATTTCAATAGATGACAATTTAAATATGTTATAATATAGGCTGCATAATAATCATAGCCAACGAACATCAAAAACCTTAATCCAATAATACCTAATAAATGTACCAATAATATTTAATTATTAAGATATCTATAATAATATAGTAATAATAATCGTTAGGTGTATATAAGTATAATGTTACGTACATAATAAATTCATATCGTTGCGTATTTATATATTGGAAATATATGATATAGAGAACCACATTTGTTTTCGTCGTTAATATTTACGGGGAACAGAATACTTATGGTAGGTTATTTTATGTAACGGCAAAATATAATAATATTGATAATCATATTTCAACTATGTATGTACGTAGGTAGGTTAGGTATTATATAAAACACGATATTTTCTCGACCTATAAACGAGAATGATACAAAGAAGCATTCTAATTCAGAATAATATATCAAATAACAATACGGTCATCGAAGACACAGACAACTGGTTGTCGATTTATTAACCAACGTGAAACAATAAGTAACAACACTACGGGTCACCTCTATAATAATGTTGTCCGTTACACAGTTAAAAACAATTATATCAATATACTTTTATTTATTATTAATTAATAAATAAATACACATCTACTTACATTTAAAAATTAACGAGCAGATATTTACGGATTTTTTAATTTGCTATGAAATATAAGCTGTAACGCGTAAAATACATAATATTTGAAAATAAATAGTGCTACTTATTCATATTGATAAACGAATAGTCGAAAAAAATAATTAAATGTTTTTAAACTTTTAAATCATACCAAAATACGGATTTAAATAATATCATTACAACAATTAAACGTAAACATTATAACCTGTAGCAAAACGTTAAATCTATTATAATATAAACGATTAAGTATATATATATATATTAGATATTTAGTCACACCGCTCCAATGTTTGTTCCAAACGAATTTATTTACTGCACGTATTTTTAACTTTAAAAAATGTCCAAACTCAAACAACATGAGAAAACAATTGCTTTCTTGCAATAATATAAAAAAGTTATTTTCTGATCAATTATATAAGCACGGTACACGGATCTACCTTTCCGGCTGCAATCATGCGTATACTAAAATAAGGAAAATGTAACAACAGTTCACACACTTATTTATAATATCATTTCACTACTTAACTCATAATGAATCTAATTTTATAATTGAAAACGAATTGACTTTATAATTAATCGAATTTCCATAGGATTTAGATGATACCAGATGATTATGTTTACTGTTAAATTTCGTATAATTTTGTGTTTTGTCCATACGAACCATACAAATTAATCAAATAATCGTATACCCTAGCATAGCCTATATGTTAAATCGGTTAAATATCCAAATAAAAGTTACTAATTTTTTAACGGTGTAAATCATTTTAGATACGAAAATGAAATTTTAATAAGGAACTATATTGAATGGATCTAAAATCGTTTAAAGCATCATCATTTGATCTTTGGTAGGTATAAACGCAATAATAATAAGATAGTATAGAATACTATATATAATGACCTCTTGGTTGCCAAAACGACGGCTTCACCACGTACGTCAAATCTTCGAATTGGATATCCATAACTGCGGTCCTCGGTCAATATCGTAAGCACGAAGTTAGAGCAACACCAAAATACGCGAGTTTCCGTTGTTCGCATATAATATCCGTGCCAACGTTTCTATGATATTTTTTAAATAAAAAAATTTAAAAAAACGTTTTGCACTTAATAAAAAACGAGACGGAAAACCCGCGCCGTTGTATTAATTTATACGATTGAAAAAAAAAACAACGATATTTTATTTTCGATCTAACCGCTCGGGACGTTCGCCATGGTTTAGAGCCAGCTGCGAGTAAACTAAAGCCCGGGCGGCATGGACGGGTTGACACGCGGCCGGCCGGCGAGTGCGCGTGCGCATCAGGAAAGAGAACTGACCGGCCGAGGTGGACGATAATAGTTATAATAATTATTGTTATATTCAATTTGTAATTATATTGAATCGAACGCGTTTCGTGGTGAAAGACCACGTACGAAAACCTTGACACTGCAGCAGGATACGCACGTAACGACACGGATTTCATTGGATGGAGCTAGGTCAGGTATAAGAGCAAGTAATCGATGACCTGGTGTCCTGGTTAGTAGTACTTAACCATTCCTCCGACTACGCCTAAAAAAAATTGATGAGTGAGTTGAGTAAGTTCGAAGGCCCAATACTGCACGTTTTCCTGTTCACTATGGACGGCAAACATTTTAATCGATGTTGTTGAAAAAAAGTTGCTAAACCGAAATCGTGTTATGTTTCCATACTGCAGGTATCGACGTTCAAAAGATTTTGAAAACGTTATTGTTTTGTAGACGAATAGGATAATGTCGGATTGGCTAAAATAGCCTACTATGAAATTCAAAATTACGGGCTCATCAAATATACCTAATTCTCTTACTTTGACCATTCATACGCTGAATTTCCTCCCTTATTATTAATTTTAAATTTAATATCTTCTTTGAATTTATAACTTCATACTAAAAATACCAGTTTAAAAGGTGCCTACACAGTTAGGGCCTTTCATGCGTTCGCACTATATAGGTTAGTCCAACTCTGGGATAGGATAATTAAAATCTAAAATCCTTGAACATTTCCAGGCACCAACTAAAAGAAAATCTTTTTAAAACGCACTATAAAAAAAATATTTTTTTTTTAAGAACAAAAGAATAATGGTGACGTTATGCGTTTACACCACTCACGAAATTTTCGTGTATCATTCGTCGAGCATCTATATCTGATAATGTAAACGAAATATTATTACTTTAACTTGTGTTGATATTCGCAGCTTATATCGCAAATAAAATGTCTATTAACTACCTGAAATTCAATTTATAAATATAGTATATTACAATGATTGAAACTTGAAATTCAGGAGAGTTCTCGAATTGCATCCAAAAGAGATCCTGGGTAAGAGCCTCAGATGATGTCAAATTCACCGCACGGTTATCCTTTTCCCTCAATAATAATATAATGTCATAATATGCAAAATGAAAACTTTTCTCATCAACATTCTTAAGTTTTTCTACTCGTCTCCTAATCATGTGTAAATAATATTCCTATGCGCGCTACTGTATAATATTGTTGGATATAAATTTTTTGTTGGATTTGTATATAGATTAAAACAATTAGTGTAATTATAAGACAGGTAGTTTAATATATTTATTCAGAAATAATTAATTAATTTGAAAAGTATAAATCAAGATAAGACATCTTTATAATTAAACTTAATATAGGTAGGTAAGATATTATTTTATATAATTATATGATACATTTGAATAATTTTAAAAATTAAAAAGAGTCTTAATTATATTCCTACTTAGAATACTAATTAATATTACAAACATTAAATAGTTAAACTACCTATAACTTTTCCTTAGACTCGTAAGTAAAGACAACTGTGACGACGATCACGTTGATTTTGTTACCAGTGGGTGTAGACCTATAACTACCCAAACCAGTTATTATTACTGTACAGTGTACAGATATCAATACTATTGATTGGCATAATAAAATGTCCATGGATAATAAAATGATGTAAACTATTTTATTAGAAATGTTGGCAGTTTGACACCCAGATTCTTAAATATCATTTACAAATTATTTATAATATTATCTGTATGTAATATAAGAACAGTATTTGAATAATTAAATCGTACATCGTATATTATTTTATTTTTACCTCACTTTACACTTCAAAATGGACCCGATAAGGGTTATCAAGGGTTGTCCTACACCTGCATAAATTATCTTCATTTCACTAACTACTCCATCAATCCACATATTCCTCGGTCTTTCTCTTCTCTTCTAAATCATTTTTTTCGTACTTCGTCTAGGTATCTCTAAAATACCAAATATCATTTGTGCCCACAGATTTGAACGCCTTATAAATTCTTATACAAATGTAAATAGAAACCACATCCCCATTGTTAGATTGAAAACTCTATACACCTACTGTATATATTTTACATATATCAAATTAAAATATAATTTAGGTACGAATAACTACTAATTAGTAATAAGTATACGAACATATCATCAGCATCTTTAATCAGATTTGAATAATTGTGTTTCCCCTAAGGTCTTAACACATTATATGTTCATATTAATAGAACTTCATATTCAAATTTAACACACGCAGTTTATTTATCTTCTCTTCAAAAATAAAAACGTCTTTGAATTATCAGTTTAGAAAAATTAGTTTTATATATTTACGTATAATTATTTGTATAATGCTTGTCTGACGACTATATTAATAATATTAAATAAAAATTGTTTAAATGCACCATTACATGATATGTAATTTTTATACTTAAATAATTTAGTAAAAAATATACAATACAATATATATATGCATAAAAATTACGAGATTTTTCAAAAAGACAATCACGATCTAATAATATACCCAGCTAATAATAGTCAATGGGTAAAAATACACGTCCAATACACCAGCCCCCTCATTCCAATTTTCGAAAAATTGAACATACCAATAATTAGCACAGAATTAGCATGAATTTTCACGCCTATATAGTCCCAGAATTCGGGCTGTTTTAGTTTTCCCTGATAATCACTTTTTCTGTTTACCACGTCACGCAAGTCACTCTCAAAACAGAAATAATCAATTTTTCTAATTTTTTTTTTCACTTTTACTTTAATTCAATGTGTAATTATATTATACTCTATTACATTACAAACCAACATCTCCAATCTATAGAAAATACCTATTATGAGATAAACTCAATATTCAGAGATCAGAATATTGAGTAAATAACTGGATAATAAAGAAATACAAATTCATAAAATAATATTGATTGCTTTAGAAATAAATAAAAACATACATACTAAAATTACAATAATAATATTGTAATGTATACAATATAATACATATTTTGTAAAATTAAAGAAAAATCGAAAAATTAATATATATTGGATACGATTATAATAAATAATCATAGACGGAGATTTGATTAAATTTTTGGAGGGCTAAAAGTTATTGACGCAGTGATTCATGATCGCTTTAACCTTTTAGTTAGGTTAGCCTAACCTAACCTAACCTAACCTAACCTAACCTAACCTTTTAGTAATAAAGAAAATAATGAATTTTGTTTTTTTTTTTGGAGGGGGGCTTTGATGAGTTTTCAGGGGGCTAAGCCTCTCCCCCCCCACCCCCCGATCATCGCTATTGTAAATAATACATAATAAAATTTACGACTTCTAGAACAAATTTAAAGAAATAAAACTAGCAGAGAGTAAAAAATTTAATATTTTCCTTTATTATTTATAGTTTTACCAGCTATTTTGCTAGTATGATGAAACTTGTGTTTATGGCAAGGCGTATAGATAAATCTTGGCTTATGATTTACAAGAATGATTAATATTTGCCAAAAAAAATATTTTATTATTACGCCCAAGTCGTGTTATAAATATAATAATTAACTACAATTAAAAATGTATTCGTTAAACCTTAAATAATAAATATTGCGTTTTATGAAATACGAATATTTTTTGGTCGTAATAATATTGTTCCATCGTTAAGACACAGCCAACAGATACAAATCCTAAACGATGTTTGTCATCGGAAAATTAAACGATGTTTTTGCTGGTTTATAATATTGTTCTTGCAGAACCATATTAACCTTCTACCAATTTTGAAGTATGAGGGTCATTCGTATTAGTATTATAATTATAAAATCCTCATCCAGTCATCCCGGTGACGGGGAATCATTAAATAGAAATATGTTATTGTTCATCAATGTTAAGTTATTCTGAGTAAATCTATATATAATTATTATTATTATTATAACGAGGATAACTAATGTATGTTCGAGTAAGAAATAACGAATATATTTTGTATAAACATTTACTCCTACACTAACAATTACGCATTAGGTATTCACATAAAAATTATACTTCTATAATTTGAAAAAACGCTGTTCTGATGAATTTACCCGTACAGTGTACGGTGAGACTTAACTCTTGGTCCGTTTTGCATTAATGGGTAAAAAACCAGTAAATTCGCAATGACAATGCGAAAATAACCCTATATAAAAATCTTAATATCGCTGCTATATACCGAAATATTATGTTCATTGGGTTAATTAATTAAAACTTAAAAACCTTGAATACAAGGTGCATATTAAAAACGTTCATAAATAAATCAATGATTGATCTTTAAAAAAAGAACCAAATTAATGGTTTAGTCCTAAAATCTAGAAGTGTTGTAAAAAATTATCACACATCAATAATAATTATGATCAATAATATGTCTGTTAGAATGTAAAACAAATTAGTAGATACCTATAATAGCTAATTATAATATAGGTACCTTGGTTATAATGAAATAATAAATTGGTTAATAAGAATAAGAATTTTGAACTATGGCATATTTGTATTTTATACATAACATGATTAAACATCAAAGGTATAACATATTATAAATAGGAATCACTGCATCAGATTGAAAATTAAATAAATTCTAAATTACTAAACAAGAATGAATAGCGTATTTTTTAATGTTCGTTCTCGTGATTGAAATAATTTGAAAGTTATAAAATGTATTTTGTGTATATTTGTTTTTTTCCATCCATCTAATAAATAATTCTTGTGACTATATTTACACAATTTCCAATTGAATAATATTAAAACGTATGACTATTAATTGATGAAATTGGCGAGAGCTTTGTCAGAAGAAGAGAGAAAGTCACAAATATCTTTTAGAGTAAAAAGTTTAAAGGTAATACAATATTATGTTTTTAGCGAAGAAGTAACTAAAGTGATAAATGTTACAATATATTATATGGAAAATGGAAAATGGAATATATTCAAATATTATCAACATTTTGGTTAGGACTTAGAACGTAAAGTTAAGTTATTAACATTACATGATAATGTTATAATATGCATACACGTGTGAAATAGTATATTCAAGATGATCAGAACTTTTATGGTACCTACAGCAACAAAAATAAAGATTTCTATTCGATTTCAAATGTTGACCCCAGAAATTGTAATACCTCCATGAAAGAGCGTTTAAAAATTATAAACCACCAAATACATTAGATTATATATTTTCATTATACGAGTATAAAGTATTTTAATCTTTATCAATATCACGCATTAAAACGAGAAAGATAATTTGACATAAAATTTTTATCTGATATTTAAATTTAAAATGAAAAACTATAGCATATGGTAAACAAAAACTAAGACCACTAAAAATAGAAAAACGTTTTACATACTTGTATAATTATAATTATATCGGTTATAAGTTTATAACTTATAAATTTATAATATTATTCAATCATTGTTGTGTACCCAAAAAAAAAAATATAAAAAAAAACTTACCGCAAACGTTTACCTTACACTGTTACGTGCAGATATATGTATCTGCAGGCTAATTGTATAATTTAAAACAAATAAAAAAGGTCCAAAATGTACGCATATTAGCTAGATTATTTTTCCGAACACTATACATAAACACCGATAAAGACAATGACTATTATATTATATACTTACTTATGACACTATATGACAGTCTTCATAGAAAGTTGAAGAAACCAAATAATTTATGCAATTAAACAAATAGTTATGCTTATACCTGCTCCTTATACACTGACTTTAAAATTGTAAAAAATAATAATAAAGTAAATAATAATAGGTATGTCTAGTGAAAATGTTATCAAATACCAATGTGTTGTTAATTATAATATATTATGTTCACTGAATTATTATAGTTATCATTGACAAATGTGAGAAAATAAATAACTTGAAAATATGATTTAAAAAGTATTAAACTAAACCATTTTCAAAAAAATGAGAAGTTATAATAAAAAATAATAATATTCATATAGATATATAACTATAATAATATATTATCTTATAGGTAGGTGTTTATTATATAATTAATATTGATAAACGTAAAAACATTATATAAACTTATATATTAGTTAAAATAGGTAAATACATAATTATATAATGTTTTCAACTATTTAAAGTTTAAGGACAAACATTCAATTTGGGCAAAAATCATAGTGTGGTAACAACTGTAATAGGTCGAAATTATTAAATGAAGAACATAATGAACATATTCATCATCATATCCGAAATATGATAAATTTAATAATAAAAAATAGTAGGTATTATTGCGCATCTACCTAATGCCTATCGGTATTTATAATATAGCATTTTAGTTTTTTACAGTACGTATTTATAACAAACAAAATACACTTAATTTATTAAAACAGTATCAAATTTGAATTTGCAAATAATAATTATAATTACAACAAAATCTATATTTTAAAAATTCAAGAACAAATCACCTTAGACCTTGCGATGATTAACAAAGAAAATATAAGTAAATATTAATTAAAGTAAGTATTTTTCAGTATATACGTATCAACGACAGAAATTTGGTCAATGATAAAAACATTTTCTATTATCGCATTCTTATATCTTTACTTTTCTTATAGGTATAGTAGTGTTTATATGGTCTATATTATTATAATTTATGCCAAATATTCGTATAAATGAAATGTAAAATGTATAATTAAAACTATAATTGTATGCCCGAGAACAAGATCCATTAACGTTATAAATATAGACTTTAACGTCCGACCATATATGTACATAAATTAATGATTGGTATTCATCAATAATTATTAATATACCTAAATAAAAATATGTCAACAAACAACGATTTGAAATTAATATTAAATTTATAGAAAAAAGCGTAAGAAAAAAATTTGGATCGTCTACATAATATTATGATAATACCATACTTATTACGTAGTAGTGATTTCCAATCGGTGAACTGTGGTGAAAAATTAATTTTAAAACAAATTTTGCATTAAAAAAAAAAAAATGTTTTATGTCAAATTTTGTTAAAATAATAATTATAATTAAGTAAATTATTATAGCTTTAAGTGTAAGTAAATGCAAAAATAACAAACAAATTTATATAATATAAATATAATAATATTCGTTATTTTTATTTTAATCTTGTAAAAACATTCGGCGGTTCGCAACTTAATAACCTAACCTAACCATTGCTACTTGTGACATGAAAAACCTAAATAGGTATTAGGTATTGAAAAATATAATACCTAACCTAGCCTTTTTGGTACCTATTAAATTTTACAAAATATTCTCAAGGTTATAAGAATAAAAATTGGGGTTAGCCTAAATCTAACCAAATTTTTAATTCTAAAATATCGATAAAATTATATTTGAATATTAAGTGAAAGCATTATAATGCTTATATTATCTATAGATACGTAGAAAATTATTTCATATACCTTTATGATATTTAATTTGTATATTTTTTAGTATTAAAATAACTACAAAGTAATAAAATAAACATTAATTATTTTATTTTTAATAAGATAAAAAAATACCCAATTACTTTTATAACAAATGTTGTTAATCGAATTTAAATCATTAGTATTTTTAAACATTTAGTGCAATGTGGCAATCAATTTTTATATCATACTACATTAACCTGTGTACTATGTCATAACAAATAATGATTTAAAAAAATTAATATTTACAATATATTATAGTCGAACGGTGCACATGCGGTACGATGTGTGTGACGACTACCAGTATATATAGCTACAAGGTTGAATAACAAAATGAAAGTGATCTAACGGGCGGGATCACTTTCTCCTCCATTCAACAACCTAGCGGATTCACCATTAACTGTAAAAAATACAGTCGGAAAAATGCATGCCTGCAAGTGTAGAATTTTCAATGAATTAAATTAAAAAATTGCTCATAATATGTACACCCAGATTAGTAAAAGTAACTAAGCAGAGGTGGAATTAAGGGTGATGGGCAGGTATTTATTTATTTATTTATTTATTTATTTTATTTCTATACGCCATACGGCAATTACAGAGAGGAAGACAATTTTTAAAAATATATATACAATAAAAAGCAAACAGTAAAATAAAAACTATACAAACAAATACAAAAACAGTAGATGATTTACAAAAACTCGTTAGCGACTTTAATTATTCTATTGAAAGAGTGGAAGTAACAATAATTTGTGGAATGGATAGGAAATGAGAACTGAATAGAACACCGAGTATTGTGAGAAGGAATTCTAAAAGGAATACGCGAGAGGAGATCAGGAGCATCAAGGGAACCATCAAGGAGGGAATTAAAAAATTTAAGGTCGAGAACGACACAACGGGATTCTAGTGAAGGGATATTTAAATAGAACGTAAGAGCAAATAGTCGTGTTTAGGGATGGGTAAAAAAGGTAAGGTAAGGTAGGCAGGGTAAGGTATAAATATATATATTTCTATTTCTCTATTGACAGCTTGTGTTCTGACATGCCGAAAGGTAAATTTAAATAGACATCCCACATCCATAATACACATGTCCATAACAGTTAAATATATGTTACCAAGAAAATTAGATATAAGTTTATAAATAGCAATAAAATAAAATGAACATTATATATCATAGACAAATAAATTTAATATTTTAACATTTATTTAAAATAATATTTTCATTATAAATAATTTATAATATTTTATAAGTATAATAGAGTATTCAATAATCAATGGAATAACCTATAATTGTATAATTGTATAATTTTGTATAACAAAATTTAATTATTTATTATATTTATTGGTATTAATATTTATCGCGATAAAATAGTATTCCTATATCCTATATATAATTCAAATAAATACGCTATTGTACCTACCAAAGATCTAACTTACCTGTAAAATAAAATTAACTATCTACATAATTGATTGTAAATAATTATATTATATTAGAAAATAATAATATATATCTAGTCTATGTTTCTCGTAGGTACCTAATAATATTATTTGACGGTCCGGTTTTTATAACCTCATGATACTTATAAAGCATAATATATATTATTATCATGTTATACGTATGTTTAATCACAGAAAATATTAAAAATTATAGTGTATCATCTAGATTGTAAATCAAGCAGACCACAATCACCCAAAAAGTCTAATCGTTTGGTCAAGTAAAACTTCATATTCTAATTAACCAAGAACCATCTTCGACCCAAAGAAAAAAAATATGACTTGTGAATTTCTGATTGGTGCCACTGTACCAAGTAGCATATCGTAAGAAAGGAAAAATAAGATGTAAAACTGCTAATTTTTATAGTATATCATCAATAAGATTTTGAATTTACAAAAAATTAATCTACTATACTACTTAAGTTCGCATAATCATATCGTTTATTAATTTACAATATTTGGACGAGAGCTTTGCTTGTCACTGAACTGCTGTTCATGATTAACAATTTGCTAATTATTGTAATTTTTATATTTTAACGATATCTATTGAATAATAATAATAATAACTCGAAGTATTTTAAGAAATGGGTAAGTTTTTAATCCTTTAAAATTGTATTAAATGTATAAACACATACACCTGTAAGATTAAGGAAAATATCTATCTCCAATATAGGTAGTATAATTACCCAAGTTTCGATATAATCATATTATTTAATTTATTTAATCTATTAGATAGAACACGACGCGCAATATTTTTATTGAGTGGATATCTACATGCCTAAAATGCTACATATTAAGTATTGATGTATTACACTATTATGTGTAATAATGGAAGCCTAAATTAAAATTTATAATTTAATTTAGATTTAAAGTGATTTGCGATAATATAATAACCAATCTACTGTAATTTAAATGTCCAACGGCCTAATGAATTGTGAGAATCCAATAAAATCGATACTCTAAATTTATCGTTAATATTGTGTAAGCACTACCTAACTACTAAACATTATAATAAATTAAAAGTAGGTGATTCGAATACAATCAATGTATACGATAAGAATATTTCATTAGACACATAAATTTATTGATAAAAAGTATGACAAAAAATATACTTTTGAATTTTGATGGTGAGTAGGGGAAAATAAGTAAAAAAGAAAAATATTGTTATGCTAAAAACGTTTTCTCGACAAAATTGATAAAAAATTATTAAAATAATAAAAAAAATGTTAATCAACAAACCGTAATGTGTATTCCTATATTATCCAATTATTAAAGTATATTAAATTAGGTCAATTTAAAATGCAGAAAAGTAATTTCACTAATAATATTGTACCATCATATATTTACATATACCTAGTTTCAGAATTTGTACGGGTTGCCAGGGTTACCCTAGCACTTGTAAAGAAATAACAATTTTTATCAAAAAAATTTTATGGGGCCCATTTTGAAATTATCTGTGCAATAAATTACAATATTACATATACAATTATTGGTAAAACATTTTTTTGAAAAATTCGACCTGCTCGTTTCAGGGTACCTACAAGGCTACAGATCTCAATGTAATAAGAAAACAATTATTATGACAATGCGATTGTTTGAGGATCAAGATATTATAAATAATATTAGGTCTTATCAAAATTTAAATCTGTGTGGTTAATTAATCTTAAGTAACAATATATTATTTTTATTTAGGTATTACAATAAAATAATTTCACTTTTTTCAAAAGTAAAAACATCATATTTCTGTTTAAAAAAACATAGTACCTTTGAATCCATTTTCGACTTTTCGTAATTATAATATTAGCAGTTGTATAGTATAATAATTGATGCAGAAATTAGAGAAATCCATATAAATATTAATCTGCACAATAAAAATATAGTACATATTTTATTATTATACTTGTTAGGTATATAAATGAAATCTCGTTTGTTGAGAAAATGAGAATGAGAGAAAAATGTGAGATCTAACCTAACTAACTTTACTAACAAATTAATAAATAAACAAATTTATTGTTATATTTAGTACACAAAAAATAAATTTAAATTCTTTACCAATTACCATTATAATTATTACTTAATTTAATTCATATATTATTCAATTACAATTCTCAAATATATATTATTCCGAATATATATTTCCCAATTATTAAAATTAGTGAATTAAATATTTCTTAACTAAGTTTTAACACAGGAAATATAATTAAAAAATGGCCTACTATCTTTAGTTATATACTTATTTTGACATAAATTGAAACATATTTTATATTTCAATATTAATAATAATGAGACAAATGATATTAATAACTAATTATAAATATATTACATTACATAAAGTATATACAAGATCATTTTTTTATTATAAAAAATGTTTTCAGACACAAAAAAAAACATTGTAACACCAATAAATTAGCTGTGTTTATTCCATGTACTAAAATTGGTTGGAACAGTGTAAGCTATTGCACTGATAAGCTATAAACTTTTTTGGATTTGTACAAAAAGTTAAAAAGTACAAAACTTTTTTAGTAGTTCAACACACAGGTAGAAAATAATTCTTAGATATATTTAAAAAAAAATAAGAAAATAAGAATGAAAATTAGTTTTAATTTAAATAGTGGCTAATTTTTAAATATAGCTCCGGGGTCCACTAGAGTCTGAATCCGGACTTCTTATGTCTTACTTTATGTTTTTTGGAGATACCTACTAAGTTAAATAATTATATTTACATTTTAAATATATACCGTAAAACGGGGTTACCAATTTTGGGTTTAACGGTTTGAAAATTATATATAAGCAGCCTACCTATATAATACTCAATCAATTTACAAAATATTTCAAAAATTGAAAGCCAATTTTTTTTTTATAGATCTTCAAACTTTAACATTTAACATTGATGTTTGATTTTTGTATTTAAAAAGTCTAAACACACTTTTTCAGGTAAAAATAACTGTCCGTTCAACACAACTATAGACCTATAGTATACTTCGGTAGAAGATTGCATCTAGTTGGTACCTACTTTATTTAAATCATTTTCTCAATTTTATAAAAGTTTTACCTTGAGAAAAAAAACTACCAGAAAATGATGGGAAAACGTCAAAGTTAGTCTTTCATAGATATTGTACTAATATTATATTATAACGTATCTATTTTATTATCTATTATCTACATTTTGACCACCTCAAAAGTCCATATTTATCAATATTTCACCATTTTATGGCGTTTCGAAGTTTTTTGGAGATACCTACTAAGTTAAATAATTACATTTACATTTTAAATATATACCATAAAATGGGGTGAATTCGGTCATATGGGTGGACTTCGGACAATATTATTTTTATATTATCAAATTATTATTTTTGATAAATTCTTTTTTTGAATTTTTAAAATTGATAAATTACGGAGTTATCTTATATATTATCCATAGAAAATAGTTTTTAAAGGTAATATGTAGCAGTGTTTTTTTTAAATAAAATATTTAATATTTAAAATTTTGGGGTGATTTCGGACATCAATATTTTCAACTCCATACAAGATGCCCAGGAAATACATAAAAAAAGTGGTCGATTATATAAAAATTATAATTTTGATGCCCTCAAAAAAGCGCTCGATTCTGTTCGTAAAAAATCATTGTCGATTCGATGTGCTTCAGAACCATACAAAATTCAGTTCCGTACAATTTATTCATTCTTATACTTACAGGAAAATATACTTTTTTTTATCAATTTCAATTTAATACATTTTTTATAAAAAATTTTAAAAGTGTCTGAAGTTAACCATTAAAGTTATAACATCGATTTTCAAAGAAAAATATTGAATGTCAGAAATCGTCCCATTTTGATTGTCACTTCGGAAAAAGTTTAACATTTTAAAATAATTGGATTTTTATTAAACTTAATAAATTATTTTTCTATTAGATTTTAATATATATTAACAATATGGTATATTTTATTTGATATTTCAATGATTTAATGTTGTAAAAAATTAAGAGAAAACTTATAAAATCTGACTGGAGTCACTCCATTTTATGGCAGCTTTGAAATGGTAAACAGTCAATTTGTATGGTCCATTGTTTAAAATGCCAAACATGGACACTCTGTACGGTTGCATAAAAATGTAGATTACAGACCCGGACACTTTGTAGGGTCAAAAAGTTTAATAAGGTTTATAGGTAATAAATATTATATACTTAGGTAATATTGTTATATATAAATAGTTTGGAAATACATATCATAGTAAATATTAAAATATCAAAATTAAGTGACATAATATAAACATATAACTGCATTTATCATACTAAAATAATATTTTCATTAACATAAAAACTATAGAAATATAAAATATATACTATATAACAATAATAATTAAAAGAAGTCAAAATTATTATACCAAACTATTAAAAAATAATTAAAATTTACATACATAAGAAATTGAATTTAAAAATTCAATATTAATAATAAAATAACAATATTACCTATGTATATATTACTTATTATTTATAAAATTTATAAAACTATTTACTTTTTTTCAAAGTGTCCACGTTCTGCAATCTACATTTTTACTTGACTATACAGAGTGTCCATATTTGGAATTTTAAACAATGGTACGTACAAAGTGACCTTGAACCTTTTGAAATTTATCAAAATATGTTTAATATTACCTGAAATTTTAGGTAACCATATTTAGTACTAAAAATTACTTATGCTAACTATGCTATTTAGATAAGATTTAAATTAAAACTGTGCTATAACAATATTAATTTTTAATTTACAAAATTCAAAATTCATGGGTGAATTTACACCCACCCCTTCAGAGAGCACATGCAGCTACAGTACTTGGTAACCTGTATGGGCGGCATTGCAAATATTAATTATAAGTAACATAGGTATAATATTATATAGTGTATACATTTATAATCAATTCTATAACTATTAAATAATAACACAACAATTATATATATATATTATAAATAATATTTAACAAATATTACGTAGGTACTCTAAAATATTAAAATTGTATAATTATATATTTTTATTACTTAATAATATAAGTAATAGTCTTCTACATTAGCCAAAATGAAAACTGTTAAGAAAAGATTATATGTATTTAATTATTTGTTTAATATGTTTATATTAAATCAATTGAAAATAAATAATATACATTATGTTCTTTATAATTTCTAAAAAAATGATTGTTATTTAATTAAATTATTATTGTTTATTTTGTATTTAAAAATAAATTATATTAATTAATTAATTATACAAAGTGTATAAATTAATTCACAGCTTTATCAATAACATATGTATAATCTTTTGTCTCCTATTAGAGCAACTTTTGATATTAGAGAAAATAGTGGTGGAATTTAAATTATTGAGTTAAGTGTCACTGTTGCCTCAACTATTCAATGTTCAATACGGTTATTTTTATTTTAATGGCCAGACATTAATAAGTTAATAGTTATTAAATATTGTTTTTTTCAGGGCTCTAGTGTTAGAACAACTTAAGTAACGGCAATGAATGCACAATCATAAAAATACATATCTAGCCAAATACATACCATTTGAATACCCAAATACTAAGTATATAAATTTAAAAAATGTATTGCTAAAGGTAATAATTAATATTATTTAATGCATAATATAAAAAACCTTGATATAAAAAAATATTTTAATTTTAACAATAGATTAAAAACTTAATAAAATACAAAAAGATAACAATTGTAAAATAAAAATAGGTAATATTAAAAATTAATACAAACTTTAAAAAATTGATTATTTATTACAAAACTGAGATTACTAAAATATTTTGCATATAATAAAATTTTATCATAGATTAGTACATTTAACTTTTTTTTTATTGTTTTTATTTTTATTCCAGTTTTGTGGTACAATCTTAATAGAAATATTTTCTACAGTTTTTACTATTCTATCTAAAACATTTTTCCTTTTTGGCTGCATATTATGTTCTTCAATGGAAATTTTTACCGATTCATTTTGTTCAACAATTGTAATACTATTATTCATTGATTCTTCCACTTTTAACTTTTGGTGTCTGTCATTTATAATCACACTAACATAGACAAAACAAGTTAACAAATGTTTAATTATTAAACAATATTAAATAAATATCTAACCCATTGGTCAATGCTCTGTTATTATTTGGTGCTATTGTTACCCTTAATTTGTTCCACGGATCACAAAATGGGTTATGTTTATTAAAAAATAAATGTACATAACATTTGAGTTCTTGAGGTAATATACAATCGCCAAATACACATGGAATAATTTTAGGTATTCGTTGTTCTACAATTAATTATGCAACATTGTTATTTTTAAATAGTATAAATATGAAATTAATTATTTAAAATATATAGGTATATTATATAATTCTTACCAATTGCTGATGATTGTGTATAATTCATAATAAATCTGTTCCAAGGACTATTTAAAAAATCATTTGATACAATAGTAATCAACCAATTACATCTATCAGAAATCAATCTAATTATTGATTGATATTCAAACATAACTCCTGGTCTTAGGTCTCGGTCTTTTAAGCATAACTAAAATAAATTAATTATTGTTTATATTTCACATACAAATAAAGAGTATATTCTATTAGGTAAGAGTTTAGGAGTATGTCATTCATATGATTTTATGTATACATGCGAGGCCAATAGATAATGTTACACCAGGGGACGGCATGTATTGGTTACTGCACACTCCTAAACTATTTTAAAATATAGTACAGTGTAGAATAGAATTAAATTTAATGATAAATAATTAAAAGTATTTTATTATTACAAATAATTAATGTTCTTTTAGATAAATTTAAACTTGTTTCTGTTTTTTGTTTTAAATGTTTTCTTTTTAAAGATTTCAACACTATCTTCATACTCAAGATTTACAATTAAACAAATTATTTTTATATAATATGCAAAAAAATTAACCTATTATAAATTTTAACTATAAAAAGTTAACATTTAAATTAAGAGTTAATTGCACTTTTACAACAATGAATACACTTATAAAAAAGTAGGAAGGTCGATTGTGGACGTTCCTCCTTCGTCCCTTTGGTCTTCGGAGAAATTATTGGTTTATTATACTAAAGATTTGAATGCAATGATATTGCATTAGAACATACGATTCTGAGCGAAACACAATATATAACAATATAATATACTGATAATCCATTCCAAAATTTTACCACGTGTGAAAATTATCGATGTAAATATTTAAAATAAATTTCAAGTCCCTACGATTAACACTTAATAAGGGATCACAAAATAAAAAGTAAAAAATTTCATTCTTCTGATTTTTTACAATTTTTTTTCTCCTAATGAGACACTTTTGAGAAATTGGAAAAATGAGCTCAATAAAGTACCAACTAAATGAAATTTGGTATGGAATGGGTACCTTATTTGTGGCAATCGGACCATTATTTCTACCCATAAAAATGTTTTCATACATCAGAAAAAAAAATTATAAAAAGCTTATGAAAAATTGCTAAATTTCCGCTTTTCGAGGTAAAATTAATGGGAAATTAAAAAAATGATCTAAATAAAGTACTAACTAAAAAATAATGGGTTTGGAAAAAGCACCTTATTTGTGATAATCAGAAAAAATATTTTCATACATCGGCAAAAAAATATAATATAAAACCTATAAAAATTGCCAATTTTCCAATTCTCAAGGAAAAACTTTTGGGAAATTCAAAAAATGAGCTTAATAAAGTACCAACTAGAAGAAATTTGGTACAGAAAAGGTTCCCTTTGTGTGGTAATCGGACCATTATTTCTACTCGAAAAAATGTTTTCATACATAAAATAAAAAAAAAAACATCTTTGTAAAAACAATACATTCCTCACTCCGCTCAGAATCTAAAATTTCAAATGATGCCAAAATATAATTTTGAATTAAATTTATGTAGGTATACCTAATATAAATGAGTTTATATATTTCTTATTATATATATTATTTATAGAAAATGTAAGTACATTAATATTATATTTAACATAATATTATTACTTTAAGCTTGTAATCAATTTCTAATTTGTCCACTACAGTACTAGCTGATTGTATATCTGCATTATCATACAATAAAAATGCATCATATCTTGGAAGAGGTAGACCATTATTGATTGCATTTATATCATCTAAAGATCATAAAAAAAAAATAGTAATCTGCACTTTTGTTATAAATTTATTTTAAAAAAACTCACCTAAAGTAATAACATTTATGTCAAAATCGTTATTTATCACAGGCGTTGGATTTACTAAAGAGCATTGTCGTTCCTTAAAAGAAACTATGTCGGAGTCTATAAACAATATAAAAAATACAGTTGCAATATTATATGTAATTTAAAGATTATAATATTAGTACTCACTGATTAACTCGTTAGTCTCTTCGACAACATCATACCTATCTATTCGTTCTAGACATTGTATGAAATGTGCCAAAGAAGTTTTTTGTTCGCAAAACTTAAATATTTTGCCGATTGGGTCAGTGGGATCACATCCTGATGGTATCGTATAGTTTAAAAGAGTACACAATCCTCTCCAATCTCTAAACAATATATAAATTCAAGTATAATATAAATAAAATATATTTACCTTATACCTATTAAAAATGAGATAATTTTAAAAATTACTTTGAAACGTCATACTATACAACATTTTATGTATCATTATTGGTATAGGGTACTGTAGTGAATAACTCATTTATAACCTTCAACATTATTTGAATATGCAAATATTGGCTGGATGTCATGGAAAGATATAATTAATATGAAAGATATTATTCTCGTAGACAATATATCTTCTTCTTCTACTTTGCTTTACACTCCCAATAGATGGGGTCGACCACCCTAGTTCTACTGCTTGATAGATCTTGAACTCCTACCTCTCTTTATTTATACTAACTATCCTCATATTGCACTTTATTCTTTTGCTCTTTTCAATATTTCTTATAGGTAATATTATGTCCTATGGGAAATTTAAACATCACAAACTTTCCAACAACCTGGATCCTACCGATATTCAACTGTATGTACAATATAAGATTGCTTGTACCTACCTAGGTATGTTCTCGGGGGATGGCAAAACTTTTTTTGAGTTTAACATGCACGATAACCGTTCCCTGGTCGGCAACCGTAGAACGGATATTGTTAAATCCGCATAATCCTCTTTCGTCACATTCGAACACCACGCAGGATCCATGTTTTGAAACGACAAAAACACAATAATAGAAAAATATCAACATTCGATCCGTTAGCTTAATAAAAAGAAAGGACCTCTTCATCGGAAATCCCGTCTAATTAACGTAACGTTGTAGGGAGCACACAACAACTATACTTATATTCATTACAAATTCGCGAATCACAATCCGAAATGTTGTTTTGAACATCTCGTCTTATCAACTTTCTCTTTTCGTTCGACAACTACAGCTAACAAGTGTTTTTTGCCTATATAACATAGATTATATATTTTTTAATACCTATGTATGTGTGTATATAGTTACTATATTATACTTATCTACGGTTTTGCCTTATGCCTTACGATTTTTTAGATTATATTAAAATGTCACAACGAAATTTGAAAATTAAAAAATTAATCATCCTATTGATAAGAGTGATAAGTCGAATTCTCGACCACAGACCGCCAATTGCCGCGTTTTTTTCGAATTGTCACGGAAACGAGCAAAATTCTACGTTGCCATGGTGAACCAGACGAACCCGATTTGTCAATTAGCTGTTTCATTAAAATTTAAAAAAACTAATCATAAGCTTTAGCGTTTGGACTTCTCATGAGTACTTATTATAATAGAATAGTTTTCCTAGAATTCGACCATTATGATTTGGGGTTCAAGCCCATGTCTTGATCTAGGCGCATACGGTGTTGGTCATGGACACTTAAAAGTATTAATCATTTGTGCTGGTGATACACGACACATACTCCAAACACTGGCTAAACGGTATAAATATTCTTACACGAAAATCGATATATACATATACGAGCCAATTGTCGAAATGTATGCCAGACATATACAGCAAATAGCATTGGCTCTCGAACCAATCGATCGAATCAGCTTATCGTACAAGGTACATTTAATTGTTAAATTCTCACAATTTACCAGATAATGAAAGTTGTAGATAATAAAAACAAAAATAAATAGTTTAAAATGTCAATTATAATATTCTCTGTAGTAATCATATTTATCCGATGAATAATTAATTGTCATAACACATCTTACCTGTCATTAAATCATATTTTTCATTTCATGGTAAATATAGACTAAATATTAAATTGTGACATAATTTGCAGGTTCGTACTTGGATGGAACTATATGGCAATACCCTTGTAAAGCCAAGTTCAAACTGTTATCTGATCAAAAAATCAGCCCAATTAATAGACATTATTACAGACGATAAAATTAGACAGTACTGTTTACCTATTGTAAAATTGGATGCGCTTAAGTACAAAGAAAAAGATTCTATTGAAAACATATTTAAATATTGGAAAAATAATAATGGTTTCAACATAACTGCGATGTGGAACAGAAGGGTACGAAACTATTTGGGTGTTAGATATGATTATCGAAATAATTTATTTGATTGGGACTTACATATGAATCTTCATCATATCGATGGAGGTAATAGAATTACAAATCAAGAGTACCTATACTGGCGGAACACTGGAGTAGCTTATACTTTCCTGGAAACAGATTGTACAGAGCCCAATTACACATTTGCTTTAGCACTATTAAATGACGGTGACAAAATAACAACAATAGACTATTTTGGGGATATCATAAACGGTCCTTTTCCATCTTTCGGTTTAGATTGTGAAGATAAAGATATGTTAAAGATGGGAAATATGCAACCACTTAAACGTTCTGCTGATTTGACAGAAAGAAACTTAACGAGAATGTTTTATGAGATAGAAAATCAAAAGCCTTATGAACATAAAGGCAATACAGAATCACTAGGAGTTATTATAACCGAATTGCCAAATATAAAAATTCAAGAAGTACAAACGACATCAACTCAAGTTGTTAAAATAAAATCAGAACATTATCCTAGTATTGAAGTTAACAATGTAGAAGTCAGCTTTATTACTCGTACAGCTATGTCTGATTATCCAACACTTGATAGATATAAGAATTTCTTTGATATTGTATATTGTGGTCATACATATTTTGAAAAAATGAATTCTAATATAATATCTATGATTAAAATTGAAGGCACAGTTTTAATGGAAACTCGAAAATTTATAGTCAACTATAAGGATAAGCAACACAATGAATTTAAAGAGAAATTAATAGATTTGATGAAAAATTGTAAATGTATGGTATCAGAGGATGATATTGATGTAGTAAAAAATACTGTAATTAAGTTTAATGTACAATCAGTGTAATATAATCACACTTTATGTATAACAATTTTTATTAAATCAACTTATTTACTTCTGTATCTATAATCCATAAAATAGTATAATGAAATACTTATTAAAGTATAGGTTTAATTTTGAAAGCTTTAAAAATACTAAATGATTGTATTTATAATACTATAATTTCATTGCTTAATAACTTTCGCCTCTTCCTTGTTGGTCACTCCAGACAGTAGACCCTTGATGCGAGCTATAGCTCTACCAGGATTCAACCCCTATAATATGTATAATTGTGTAATTAATATTCAAGGCAAATAAATTAAAATATAACTACACATACCTTAGGACATGTTTTAGTACAGTTCATAATAGTATGGCAACGAAACACAGAAAATGGATCTCTCATTTTATCCAAACGTTCAGCCGTAGCATTGTCTCTGGAGTCGATGATCCAACGATATGCCTAAAGTCAAAAATATTATAGAAAATACTGTAGTACTTAATAAACTTGTTTTTATGCGGGCATTTAAGTAATAAATTACATTTAATGCTTGTACATTATACTGAATATTGGAAATCTGATATTTATACAAATGTATTATAGTTCCTATTTTATATTATTTTTATGTTTTAGTTGAAGTTACTTTAAATAACATTGATAACTTTCTACACAAAATTAAAGAACATTTTGATTTGTATAGCAGAGAATATTAGTGTTCAGGAAAGAAATATCATTCTACCAAATAATTGTATATTAATAGTAATTTGAATAATAGTACTTGCTAAGAAAAACCAAATTAAACAAACAACAGATTTTTGATATTTTTCTTAGAGGATCTTTGATTATTGCCAAA
Source organism: Eriosoma lanigerum (assembly GCA_013282895.1). NCBI lineage: Eukaryota > Metazoa > Arthropoda > Insecta > Hemiptera > Aphididae > Eriosoma > Eriosoma lanigerum. The sequence goes on from CM023358.1 coordinate 54,263,963, forward strand.
AAACCCCCGATATAAAGTGTGTTAAGATAATTAAAAATATATATAATATTATACAACCATAACGTATTCCAACAAAATTTGTATACCTGCATAAGTACAGCAGGTCCAAGATATTTTTCTGAATTCCACCAGTATGAAGGGCATGAAGTAGAACAACATGCACACAGAATACATTCATACAAACCATCCTAAAACATGTATAAATATACACTTGAAAAGGTATTCTAAAATAGCAGTATTTAACAGTTTACAAGTTTTTCTCTATCGTATGTATGTTGCAAATGTTCTTTATTATTGCTAGGTGTTACATCAGTATGCAACCACGGTTCAATAGATGCATATTGTTTGTAAAATAATTTCATATCTGGTACTAAATCCTTGACGACATACATATGAGGCAATGGGTATATTTTCAACGGTTTCGACAAGTCTGAATTGATACCACTAAAAAATATAAGAAAATATTAAAACAATTTGTCTTTATAAACAATGAAGTTGAATTGATTTTCCCAAATGTAAAAATACAAACCTAATACATGCCAATGTATTGACTCCACCAATGTTCATGGCACAAGAACCGCAAATACCTTCACGGCAAGAACGTCTGAAAGTTAATGTTGAATCCTCGTAATTCTTGATCTTAATCAAAGCATCCAGAACCATAGGACCACAACTGGAAATACATAAAATTGTTATCTTCATTACTCACAATTAAAATATAATACTTACGAATTCAGATCAACCTTGTATTCTTGCATTTTCGGCTTGACTTCCGGAGTTTCTGGGTTCCATCTATATACTTGTACAGATTTTATTCTTTGGGATTTACCTTGATCAACGCCATCACTTGCCGACAGAGCAGATGATATATGAAATTGTTTAATTTGCTGCAAGTAAAACATTAATTACAAGGTGAAATTGCATCATACTAGATAATTATGTTAAAAACAAATGTATTAACTTGAGTAAAAGGTTGTTTTAATAGACGTATAATGGACAACTCCGTTACACTAATACCAGCCATTATAGTAGATTCACTATGAACGACTTAATAAAGCGATAGAAATTAGGCAAAACCTACTCAGTGAATTCACTACTTATGGATCAGAATATGAGGATTGAGGACTGCGAAAGTGCAAATCTACTATTTACGAAGTTCGAATTATGAATTTTCTGATAAATACGAACATATGATTATGATAATTATAATTTAAAATACAGTGCAACCATTTGGTTTATTTCGAAATTATACGTCATTTCAAATTATAGTCAATCAAAACTATTGAAATAATAATTAATAATAGAATAAAATATTTAATACGAATTACGGATCAACATAAATCGTAATAAATAATAATATAATGTGTACCCGTTCATGCAAAACACACTCAAAATAGATTTTTCGAATAGTTATAAAAAATAACAATTTTCAATTATACGAGTATTATTAGTAAAATAGTAACAAATATCGATACTAAACTAATTTGTATAAAAATAAAGTAAATTAAGGTAAAAATAAATTAGGTACACCAGAAAAACGTTTTAAACTTTTAAAATTTGAATTATTTTAGAAAGTATATTCCCAAAAATCATGTTTTTTGCATAAAGAATAGATATATGTATTTAAAAATTAAAATTAAAATACTTGAAAAATGAGCTAAATAAAGTACCAACTAAATGCAATTTGCTACCGAATGCATAACCTATTTATGGTATCCGTATCATTATTTCTACTCAAAAAAAATGTTTTCAGACATCAAACAAAAAAAAAAAATTTCTAAAAACTAATATAATTATCAATCTAAAATAACAAAATAAATAACAATCTAAAATATTGTTATAAAACATTGTAGGGATTAATGATGAATTCATCAAAGAGAAAGGGTAAGAGGAGATTTTCTTTAGGGATATAGAATTTCTTCATTAATTGCGCTTTTTATTGGTACCTATGCAATTTTTGCCTCACTTTTGGCCAACATTTTTGCACACCCTTATGGCTTTATACAAAGTTGAAATGGCACCAATGACGTAATTATTGTAAAGATATAGTTGTCATATCCCTCTTAATCATTGATTTTTTTGTCAATTAATATTTATATAATGTTTTCTAGTATTATTGTACCTACTTATAGTTCAAAATTGAAAAATGAATTAGTATAAAGTAAAAATAATATTGGAATACTGGATGAGGCACTCCTCCTCCTAAATTTATAAAATGTTTTAAAAACTATAATATCTTTTTAATCTATATAGAAAGTAATTTAAACTTAAAATTAAATTGGTTTATGTTAGTATACTGTGTATTTCGTCGTAAATCAAAATAATATACACACCCTGGAACAACGTACATATTATTATATCACAAAGACTTAATTGGTTCATTTAAATAAATATAAAATTTGTTTTCAAAAGTGGAATTAATGTTTTAATAAAATGACCAATTATAATTTAAAATGTATCATTTTTATGTATGCAAATATAATTACTGTATTTGTAGTATACATTTTTGAGCATAGAACATTTTTATTCATATATACACTCCCCTTAGACGTTGTCCAAAATTACGCCACTGAATGGCACATTAGTGCCTCAGCAGTACTGTCTTAACTAAGTAAGAAATTACTGACTTCTGACCTTAGTACGGTCCCAGAACTACAGTCTACTACTTATAAGCATGGGCGTATTTTGCTAGGGACAGGGTGGGATACAACCCCCTCAAACCTCTTGTAGACCCCTTACAATTGTAGCCTGTTAATTGCTATTAAGAGATTGTATTGATGTAATTAAGATTTTATATTCCCATTAGAATATTTTCTACTTGCCTCCCTTAGAAAATAATTCAACTTACGCCTATGCTTATAAGGCTTTAACGCTTTATGTACTAAAGTTTTTAACTACTTAACAAGGAGGGCAATAGGGGCAATTACTCCCTTCGTTCACAAAAAAAAAAAGGTATCAAATATTCCATGTGTAATTGATTGTAACTAAAATTTTTTCTATGAAAGTTATTGAGAGGTCGCTATTATTGAAAACTATTCGTATATTATTATTCATGTTTTCCCTCAAATCGCAATTACTTGAAACTTCACTGTTGACCGTTCGGCGTTCACAAAATAATTATATTACTTATTAGTTTTATTATTTTATTACAACATTATATTTATAAAATTATATACTTGTACAAAGTTCTAAAAAATTATATTCGATGTTTACAATATCATTTTATTGCTTATTTATTTTATTATTTTAACGGTGTCGTTTGGAGGGAGACACGACTACGAAATACCGGCTAACGCCACGCGCCGTATCACCATAAATTTATAGATAAGTTCGACTTAAACCACATAAGTCACGGTTAAACATTTACTTGACTTAAGGTAATTTAAAAAATAGTTTTTTGTTGGTGTAATATACTTTAAGTTTTAAACATTACTTAAATAATTTTAAATGTAACTTAAATAACTGGTAAAAATGGTCATTAGTGTTGTCCTACTAGATAGCGCCTTAGATTATCAAAATTTATTACAGTCGTCAGTTTTATGGTTGTGTATAAAATGTATTTATTTTGTTTTGTAAACACAATATAATATATTTTAAGAAGCGTACCAATTATTTTAAAAAAGAAATGACGATTAACAATTCGTTTCAAGTCTACTACACGAATATTTTGTCAGTGAAACGAATTTTACGTCAATGAGTTTACACATATTACATATCCTTCAGATTCATTCAGATTTGTATTAAGGTTGTGGACAATTAAGTCCAATACTCCAATTTAAGGTCTGAAAAATGTTGCCAAACTTTAATCCGATCGTCCAGACACTTTTTGGAACTTTATTCACTTGGGGCTTAACAGCTATCGGATCTAGTTTAATATTGGTGTTCAGTGGTAAACAAGTAAATATCAATTTTTTTATGTAACAAACATATGTATATGTATAAGTAATATTAACTGGTATTTTCAATTATCACAGAGAAAATTACTCGATGGCAGCTTGGGATTTTCAAGTGGTGTAATGATGGCCGCATCATATTGGTCATTATTAGCTCCTTCTATTGAACTTGCTGAACAGGACAGCACTTATGGCAACGAAGGACAGTTTGCATTTGTACCGGCACTAGTTGGTTTTGTATTTGGTGCTTTTTTTGTGTACCTATCTGATGTAATCATATCTTCATATGAAATGGATGTACTTAATATTTTATTACCCGGTAGGTAAAAATATTTATTAATTTACTATATTTATCTAAATAAATAAGAAATAACAAGAAATTAAAATTGTAAGCGATTCATTGGTAGTTATTAATTTGTTTTAGGAAAATAAGGAATTATGTTTTATTACTAATAAAAAAGAAATAATTAACATTATACAACCTAATAAGTTACTAAAATTATTATTAAATATTTAATTTATAATTGTTTTCTTTTATTATTTTTATTGTATTGTATTGTTAATTTTTAGAAGTAACACAGTTTACAAATAAGAAGTTTAAACGTGATACTGATTTGAATAATTCTTACTATAAAGTTAATCAACAATCAATTGGAATACCAGATGGTAAGAATAATTGTTAAATTAGCTATTCAATAAAAATATAAAATAAACAAAATATAACAGCTTAAGTAAATTGCACACAAAATACTTATTTTTACATTTAAATTTTAAGAATTATTGCTTATTAATTGTTATGAATTATTAGCATAAGTTTATTCAATAAATATTCACCAAATTAATATATAGTTTACAAAATAATATTTTATAATAAATTATAGATTTTTAAGTAATATTTCAAAATGATTGAAATCAGTTTTTATACAAACATAAAATAATGACCTATTCTTGGATAAAAATAAAGTATAAGAATATTAAATTTGATTTTATATTTACAATACAGCATTTAATTAAAAAGTCAACTAAGCCTAATAAATTATAATTAACTTGAATCTTAGAATTAATAATACTAATTTATAAAAATTTTATATTTAAACATTATTTATGTATGGACACAAAATATAATTAGTTAACACAGTAAACTCACAAATATCAAATTAACTAGATATTTATATTCTATTTCTTTCTTTTAGTTACTTATTAAGATTAAATGTATTATTGTGTACAAAAACTTTAATAAAAATATTGTTATATATTGTATTACATTAACAACAAATAATAACACGTTTTGTTTATATTAAATTACTTTAAAAATTTAATTTGAATGTTTTTTTGTTTTTAGAGATTTCAGAGGCTCGACAACGTTGTTATAAATCTACTCATCCGCCACCAGAATACACTGAAATAGATTGTAACAGTGACGTTAAAACATGTAGTTGGAAACGTATACTTTTACTTATAATAGCTATTACAGTACATAATATTCCTGAAGGTCTTGCTGTTGGTATAGCATTTGGTGCTGTTGATTCATCACCATCTTCAACTTTTAATAGTGCCAGGTTAGTTATATTAACATATAATAAAATAATTAAAATATTATATCTAATAAACTTTATATTCCATTTCCTAATCACAAACCTATCGCTAAATCACCCAGTATCAAGGACACCCATTATGAGGGTGATCTAAGGGAGAACATGCTCTTTAAATAACAATAATTTGTACAAAATCATGTCTCTGTGAACTAAAATTTAATGTTTTTAATCCCATTATTAATATTTATTAATTATAAATATAAAATACTAGCGTATTACCACATATTAAATAAAATTTAAAGATATATCTACAATCTAATTTGATAGATTGTGTATAATTAGCATTCATAGAGGGAATTTAGAAAATAACTTAAAAATAGCTTCATATGTATATAAAAGGTAGTTGATAAATTTGTGCTTTAAAGTGAAATTACAATTTTAATTTCCAATTAATAAAATATTAATTAAATGATTTGTTTTTATAAATATACATATTGTAATTATTAATTATACGAATATACAATTATCCACTTCGGTTTAGATAGTATAATATTAAAATTGGTACAAGTTGCTCATTTCAACCTGAAAAGTACATAATGGACACCTACCCTAACCTAACCTATCTTGATATACTGTATTCATGACTCATAAAGTTATAAGTTACATCATTAAATAATTTGATCTTAAGAACTCTTCATGTTCAAGGATAGGGTTTGTTTTAAGTAAAACTTATAACAAAATTAAATTTCAGAAAGAAGAAAATAAAAAAATAAAATAATACAGAAATAAATTATTTTAAATTTCAATTATAACAAAGATGTTGTAATAGGAATTATGACAATTGATAGAAACAATAACCTTTTTTTAAAAAAGGTGTTGTATCTGGTATCTCATATAACCATGAAAGACTAACCAAAAATAATATAAAATAAGATTTATACACATTATCTAATAAATAATCCATATTAACTTTTACTATCAACTTATTTACAGAAAAAAATAGTATGTATTTTAAAACTTGTGGTTTTACCATAAATAGTTATGTATACTTACTTTAGAAATATATTTAATTTATGCTTTAAGGCTTTATAGTCGGTGACTTATAATATAAAATATAGTCTTGTCTTAAGATTTACACATGTTACTTTTCATAATGATTGATAAATAATTTTACTTTAAAATATTAATTTGCTCAACGATATATTGAATATTTTATTAAATTATAATTTGTATTTGTATTTTATTCCATATATAAAACTATAACATACAATATTCAAAATATTTTGCTCGGATGAATAGTGAAAGGTTAGACATAAAAGTAATACTCAATTATTAAAAACAGAATAAAAATAAAACTGTTTATTTTAGTGTACACCTACACTAATTTACTTTAGTTTATCAATAAAATATTATTATTGATTTTTAAAAATATAGTATCAGAATAAATGACAATATTAAAATATTGGTATATGAAACATACAGGTAGTCAAAGGTCAATTCCTTGATTAATTTTCACCTTTGATGATCTGATGACTTATAACTCAACTTAATTATAAGTGTTTCATCATAATTTCTTATCGATTCATTCAAATAATCTATATTCTATAGCAATGGGATCATAAAATGAGGATTACATTTCAATATTTCAAAATATTGTCATAATAACTATATTATATAGTTAATAATGAAGGTTTATTAGGACTTCTTTTGGTTAGTTTATTAGGTATTATTAAGTTTTAAAACCAAATTTATTGAAAATAGTTTTGAAATTAACTGTTTATAATAATACATTAATTAGTATATTAAAAAATTTAAATTTTTGAATAAAAATAAAACAATTAATTTAACAACTATAGTTTGAATCCTTCAAATAATAAAATGTATTTATGTACCTATTTGATAATTATTTTAAATATTTAAGTTGAAATTTGGTATAATTTATTTTCTTATAACAGGCAATTGATTTCTGACAACTAGCATTACACATATTCTTATTATTGTTTAGTATATTTAATACATAATTAAAAACTATTTTTTATCTTACATGTTTCTAAAATTACTTTCCTATTAAGTCTGTAAATACAGCAATATTATCAATACACACTCAGTTATATAATGATTCTAAGAATTTCTTTGGTGATAAAATACAATAACATAATAATTATTTTCATTGTAGCAGTTCAAAGATTTATAGTGGTGCAAAGGGGGAAATGTAATGTCTATTCAAAGGGATATGCGGGTGGTCTGTTCTTGGAAAAAGGGATGTCTCGATATCCCCCAACGCTTAATCATTTCTAATAAATGAACCCAAATTCCAAATACGATCCGAAACCAAGACTTTATTTATTTTCTCACGTTTTCCATAAATTGAACCTTTTAAAATACGAAATATAATATAATGCAATGAATATCAATATAAAATTTACTATAGACGTTATTAATTCAATTCAAATGTTTAAACATTCATACGAATAAAAAAAGGTTAATAAAAAAACACGGTTCTAATAATCAATTGTTTATATTTCATTTTAAAGTATGTTTATCTGTTACTCTGTAATTCGTTTTCACATTGTTTTTATTACTCGGCTTTACACAAAAACTATGCTTAACACATTCTACTATTATGTATTTACAATTTTTCTTTTGTTCATATATTATATGTTATATATTATTGATGAGGCAAAACATTCCTTACCAAAAATGTTCATTCAATGATACCATTATTAGAGATCGAAAATCGTAAAAAAAAAACCAGAATTACTCATTCTCTGTTCATTCAAATATTTCGTAGTCTACAGAATTGCATATAAAGCTAAAAAGCATTTTTTTTCCCATTATTCTTGTGTTATTGTCTGAAACATTAAAAAGGCAAAACAGGTTTATTGGCGTTTTGTCAGAGCGCCAGCAGGTGCACCTATCCGTCCCCCACCAATCTAACCTCCCTACTTCATGACCCTCTGTCCTGACTTATAAGATCCATTATGTTAGTTTTTGTACTTATATGTATATAATATATATAACATAAATTTGTATGTCTATCGTATATATAAGATAGTGTGTGTATGTACTTATAGCTATGACTGGAATGTCGCTTCATACCTCATTTCATCACGTTTTTTACCACCATTTTCTTCCTTTTATTAACTGCCGCGTACTGTTCCTTTTGTCTGTTCTTACTTTCTCCAAATCGTATAAAAAATATAAAAAATGAATAATTAATATGGATGATACACCTTGATATCGGAATGTTTAACATGAAATTAAAACAGTTTACTGGTTTCTTCATAACATTTAGCAATGAACTTATTTTTTTATTTTTATAAATTTTAGTAATCCAATATTCTTTTTAAACACAACAACACATAAGTTTAAAGATATTGTATTAATATTTTATTATTCCGATTTATTCACAAAATTAGTGTTAAAAATTATGTTATGTTTTTGAAGAAAGTTTCAATAACGTTTTACTATTCTAATATAATATAATAAGTATTATTATATCTAACACATTTTTTAAAATTTAAATCTTATAGTAGGTTATTAATTTTTTCGATATACTATAATATTATATAGTATCTATTGACTATTGAAATAATATTTCATTATTCAGATTCATTGATATAAGTTTTAGTAAACAATAAAATAAAATACTCACATAATGTGTAATAAGTAGGCATATTTTATTATTTAGTCAAATGCAGATAAGCGTACTAAATTTGTCTATATATAATTGGGACTATTTTAAAACGTTAGTTTATTTGTATATATTTCATAACTTCAAGAAACAAAATTTAATTAATGTTTAATTTGAAAAAATGCATATTGTGATGTATACCTACATTTATTGATTTATAAATTTTATATTTTTTACCTAATATTTAATATAACATTAATTATTTGTCAATTTAATTGGTGAGACAATTAGTTATTGTTGATTATAAAATCAATATAACAAAATTATGTAGTTACACTAAATGTCTAAATGTTAATTATTTTCTAAATAGGTAATAGTTACATAATATATTTAAACATTACGAAGGGTACAAAACGTATGCAGTACACTGAGCTTTACATTTTGTTTCACACTCGCATTTAATATGAATAATTAAATCCAATATTTCATATTTGTCGTTGACATCAGTAGAGTCAGTAAGATACACTATAAACGTATAGGTATTATAATTGTATATTATACAGTCCGTTAGTCCGCATATAATTAAAACAAATATACAATGTCAAAATTTATAAAAAAATCTTCCCACGTTGAATAAAGTATAGAGCTAAAATTAACACCTTGTACTATAGTTTTAGTAATATTTATGTTGTTATTTGTTTCAGTCCCTTGCAGTAATTAGGTATACCTATATTATATAAGTATTACAAAATGGTATAGAATGATAGGTATAAATATAATGATCATGTAGCACGTAGGCGAGAGTATAAAAGTTATAAAAGTCAACTTATAATTTAACATGTTATTAATGTAATAACATTTTCTGTAATTAAATTATCATATAATTACATTTTACATGAATATACTTATATATAAATCCTTACTTTTCGTTGATACATACCTAATTAATCTATAAATTTGTTGTATATTGACGTTGTTATAAATGTTTTCTTGGAATTAAAAGTTCAACAATATTTGCATATAGTCTATGACGTAATGCATTATGTATCGCGAATATCATAATTTATGACCTTACACGAAAATTTAAGTAAAATAATCAGTATACATTATGACAGGATTATGAGATAACTTTCTATCTATATCAGTTATTATTCGTTTTATTATCAGTTTTTATAAAATAATAAAATTAATAGTAGGTAGCATGATACTTATTATATATTAAGCAATATAGGTATATTTTATTCGGTACATATTATATACGCTCACAAATATAGGTATAAACATTATTATATTATTATGACTTGCTATGAGTGGTTAATAAACTGGAATTGTAGTCTCTTATATAGGTAAATTATGTACCGAATCGCGATAATATTAAAATGACCGTTTCCGAAGTCTTAATTTCCTTTTAAATGTGTTTAATGTATAACTATTTAAAGAGTTTCACAGCAAACCTACATGTAGCCCCTGTGTATTATATGTATATATGCGACTATAGGTTCTCGGAAAACAGTATAAGTTGGATGGCGACGACGACGTCTAACTGCCAGGAATGTTAGCAATCACGCCGTATACCGGTTCCCCTCTCCTCGTATCTTTTTGCCTTTTTTAATATCGTATATTATGTATATATGTTGGCAAATCCCCTTGTCCACCGCCAGTCCCATCCTCTTTCACTTCCACCAGCGCCCGTTCTATATGCGTGTTATTATGATTGTGTGCGCAGCAAAATTTATGGCGTATTGTTATATTAGCGAGTCGCATTTTGTCTTATTAGAATATCCAGGTCGACGGTGACTTAATGTGGTCAGGTGCGGTTTCGGAGGATCGCAAAAAGGTAAAGAGAGACGGAAAGAAAAAAAATTGTCGAACAAAAAGGAGTACATTATATAGAATAATACAATATTTTATGTTCTTTGATCTGCATTTGCCCGTATGAAAGTAGCCTCTCCTTTGTTATTTCTGCAGCAACTTTCAACGTCCCCCTATCCCAAAGGAATCCGCATACCATTTGATATTTATATGTATATAATTTCTGTTGAAAAAAATATATTTTCTATACATACTAAAAGTCAAAAGTCTAAACATTTTACATTTTATACTTATTACTTACGTCATATACTCATATCTACTCATTTTTATACGTATTCTATTACAGTTATATATACGTTTTCTATCAAAATATGTATCTATTCATAAATAGATTTGCGTCTATTATTTTATTATAAACGTCGTGTATATTTTTAAACTTATGTTTATTATATACTATTTAAACACTAATGTTCAATATTAACATAAAGGTATACATTATAATATTTATGTCTATATAAAAGTTATCTTTGATAACGCATAAAGTCCATAACGTGATGAATATCTGTGGGATATAAACCGAAAAAAACTTAGGGAATATAAAATATTTGATGTATTTTAAATGTAGGAGCTTGTAGCTATTCTAAGGGAGATATATAATAATATGCCTATAATATTTTTATTGATCCGTATCACTATTAATTAATACGATTTTTTTGCCTTTACCATTAACTACTTACAATAATTTATTTTGTTAATATATTTCTATCATTTGACAATGTCATTATGATTTTTCGATTGGTGTTTTTATACCAAGTAATAAAAACAAACTTTCCATTTGTTTCCAAACTTTCATACTGTCTACCATTTTACTCTTTTATCATTTTATAGCTAAGAATTAAGATAATTGAACCATGATATTATTTTTGAATATTATTAAAATATCAATTTTTATTACTGTAGAGTACCTAGTTAATTGTTTTTCGTTAGGTACAAATATACAATACAAATGTCTATAAACTATGAATAACAGCTAGAAGACTCGTATAGTATATATTTTTAGAATAAATATTCATTTATATTAAATATTGTAATTTATTTATTCCATTGATTCGTATATTATAATAACAGCTTATTAGTTAGGTATTGCCTATTTACGTATATATTAGTATGACTTAATTGTTATAACATTTATATTTTTATAATTTATATATACATGTATAGATATTTAATATTTTTCAAATGAAACTTGAAGAATTTCTACTTTTTAGCTGTAAAATTGAATTGCTGTACCAATTAGGTACCTAATAATCAATTCTAATTATCCTGTATAAATGTATATTAAATTATTGTGGTCCGACTATCCACATAACCATCTTAACAGTGATCGGTGGAGCTAATTTTTGAAGTTTTTATTTAATAATAATTTAATATTATTATATGATATCATCAAATACATTTATTACAAACTACGATAACTATTAAAACCGTGTACACGACGTATAGCAATAATATTATATCCGTGCACATGTTACGACATATACCTAACCTAACTCTATTCTAAGCTGCATATACCTATACCTACCTACCTATACGGTATACACGGTTTATTTTCACACACTCGTTTTGAATTTGTTCTCGTGTGGTCACGTGTTTCGCGAGAAACCGCACGTATAATAATGATGCGCGTATATTTTCTCTGTTCCGCGTTCGTCTTTTTTATTATAATGTACGAACTATAAGTTGTGCTAACAGTGAAGTATGCCCACACACGATATAGATATGGCCAAAGTCTTAGAAGATAATAAACATGATTTCTGTAAAGTTTCAATTGGCTCGACAGAATGTAATTAAATATATACATTAGACATTACAATTATTGTGTATTATATATTTATATGCGAGCGAGAAAACATTACCTTTACGACGATAGTTTTGTTATACACATAATTCCGATTATCGTGACTTTTCTTATATAATACTAATTAAACAACTTTTATTTACATAACGGTGTTATTTATTAATTGTTTAAATATTCAAACAATTGTTTTGTTGACTAAAACACTGCTCACTTACTACTTACAATATACACTTTCCACCATACAATATTATTGAATTATTGATAAACAAATAAAGACCAAATTCCATCAGACTTGTAACATATTTTTTTAATAAATCGACACTTATTATATACATACAATTCTTGGAATAATTATTAATACGTTTATATTTTTTACACGTGCATTGAACTCTACCTTTTTATATTTAACTCGAAAATATCCTTATATAATATGTTATTATGCGCGCATAATATGATAAAATAGGTACACTGCCGATCTTTTTAACAAAATATGTAAACGACCTATCCGAATTTATTAAATTAATTCATATGGAAAGAGAATAACATCAACTATTAATTATAATAAATACGTTACTTTTAAGTTATATTCTTATTTGCCTATATAAAGTATAAACACATTGTGTTTTAAAAAGCATCGTTTACCAGATTTCCACCATCGTGTCTGTAAAATATACAACCAGTAACCATCACTTTGGTTACAATATTATTATGGTGACAGTGAGATGGAATTATGGGATAAGTGGTGCATTCCTGATGTCTATTTATAAATGTACAACCATTAATACACCTCATATAGTATTATATTAATATATGTATGTATGAACTGCTAACCGTGTAATGCATGTTTGTCTGCATTCGTGTGTATATATATATTATATTATATACGCCATTCCAGGAACTGTCAACGTCCGTCACGGCCATGGACTTCTCCACACACCTAATGTATATACGGTGTATCTTTATATAGTATATACTTATACTTGTACTTATTGTCTTCCTTCACAATAATATAATATTATATCTGTAGTCTGGTATAAGTATTATTATTATTATTATTATTATTATTATTATCATCAACAACCCTTTCGTGTAGGAGAACAAGGAGAACAATGAAATTAATATAGAAGCCGGTCAGCGGAATGCACATATTATTATATGCGTTTGTATATTTATTGTGTAACGAATAGGTCTTAGTTCGTTGTGTGTGATGTCCATTTAAGTTTATTTTTATTTTTAACTATTTAATAATATTGTTCTACATGTTATTTAACGAATTTCACAGCAAGGGTGAATTTAGTGGCTCGAGGGGTACAGGTCTTCCCTGTTTCGTATTTGTATATAATTAATAATGTATATTTGGTGTTTCACAAACGAAAATAAATGTATTAATTTTATTAGGACTTTTTGATATTTTTAGCCACGCTACTGCCCCTGTATTTGAGTATTTCTGACAACTTCAATTTTCTATAAATAATAAATATGAAATATGAAATATAAGTATACAAGAATCGAACTATATATTTCGTATAGAAAGAATAATTAACTATATTTTTCATCCAACAAAAGTTATAGATTAGTATATCAATGATACTTATTGATTAACTTTTATAATGTAATAATTAATAATTATTATATTATTATGTTATATCCAACACACACAGTGGCGTCGTGTTTTTCCATCTGTATTATGTGCAGGTCACCCAACAAAACCCTTTAGAGTTTTTGAAAACCAACAGTTTAAAATTATTTAACAATATTAACATATTTTAAACATATACCCAAATATTTTACACTTCACGTGGTCCAGATGACCGATCGGACACAGCCCAAGTGTAATGTGTATACTGTATATGTCTATGTATCTGCGTGTTTAAACATTTCGGAAATTATTTTCGTGACTTCTTTAGGGAATAAACTTGTTTGAATTTATATAATATTATTATGTATTGGCGTGCGTGTGTTGGTGTGTGCGCAGGGGCCAGAGAGGAGTCGTCATCGTCGGTCGTTGTCGTTTTCGACGCCGCCGCCGCGTCACATGAATTTCGCTTGTGTGCCACACACAATACCGTCCAAACCACGAACGCGTACTTTACGCGTTTCGGTCGGCGTTTTTAGAGAAATGAACGCGGGGTAGAAAATACTATTTCAAAACAGAACGGGAAGGGGGAAGAAACCGACTGTACACAATATAATAATATTAAATATTAAAAATTATAATAATGTGTATGTGTATAATAACGGCAGAATAAGCGAAGAAGAAACAAAACGTGGAGAGTAAATACAAATTAAAAAAAAACAAAATCTGGTTTTTTGGCCCGACGCCGCGTCTTCTGTACGGTCGCAGCGCCGCCGTGGCGATCGTATTGATTTCCCGAAAAAGGATCTCCCTCTCGAAAATACAATCGCGTCGTTATCGATCAAAAATCGTACCTATACATTTAATATATATATATTATTAACATATTTTCTCGTCTACGTCCTTTTGTCCGGGTACTCATGTGCCGCCCAACCGACTGGCCACGAGTTGCGTACTATTATATACGTCATGTAGTATATTTAATTATATTTAATGCTCGTGTTCGTCCGTCGTCTGGTGAACCCCAAATTTCGCCTCTAACCATTATAATCATAATAATATTATTCTTACGTGTTTTTTAGACCGACGCGCGCGCTCAATCGCGTTTACTTGCCGCCGCCATATACGTTTGCTCGCGTTTATAGGACCGGTTGAAAAATGTATGTATAAATGTATATAATATACACACCGCGTGTTCCCGACACGTTAAAGAGCTCCCGCCACTCTGCAATCCCTTACAACCGTAGGTATATAATATTGTAATATATTATAGTGTTTTTTTGAATGTATATAATATGCCTACAGTCCCAGTGGCGACGGCCCACACGATAATCCGCGCCAAACCACAGGCGCCTTGGTCCGCGCCGTTTTACAATAATGGAAATCACCGGTACCGCCCGCCACACGTTCAAATAATAATAATACAACCATTGGGTCATAAACACGCCGAAGATTCAAATCATCCAATACAAAATGTTATATTATCGTTTGTGAAAACTGTCTCTCCGCATGTTTTTGGTTTCTAAAATTCGTTGTTAAAATTATATTATATTATCTGTCTAAGTCCATACAATAAAGTATATAAAATATGATATTATAAGCGACAATATGGACGAAATTATGAACAAATCCCAATAATTGTTGAGACTAAACATAGGAATTGTTGCGGAGACAAAGTTTCTCAAGCCACACCCCCATTTGTGTATACCCGTGTAAATTCCTACATAATAGCATAAGAGCATACTATATAAAATAGTGAATACTTTATATAGAACTGTCATCATTTGTCAGCTAATTTTAGTTTTTTACTATTATTACTAATTAATAGTCTCTATACTGTCTGCAGAGGTCATTAACTCAATAGTATAGAACATATAACTATTTAAATATAATAAATGTTTAATAGGGTTATGTCTAAAATCTAGTCTATATATATATATTCAATACCGGATTACCGAAACTTTAATTTTTTAATTTGTTAGTGAACAGTGCATTTTTAAAAACAGTATCTCCTGATGTTTAATAAATGTATCGTAAGTAATCATATACTATATAATTTAAATGTACACGTATTTCACCATCATTGAAAATCTCAACCAAATACAGACAGAAACAGACGCTTGTATCCGTATCAATACTCTAGTTTCTGATCATCGTGTTTTAAAATTATAAGAACAATTAAATGTGTATTATAGTTAATAGTTTATTATTAATTGTAAATCTATAAGCATTGTGCATTTTTTTCATAATGCGACGTTAACAAAACATTATATAATTTGTTCTGTTTAGCAGTCGAAAATAAATATTGTCTGATTATACTTATATATAATATTAATTATTAATTACATACCACGTTTTGTTTTTATATGTTTCGACTTCTTGTGGTAGCATATTTTGTTTTTACGTAGAATTGATGATCTGATCGCGATGATTGTATGGAAATCCAAACTATTAAATCATCAATTTTATTTTATTTTTTTATACTATTATACATGAACAGCAATCTTTTATAATCTTTTCTATCTGAAAAACGTAACCGTTTACCGTTGAAATTCGAAGCAAATTGAAAAAAATGATTAAAAACATTATTTTTATTAATTTATAATTTTTTCATCAAAATAATAATTTAAGTATATATTATAGCGAATAATTAATATTATAATCTTAAATTATATTTGTTTTTGTTTATTGTTTAATTAGTTGGGTAGGCTAACCTAACCTTTTCGGTATTCCCAAAAAATCACTTAGCTATACATTTTCCGTATTAGAAGTTTCTCTTCCTTGAATTACTTTTCCATTTTTATTCCTAATTCATTCCAATGACGAAATTGAATTTCCTTCTTTTTATTCTCAATTTGATTCTTTTTGTAATAGGGACCGATTATAATTTATACGCAAAAGCACGTCATACAAATTGTTATTTCATATCTTGGTATAAATAAAATATAATAATCATTTGGTGTTAATTTATGTTTTAATTATTTTAATTCTAATTGAGTAACAGTATGAATGTATATGTAAATACTATAACTTTTTTAAACTTTAAAATTTTTAATTAATTCTGCAATAAAAGTATATGTTTTACTATGTCTGTTTATTTTATTTTCTCTGACGTGTTAAATGTACATAATATAATCTGAATTTAAATGTTTACTTAATGCAAATACATTATAATATAAATATATTTTATGAAATATCATAATTCATTTATAGTATTAAAGTTTAAAAATATGTTTATTAGATTCTGAGCAAACAGAGGAATGTATTGGTTTTACAATGGTGTGTACTTTTTTATGTAGATTTTATGTATATATATAAACACTTTTTGGGCAGATATAATGGTCCGAACAACATGTCATATTTTACATACGTGGTAGAATGTTGGATTTTATGTCCCAATATATAACTTATGAATATTTTCCAAAATATAATTTTTTTTCTAAATTTTGAATTAGTAGAATTTTCAATTTTAAAAAACACTGTTTTTAATTATAATAGATAAGTTAAATTTTATATAGTTCAATCAAGAGTTTTAGATATCTCTTCATAAAGTGTTTTACATGTTTAGATAATTGCATCATATATAATACTCATAGACGAAAATCGAGAGTGATAATCTCCCTAAAAATAGTCTAAGCCTGAGAATTTGATAACAAATATATACAAAATATATAATACAATATTTTGGTACAGTACCTAACTTAAAATTATATTATTACAATATTATAACTTTTGAGTAGGTAGTAGGTACACATCATTTATTTATTTATACATAATTTATAAATATTTATAGCCAAATTTTTACGGCTCGTACGTAAACTATATAGTGTGTATCAAATCAATTTACTATTTGGTACTGGCGAAAAATTAAAATTTTTGTATGATGTTTGTTTTAAAATGATTAATTTAGCAACAGCTATATAATATTACCTTTCTTACTTTTTGAAAAAAAAAGTTGTTTAATAAATTAATTTTAAGTTAGGTATGTGAAATTAAAAGACATAGTCATTTAATGCATAGTATATTTGTATGAGAATTTTGATATGTCGACCTCCTTTTAATTTAATGAGGATGTCGATTTTTAGGAATTTTTTCATTTATTGGAGAAATGCTATTTTTAATTTCATAATTTCATTTTTTGTGATTATTTTATTTAATACTTTAATATCATTAAAGTATGCAAAATGTGTTACTCATCATTAACTTATCATAATATCGAATATTGATCACATATAATTAAAATTCCGCGATATAATATACAATTCATAATTACAAAAAATGACATCAGAAACATATTTTTTCCATTAAATTAAAAAAAATTCCTAAAAATTATCATCTCGATTAAATTAGACATTTAATCCATCAACATTTTTATACAAAGGTAATCTTGAAACTGGCTGTCTTCAAGTTTCACATATCTTAACATACTTTAAACAAAAGTCATATATTTTAATTTTTTTACTAGACATTGAAAACAAATGAAATTAATTTTAAAAAAAAAATCAAGATTTCAAAAAGATTTTAAAGTTCTGAAATACTTTTTTAAACAGTAGAAGTGCTCTGATTATCACAAATAGAATATGCTTTCGGAAGAGAATTTTATTTTATTAGTACTTTAATTAGATAATTTTTCGAATTTCTCAAAAGTTTTTCTCTGGGATAAGAAGAACTACCGAAAAAATGTTGAATAACAGTAAAATTCTCGGAATCTACATTGTTTACGAGCTTGAACGTGTTATTTTATGTGATAACTAATTTTTCTGTTACACTTTGTTGCAATTATTTGATAAATAAAAAAAATTTGGAAAAAGAAAATATAAGTATATTGTGTATCTGACTGAGTTTCACTCAGAATATCAGAAACAATTTTTTTTCAAATTATATCATTGTATTCAAATCTTATTTATTATAAACACAATAACAGTCTGCGCCAAAGGAGAAATGTCCGGCTTTTAATATTTAATCTGTAAATATTAAATTAGAATGGTCACTGAATCATTTTTAGATTTTTCTTTAAAATTATAATTTTCTCTGATAATCTATAATTTAACATTATAAATAATTTTACAAAATTTTGTATTGATACATTATTTAACATTTACATTCGTATTAAACTAATAACTAACAAGATAAAATGTCGGTGGGTAGTACATAGAAACAAATACAATATAAACTTAAATAATAGATATTTAATACTAATATTTAATTTTTCAGCCAACTATTGTAGTATTGTATGTAAATTAATTTATTCTATTAAAAATTAACATTTAGAAAGACAATCATAAACATTGAACGAACTATAGACTAGTCTAACTAATGTATTGAATACTGATAGAATAAGGGAATTGATACATTTGATACACTATAAATGTTTAATATAATAAATAATTTATATACAATATTTGCATGTAAATATCAACAAATAAAATGTTTAGGTACTAGAATACTTCCTAGCATTAATTATAGATAATCATTATTAACAATGTTATCAAGGTACATTATAATCACTCCGTTTACTTAGATATAATATTTTATAACGTAATATAATATATAACCTATATAAAAGTATAGAATATACACAGATATAGATAATAACTAGATAGCTAACTCCTTGATGTAATCCATTAAGAAAAAATTGAAACCGACATCCATTTATACAGATTGTACTCAAACGATAGTAGAATATCGATGTTTATTATATCGATAATGATATCGATTTATTTAACGATAGTGATGTTTCGCACACGCACATGGTATATCGCATATCATTTAACCTAAATCGATATAATATAAATAATCGATGTACTGTTATGGATACAATACTATCGATAATTCACTAGGTATCATCGTAATGGCCCAACCTGTTAATGGCAGCTGGCTTCTATAATAATTTCAAGTTAGCTATCTAGTTATTATCTGTTTATTAGAGTTCGTTTGGAAATCAATATACGTATTAGATAGAACAATTTGTAAATTTCAAAGATTATCACAAGAATTAGATTGTTAATACTTGTTAAAATTTTAAAATACCAATTATATTTCAACAATTAACGTAATTGAAATGAAAATACACTGATGAACATATAGGAAACTAAGTTTAGTAAAATAAGTCGGAGTCTAATTAATTATTAATTATTTGTTAACCTCAACCAGTTAATTAAAATATATTTTGTCACACGTTATGTTATAATTTTTATCCTGAGAATTCCTGATTAGTTTTATTAATTTCCATTAAATAATATATTATATATTAAAAGGTATAAATTATGTTCTAACAAATCATGATGGGTTTGAAAGTATCTCCTTTATCAATTTATAATTACATGAGACTTTTTAAGAATATGTAGGGAAAAATATAAAAAAATTATAAATCAGAATTATAACTTTTTACTGAAATAATTAACTAGGTATTTGAAATAAATTATAATATATTTGAAGATAATCTTATTCGAAAAAAACTATAAAACTACTAATTTAAATGTATTATATTAAGGTCAAACTTTTTAACATATGTTTGGTTAATATGTATATACGAGTGTAAATTAAATTATTTACATTTTTAGCGATCTAGTTTATTATACAAAATACATTATTACCTATAGGCACTTCTATTTTTGTTTTATGTTAACTGGATAAAAATCGATTAGATAACGTTATTTATTTTCAGTTTTAACATTCTCATCTTCGCTACACTCATCCTCTGTTTCATTTTTCTGTCCAACTTCGATTCATATAAAATTGTGACCTCATGCTTTCATTACTGCCTGATAATACCCTATATTACCTATCCTGCTTTCAATCTTATCGACATCCTCTAGTCACACAAAACATTTGACGATTCATCTCATGCACACTTTATGCTATATATTATTATGTCCTCTTCAAAAATACCATTCTATTGCACTACCGACGTGTGAAAACTGTAATATATTAAATAAGTAGAATTACGCTAATTAGAGACATTATAATTATATATTATATTTCAATTATACATTCTAACGTAATTTAAATCTACATCAAAGTATAATGTAGATTGTAGTTGATATAAACATAATATGGTAGTACCAAACGTGATTAAACGTTACGGAAATTGTTTATAACATTAAATGTTCAGTAGGACTATAATTGCTTCCTTGGAAATCTTTGTAATTTTGGTGACTATAATTATTATTATTTTATTAAACAGAAAAACTCAACATCTAGATACAAGATACGGATATTTTATATTTATGATAAGTTAAAAATTATATTTAGATAAAAAAATTTGCATAATATAATTTTAGTTAATTCCTATTTAATGTTAATTAAGAGTTTAAAAAAATTTCCTTATAAAGATCGTAACCGATATAGTCGATATAGATATATTGAATTATGAATATTATACTTATTATAATTATAATTTAGAACTTTATAATGATAATAAACAATTTTGTATATTAGCATAATGAAGTCTGAACTTTTTTATAGGTACTTAATAGTCGTATATATTTTTCTAAACAAAGTGTTTTTTGCAATTATTCATCCACGCTCATACTCGTTGAAATGTATAAATTATACTCAAACAATAATTGTAATATTATAATTTATAAATATTACAAATTCTTTAATATAGAATACCTACCACATATTATTTATTAAACACATGAGCCTACGCTAGCGCTTTCTATCATTTTGCCTGTTTATAAAAAACACAATTGTTCTAATAGAGTGCGCTGAGATAGGTCTTTACTGTTTTATTGTTATGTATAATAAATTATGTTTTCATAAAAACAACTTTCGGGTAATTTTAATAATATACTAATTTGTGTTAGTAATATTATATTAATATTAAAAAGTTTAAACTGATATTGTTTATCAACTCACCTAAACTAGTAATAATATAAATATTGTATATTTGTAGTGTTATACCATAGAATATAATATAAACGACACTTAAGTAGCTGATCAATTTGTTTACATTTTCTGGAAGTCCAATATGATGTTATTTACGAACATGGTAATGAAGGCCCGACATGAAGTTGTGACATTTTTTACTACAATCGTCGCATATAACAGAACATCCTCATTGGCTCATTCTCTGGAGGCGCCATATGATGTTAGCCACGAATACGGAAATGAAGGTCCGACATGAAGTTATTAGTAATATCAAGGTCAACCAAAAATATTTTGACTGAACAATGAAAATTGGGAGAGATTCGTTTCTATTATATTCTATGGTTATACCAGATTCTGGCATACAGAGTGATATCAACATAAAACCGTGCACAGCTGATTAAGAACTCTAAACTCTTTCGTTTTACGAATTTCACAATTAGATAGTTTGACGTCATAACTATATTATACACATACGTTGATTAAAACATTAATATTAAGATAACTGGTTTTTAATGTTTTGTGGTTTTAAAAAAAAAAAAAACAATTTTCTATTTCGCGTTGTACTTATAATTTATACACCTTTTATAATATGTGTCGAAAATAGATAGCATATACCTAATAAATATACCCAAGTTCAATTAATTATAATATATTTTATAATTTTTGTAAAACGGTACACGTGTCAATGTCATAATACAGCATATTATACGATGTAATGATATCAATGACTCATTCTGGATTCTTTCGACATACACGTGGGGTCGGTTTTTCGACATTTCTCTATGAAAATCACTGCAATATACCTATAGTCCTATAATACCGTAATATAATATTAAATATCCAAACATGTGCGCTACATGCGCATGCAATGTTTAGATTGTATAATATATATTTAATATTTATAAAACACCGGATGATCGTTGTAGATCTGCGCGTGAGTTCTTTTAAACGTTTAGTTTCATAAACAATAATATACTTAAGAATAATACGATATGATATTATTATTTTTAAATTGTAATTAATTGGCGTCATGGTGATAAACAATGGTGCGCAAGCGCATATCACACTGAGCATGCATGTATATAATAATATATTGTATATTATTGGTTATTATGGGCTTTTAGGATTTATCCGGATGGCTCCGTGTCCTGTATATCGGCCTAAATAATAATCGGGGTATTATTATTTTATAGATTTTTCTACTTCTACACGGTATAGCAGAACGTGAAATATTATTTTACATTGTTCGTACCTAAATGTATATTTTTTTATTGCGACGGTCGCGATCCAAACATTTTTTTTTTCGTTCCACCCCCGCCACCCGATGCACCGAGCGGCCCGTAAAATTTTTCTCGTTTTCAACAGAAACGAACGTTCAAAATATTATATTAAACGTACAACGTGTCGCGCGCACCGTGTCGACGATGCACACAAACGGCGGGGTCGGCGCGCGGCGGCTTCGGGACCCGCACATAAAATGTTATAGCATTGGAGGCGGAGGCCTAAAACACTCACACGAGACGGCATTCCTTCGGCCACTGACCTTGGTACCAGACGAACAACATAGCCCCGTTCACGTACACACATACACACACACACACACACACACACACACACACACACACACACACATACGTGTGCGCGCGTCCCTATATCGTATTTCGACTTGTCCGAACTCATCGCCGATTCATCTGCACCACCATCGCTTTTCCCTCTGTTTTTTTTTTCTCCAAACGCCATCCAAACGGATCCGTTCGTTTCTACGTTATACAATATCGATACAACATTCCAACGTTTCCTCACCTTTTGTCTGCAGCCGCCGCTGCGACCGACGATGAGCCGCTCGTATTTTACGCGTGTTTAACCATTCGTCGGCGTTCTTCGCCAACGACCGCGCACGCTCCGAATCATTTATAAACTATTATAATATATTATAACGTTATAATCGTATATTCTGGAATAAAAATATTCTAATTTTTATATGCGATCGTGTTTCAAAAATCATAATAGAACATATTCGTTTTTTTAATATAATATTGTCGACGATCAATAAGTTTTTAATAGAATTCAAATGCGGATTATCCAACAAACCGCCTTAAAGTCTTCTAAATATTGATAACCCATTTTTCTTCAAACCCTTTTGACACGCGCGATTCCACCAAATATTAAGTCGAAGGTGAGAACGACTATTAGTTTATAATGTATTTCTGACCGACTTCTTTATTACTCCATTAGGTTAGGTACCTTAGATATCTTTATAGCATATGAGCTCCGATAATCAACGATGACTAATAATAACATTACGCACTAATCATTGCAATTTGCAGTCCACCGACCACAATAAGAAACATTGTGGGAAATGCGCGTATTTCCCATGGTAAACTCGTTCTTATTAATATTTGATTTTTAGCCATTAGCGATACATGCTTTGACGAAATATTTTAATATTGCCAATTAACGTTGGCCTTATTGCCACTGGAGTAATAATGCTTATACGATTTCATAATAATATAACGTCTATACTTTCATATTCATTCATTTGTTTTGAAACTGTATACGGCTAGGTAGTGCTGAAGAGTTAGATATGGCATCCACTTTTTATTTTTAACATTGTGCTATATATAACACGTTACAAGTTCATAAAGTCTTAGTTTATTGTATTGTCAAAATCGATCTTTTTTTTAATTCAATAACGTTAGATAAATTAGAATTCGTTGAACA
Organism: Eriosoma lanigerum; assembly: GCA_013282895.1. Taxonomy (NCBI): domain Eukaryota; kingdom Metazoa; phylum Arthropoda; class Insecta; order Hemiptera; family Aphididae; genus Eriosoma; species Eriosoma lanigerum. The sequence goes on from CM023358.1 coordinate 54,288,867, forward strand.
GTTTTTACATTCTTTTAATCATTTTTATTAAGAAAAATATAACTTACATTTTTATGTCGCATTTTACTTAGTAAAGTATTATTATAATATTTATATTAAGTGTATTACTTTGAACACACAGTTGTACTGTTATATATAGGTAGGGTCTAAATGTCCAATTCCGTATTTCAAGTATTGTATTTACTTGGAAGTTTTAGTTTTAGAAGAAAATTAGATACATATAACTAAAAGAACTTAAAGGATAATGATGATTAGTAATATTATATTATGGAGATATTATATATACAATATACCTAATTTGATTTTCCGTATACTATATACTCACGGATTTAAATATGCAGAATAATCATTATTGATCATTATTTTAATTTTATTAACGACGTTAAAATATAATCGTTTGCACGTTTCCATATGTGAAACACTATTAAAATGTTTAAATGTTTAGAACGGACATATGAATTATAATAATATTGTAGGTTATACACTCTAATATTGTTTTACACAATTGCATGTTTGTGTAGAAACATTCTATATCAGACTCATTTTTAAGTTTTAACATGTTTTATTGAATTTAACATGCTTAGATAAACATTTAACTAAAAACTAACCTTATTACTAAGAAAACGTTTTTAATATTCCTATAAAGAAATATTTCTTATTTTTAGAATTTATCTAGTTTTACATACATTTAGTTATTATCAGACACATTATAGACATCCGGAGAAAACACTATTTCGAAACGCTCGCTCACGCCCGTGTTTGAATATTTCACCAAAACAAAAACAAGCGACACCATTATAAACCAATAATATATTGAATCACTAAATAATAAATAACCAAAAATATATGGAATATAACGTACCCAAATTCATATAAATCTATTTATAATCTATAATCACTGTTACAAAAAAAAAAAAAGCTACAATTTATCATATATATAACAAATTAGTTTCTAAATTGGTTATTGGTTTGTTTACATTCATATTATTATCTTCTTCGGCTTACCTCCTAACTATATGGGGTCGCCTATACCCTAGTCCTATACCTTCATAGATTTTGATCACCTACATCTCGTTCTTATCATATTATTATTATAATATAAATACACACACACATATATATATATATAAATTAAATTAATGTATTTAGTTTAAAAAACCACACACACACGCTCGCGCATTGTGTTTATTTAATTTTCTATTATTCTTTAAATAAAACATTATAATTTATAAAATATATTATACATTTATATTGTAATTTATTAATATTTCTCCCCATACAGCTAGTATTATAATCTCGAAAAATATATTGGTCTGTGAGCAATATAGCCAGTTTTGGTTATGATATATTATATTTTTATATGTATATGATAAAAGATAAAACCATTAAAACATAATTTAGAACATAGATTTTATTATTCCTCAGATCGCATCCGGTCGCCGTCACGTAGTTTCACAAAACCAATATTATATATTATATTATCGACTACACATGACAATGCAATACATGATGCGAACAGACTGACGGACATCAGCTATATAAGTTTTTCAGATGTTTTCGACGAATTTTATAACTTCCGTTTCCTATTCTCTCGTCTGTCTTTGGTTTATTTTCTTTGTCCCCGTCTGTAGACAGTTCGTCTGCCATTAAAAACTAATACTCTAAATAGAAAAAAAATATATCGAAATTTAACTAACGCACCAGCCCATCACATTTTCAGACGACTTGTATATATTTATTATGATAATATTATATTATTATATTGTATGTTCTCTTTTCTGTATTTTCGTTTTGTTTTGACGCGTGTTTGGGGAGAAATAAAACTAGATGGAACGCGCGCACAATCGTTTCGTTATCGGTTTATATATAATATATACGCGGCACATGAACTTGAGTGTTGGGTCTATGCGTTCGTAATTTAGTATACATAATATACCTAGTTAGTTTTTCAGCGCGTTTGCCTGACATTGTATAATAATATAGTTAATATACTACAGAGCGGTTTATATAGATAGTTCAATGAACTGTATTATGCCGAATTTTTTGACATTATCTAAACCGTACGTCGCTGCAATCATCTATACATAATAAATTAATAACAGTCTATTATAAACTTACAAAGTTATAAGTATATATAACATAGCACAAACATGCATGAAATGCATATAAGTTATCGTCATAAATAGATATAATTAAAAAGTCAATAAAACATAAATATAAAGAAAATAGGAATAAAGAAATATAAAAATATTGTGTCTGGACGGTTGGACTACTGGACAAGATCCCATATGAGGATTGTATGGCAATCAAAAAACGAAAAGGGGAAGCTCAGGAGTTTATATATTATAAAACATCAACCGCGGTATCGTCTCCAGTCGCCACTCCTCCACTATTTTTTATATTCAGTATACGCCGTATGTAGTTAATATCATATATTATTATAGGAGTCTGCGTTCTTTGGCGGCAGTCGCACTCTATATAACATTATAACTGTACATAATAAAGCACATCGGCTATCCATCAACTATTATCTATCAGAGTGCCTGTCTGCTGTGAACTTATATAGTGAATGATGATTTTTTAGCATTTGATGTAAGGTACTCTCTAATCTACAATAATATAATATGATGTAGTACGACAAATATTATTTATGTTTCGAACGAATTTTATAAAAGAACCCTGCGATTTTTTTATGGAACTCCTTTTTATGAATGAATTATTACGAACTCCTAACCTGTCTTATATAATTATATGCTATATTTTTACTTTTTCTTATATTAATTGGTTTAAATAAAACCAAGTTTTCCAAAATCAGATACCTAATATATCATTAGGTTTTATTTATAGATATATATTAGTATAAACATGATACAAAGGCGCTAGATTGTAACTAAACAAACTCAAACTTTTATAACAATATTTTGTTTATCACATAGAAAATAGGATATTATAATAGTTTGAGAGTGTTTGATAGTATCAATAAAAAATACTCATAATGATGTGAAAATTAAATTATGGGAGGCTAACGATAATATTAAATAAATAATAACCCCATCGGGGAATACATATTGTCCACTCTCTGAAAAAAAAATCTAGTGTATAAAAATTAACAACTTTACTACAAAAAATGATTTATTTATGATTATATAAAGTCATAGTAATTTATTTCAAGTTCGGCCCATCTCGAACATTTATTCCCTGACATCTTCAAAGGGAAAAATAAAATTTTGGTTTCTATCCACTACTCAGCTAGAGGTCTAACCCAAAATTTTAATCTCCGACATATGTAACTATTCACGTTTATGTCTCAAATATCTTGAAAATTTCAGATATCTGTTTTTGTCTTTTATATCTAAATAAAATATTTTATTACGTTTATTTATAGAACCTTTATACTTTGTTGGGTAATTATGTTTCCTTAGTACCTATATAAATATTATGTAATATAACAGTAGTTTATAAATAAAAACATTAAAAACGACTTTGTGAATTTTGATTTTGATTAAAAAAAAAAAAAAAAAACTAGAAAAATTAGCTGATGATGGCTATCATAGGTACTAATATCATATAAGTAATCATACTTTTCAAAAATACACATAATTAATACTAATATTAGATAGTTTTATACCATATATTAAATATAGGGATGACTATATACTTAAACTTTATAGTTCAAATTTGCATTATATTAGTTAAAAGCAACATATTTAAATTAAATTACATTCTTAATCGTCCTGTTAAAGTATTATACTAAGTAAATATTATAATTTAAAAGTATGAAAAACGAACGATGGGAATAATAATATTCATTAATTTGTATATCAATATACATTTGTATAATATACCTCACTTATTTAATATTTTTAAAAATTATTACCTACTCAATTAGTTGTTTAGTTATTTATTAATGGTTATAATTCATTTTATAGTTACTATTTAAACTTAATTGATTTATTTCACTACGTTTATCTTTTAATTTATATTTATATCATTATATATAATTATTATAGATTTATAGACATTTTTTATTTTTTTAACCCCTTGTTATTTTAATTTTATTTTACACATACATGCAAAATGATTATCATTCATTTTTGAAGCTATATATGATATTATTGTCGACTATATTCGAATCTAGTCCCGGGTCACATATAATAGTGTGGGCCGGACGTGACATTTCATAAGCATTTTTAGGTTTGTTATAAATTCTATACTTTTTACTTCTTTTCATTCATTACAAATTTAGTCACGAATTAAATGGGTTCTTCGAACAAGTTCCACGGACGAAATAATATATAAACATAATACAACTAACAAATATCGGACGTGACACTGTAACAGAAATGATTTCATCATAATAAAATTTCTTATAAATTAACATTCAATGAAACGACAAACGAAAACAATTAATTTGAATTTCTCACGTATATTTTTTATAAAATATATTATTTTCATTATAAATTACTATTTATAAAAAATTTTGTATCTATAAAATATTTATATTACTTAATTATAAGTTAAAATTTACCCAACCTAACTTAAGTTGCTATTTATATATTATATTTTAAAATAATAATTATTTTAAAAAAAATATTCTAGTAATTTGTTTTGAATGTATATGTAACATATTAAATAACAGTTAAAATATTAATAAATGCGATAACTGAATATTGAATGAATATAAAAAAAATAAAAATTCGTAGAATTAATTTACAAATACTTTTATGTGTGATTTTTAAAATCATTAACATACATAAAAACATGTACAATTATTATTATTAATTAATTATAAAATAAAAACGAGATTAACTCGGTTAAAGAATATGAATGTGATTAAACAGCTGTTGTAATTTGTATATACGGGTCATTGGGATCACCGTGTTGGATCTTATTGGCTTGTCAAATTATAATGTTCCAATAATAAAATATAGAGTTGCGTTATTATTTATTAAAAAAGGAAAAGTGAACTGCGCAATCTCTCAAAAACACATTTTTAATGAATGGCTTTCAGACTAAGTATATATATTTTTAAAATGATTGCTTGTTGTTAGATTATATATTTTTTATTTTACATCTAAAATGAAAAACATTTACGATAAACCGGACACGAATTGATACACTATAATATACTTATACTATATTCGTTATGCACACGCGTAATATATTTTATACAAACTACAGATGAATGGCTAATGAAAATTTGAAAATATTTTCACGAGAGACGGCATTGCCTCTATGTTCTATGCTTAAAATAAAATAGGTACATAGTACAATGTCCCGAAAAATTTGATGTAATAAAACACTTATTTATTATTTACATTTTTCAACATCTTAAAATACGTTTAAAAAACTCGCATTACCGTGTTTCCGTTCCAAAGAACACGAATTTTAAAATAGTATCGGTGTTTGCGAATACCACTCATCATATTATACAAACCAAAACTATATAAAATTATTATATTAATTTTTCTGTTGGATTTGACGTTTTTGATGGGCCAACGGATATAATAATATATGCGTATAAATGTATAATTATAATTTTTACTACGCCGCCGCCGCCCCGAAACCCATTCAGTTCAGTTTTATGTCTCACAACCCGCGTGTAAATACATTACAATATTACATATTATATTTTAGTTATGCAACCATGCGAGTTTTTTATTATTATGTTTATAATTTTTTATCAATAACTGTTGGTCCACTACACACTGGTGTGCTCTTTTATTATATACAGTGTGCGTATCTCAAGGTGAAGGGTTATCAGTTATCACTGTCATCATCATCATCATCATCATCTCTCATACAACATAAATATATTTTTGTTCATGTTTGGTTCTTTTCTTTTTCCTGACATTCCGGTGTTACTAGTTGTACATTTTTACACACACGCACACACATATATACACTTATCAATCGACCCGAGAGTACTTAATACTCTCGCTCACACACTCGCACACTTGCGCGCGCACGCGGTTCATTCACTCGAACCATCCACTACACACACACGCACGCACGCACGCCGCGCTGTTTCTACTATAGAGTGTTGTATATATTATAATAATATGTTCGTTGTGATCATCGTCTCCGCCGCCGCGTCCTCGACCCGTTATTACGGACGTGTGTGCATCACACGCGCGCGACGGCGTCGGCCCAGTTTACCGCCGAGGAGTTTTCCCACCCTCCGCAGAGGCTATGTCGAATAATAATATTATAATATTTACAATTATTATTATTATTATTTCCCGATAACGCGTTCACTCGCGACGTAAGGCCAGAATGTCAAATATATATATTTATAGAAAAACCGAACATAACACGTCGCACGTATTATTTTCTAATTGATATTTTGTGAGTTTCGGTTTTTAATTTTTTTTTTTTTTTTTCTAAGCAAAACCTATTAACATTGTTATAAATATTATTTGGTTTCACATGCGTCGGAGTCGATTACAGTTGGCGGCAGTGGGTTTCAATGAATATGCTCTATTCATTCATTCATATAATATACATATGCATCTTTTCGTTTTGCCCCGAAGTATTTTATACCCACTACGGACACTCGTGTTTTCTATATATGTATTATACACGACGCCGCCGTGTGTATAAAGAAAAGAAAAGAACAAGGGAAAAAAATTTCGAGAGAGGAAAAAAAACGTGTTGGTAAAAATACACTCGTATTGTGTGTGTGTGTGTGTGTACACAATATAATAATAATAATAATAATAAAATATATAAATACGCGTATTTGCGTCTGGAGAACGGTCGTCGTCGTCGTCGTCGGCGGGCACGTTGAACCGGGGCAACGAGATTTTTATCCATCGCATTCCGCACATTCTCCAAATAGCTGTTATATATGTATAATATGTATTAGGTACGCGTCTCGTTTCCATTCCCGCTATACGTATGCGCACACGAAATATAGGTACATTATACTACTTGCATATAATATATGCATCACGGGCGCGTTCTGGAAACCCCACGGTCGACTTTATGGACTTGGCAATAAATATAATTTTTATCATATAAATATAAGTGTGAATCGAAGATATGATTCTCCGAGGAGTTGTGTTTGTATATAGTAATTTTCGATTTGTACACAGGGTGATCAGAATCTCGTGTTACAATTAATTATAATACGGAGACAACATTGAAAACCACACCATTTTTGTAACACGAAATTCTAATTATTCTGTATAATATAATAGCGGTGTTGGAATGATTTCTTTTTCCTACTCTTAGCTTCCATTCTATGCACCATAATAGCAGGCAATCATAATTTATATAGTTTAAACCGCATTGTCCCTTGGTGCAAGACTGCCACAACTCGAAAAATATAGTTTTGAAGAAATCTAATTGTAATGTGCTCCTACATACATTTAAAGTATCTTTAATACTTAGTTTCAATGATTTGCAATTATTTATGTTGTATGAAATTTATCATTTAGGCTACTCATCTAAATCTCAATTATTTACCAGAAAATGAGCAGAGTATGCCACAGCATTTTAACAATTAATATTTTAATAATAAAACTGTCACATTTCGTTTTTTAGCAGTTTTCAATTTCCAGAAAAATATTTTATACGCTGGAAAGTATTTATTATTACTGCGCATAAAACTATATGTGGCAGTTCATGATTTTCTTCTCTGGTATTATTTAGTTGAGAATTAATATGTTAAAATGATCAACTAAAATAAGGCATTCTTGATTTCTTATATATTATGTTTAACTATTAAAGAACTAAACAAATATATTTTATATACAATAATGAAACATATCGTAATATAGCGATATTCCTTTTTTCTAGACCATAAAAATGAATATATTCAATGATTCCGATACAAATGTATTATTATAAAGGCGTTTCGATTCAAAAAGTTAACATTTTGAGTTGTGACAGTCTTGCACTAAGTGTTGAAGGGTACATATAATATAAAAATTGAGACCAAACATAAAATGACAAAGGGAATATAACCATCAATTGCATGTGTATATTATATTTAGATAATTACAATATACCTCCGTTTATAATAATACTAATTTTATGATGTACCTGTTTTATATTTTAATGCAAATATAATATTTTCATTTTATTTCAATATATATTATAATTAAAGCAAAACTATTTTCCATAATCGTTTTATTATGTTTTTCAGTGATTTCTAAGCTATAGGCCATAATAATGTTAATACAAGAAAAATAGGGTACCTAAATACACACCCTACCGGCTACTACTCTACAACAAACTCGGCTATTTTGTTCTATATCAACGATTTTCTGGTTCGAAATATTGAAACCTTTAAAAAATGTACTTTAGATTTGAGGACATACTATATTAATTAAACGTATACAATTAAAAATATATGTTTTATATTATAAATTATTATGAAGAATAATATTATATTTAACAATTTACATTAATACTATATTTATACTAATACTTTATAATATTAATTTAATATATTTTTGAAGTTTCAAATTGAAACATCGATTACAAAAACGGCAAACAGTCTAAAGTTCAAAACTCAAGTTATATACTATAGTAGTTGATAAAATATTTACTTAAATTGTTAACTTTGTAGAAAAATTGTTTGTATAAAAATCAATTTTTGGCACATATTAAATCAAATTAAATATTTAAAATATAAATAGTATCAGAAGAATATGTATATAAATAAATAATACAATCCATGCGAATAGGTATACTGCACAACCACTCGCGGGTTAAAGTATGAAATATTAAATCGTTTATCTTCAACGTATGTTAAGTTTAAATATGAATGATTATAAAAATTAACCGTTGAAAAGTTCTGTAAACACTTAATATAGCCATATATATATATATGATCTACTTAATGAATATATTATATTATAGTTAAAATGAAAATCAATTTACTTGTTGAATTATTTATTGTTTTACTTATTGAGTTTTAATTATGTATGTATACCTATACGACGTCTATACCTAGTTCTAGATTTATAATATCCACTATTTTAATCATATATAATTTTATTATAATTAATAGAAAACAAGTATTATTCGTTCTTTTATACAATACTATCTATATATAATATATAAAATACACTATCTATATATCTATTATTTTTCGTTTCAGGAATTTGGCCATGGGAATTGGCATACAAAATTTCCCGGAAGGGCTTGCCGTCAGCTTACCCCTGCAAGCTGCTGGATGTTCAAAGTGGAAGAGCTTTTGGTAAAACAAAAAAAACACAAATCAAATTATTTCGCGTTTTTGAACAATTTATTATTATTATTAATTTTTGTCATTTATAATATACAGGACAATTAGAAAATCATTTTACAATAATAGTTACGATTATACGATTTCAATGCTATTTTCATTATTTTTATGACATAATATTCTTATCCCATCACTGTGTATTGGTTAGATTAGACTATATTATATATTTACCGCAAAGGTTGATTCCTGAACAAATTCTTGCGATTTCCGAACGAGCTTATCCGTTATTATTATACACGTATATGGCACAATCTTAAACAATTATATATTATATTTCTTACTGAAAGACTAAACATATGTAATATAATATAGTACTTATATATTATATAAATATAGTTTTTTCTTTACGGTCGTTGTCGTCATGCTCACCGACGCAAAACCTTTGGAGTTAAAAATAAAATAAAATTCGGTTGTCGAATTTTATAATAGACCATAAAAAAAACGTAATAATATAATGTAACATATATATTATAGAAAAACCGTTACGATTCGTATGTTTATACCAGCACGAAATTTCCTGTGTACTAATAATTATAAAGACTTACGCAGTTCGTATATATAAATACAAATACACAAGGTGATTAGTATTTCATGTAACAAAAATAATGCAAATGATTTTGAAAACGTATGCAATTATCACCTTTTTTTATCACCCTGTATGTATACGATACGCCGGGAAAACGCTAACATTATGCAAGTAGCGTTTACGGAAATCCGGATTTCCGTCTGGCTTCATAAGTACCTATATATTTCATGACGAATGCAGTTCGCGGAGCCTTTAAATCGAATAGTCGTACATTATTTTGTTATGTGGTTTAGCAAACATAATGTAATAAACAATGATTGCCATCCGAATTTCTCTTTTGACATTGACCAAACGACAGATTTAAGCATAGACGTCGAATTTGTAAGCAACTCTACCACCTTTACTATTAGAAGATAGAATATTTGCGTCCCATGAAAATCTTTAATATATATACGCTTTTAAAAACGACTCTGGATTTGAATATTCGAATTACAATCATTGAATAATATTCATTAAATTACAGTGATCATTAAATGTATTATAATCCTATAATATATTATATTGTATCGTACAATATATAGATTAACATTTTCTTAGCTCCACACTGCAGTAAGATTTCTTTCAATTATAATTTAATATTTAAACGTAACAGTTTTATAGTTGTTTCGACTCTATAGACACACCGGTATATATAAATTATATTATATATTATAACCTTCACCTTGGAGTAATGATCATATACGTGTTTTGTCTATTATACATTTAATATATATATATATATATATATATATATATATATATGTATATTATATACCTGTTGCACGTGTTATAAAAAAAGTAACTCTCGCCACTTAATTTATGTATAAACATTCCAATAAATATATAAATGTAATATACTTTACAACTATGTAAATTTATATAATATATATATATATATTTATAATTTATCAAATTTCGTGTAACGATCTAATTAAAATTATTGTAGTCGTTTTTTTTTTTTTTTTTTTTTTTTTTTTTTTTTTTTGCACAATTTTTATCATTTCTTTCAATAATAAAAAACACGTTTTTTATATTGTTGTATGAAATACTCTTAATGGTAATTTTTAAACGAACTTTGGTTAAGTTTTTTTTATAACCTTAAAGATAACAATAACATAAAATTAATATTATGCTGTCTTTTTTTTAAGATCAGCAAATTTTATAACACTTCATAACTAGGTATACTTAAAAAATAAAAATTACATCGTGGTGAATCATATTTCACAACTTTTTGGCTTTTCTATATATTCGTATTTTCACCGTTTCCGTTTTTCTTCTTTTCAAATAAGATAATACTTTGAAACAACTATATAACGTTTTGTATTCATATACTTCACGTTTTTGATTTGCAATAGTTAAATTTGTCAGTACCAATATAACTATTATGTCTCGTATTCCGACCAGAACTCTTCTAAGTATATTTTTCCGATATATCACAGGTTAATATGATCCATATCATTATTCAAATAAAACTGATCAATAATTACGTACCAATTGAAACTCAATTTCGACATGAATCCTCAACTTCTTAGCTATAACTTCTTACAAACCACCCGCAGACTAAATTTTATTAGTGCACTGCACTAATCATGACTTACTGCATTATAGCAATGAAAAACAGTATATATCCGTATAGTATAATTAATAATAATGTTATTCGACATCGAATATGCCTCCCACCGTTCACATATTATATTAAAAATAATTATCAATATAAATGTTTGTAATAAACAGATTGTTTTTCTGTGGTCTTAAAAACAACTTTACGTATAATTTTCTCATTCTACCATGTGGATGCGAAACGAAGAAAAATGAATTCTATAATATAAATAATTAAAAACTTACATTTACGAAGGGGTGTCAACATTTAAAAATTTCAAAGGGGAACCTCCTCTATATTTTTGCTGTAAAATTGAATCACTGTGACTTATAAAAATTTCAATTAAATACCCACTGTTTATTATTATACTCCCCTAGATCTCAATAATTTATAACCATATATAATTAAAACATTAAAAATCTAAATGCACATATACGTATATATTGTTGTAACGAGTCTTCTATTTTCTATACTATAAAACCTAATACTTTGCAGGTACGGACAACTGAGCGGCATGGTGGAACCAATCGCCGGACTCGTGGGTATATTCGCGGTGTCAGCCATCAAACCGTTGTTGCCATACGCCCTGGCGTTTGCCGCGGGCTCGATGATTTACGTGGTCGTCAACGACATCATACCGGAGTCGAATTCCAGGTATAATAATAATATATAACGTAAAACTATTACGAAAATAAAACCGAAATATTATTCGCCTACATATATCCGCGCATGGTACCACACACACTTTACTTACGGCGACGTCAGTATTTGAATTGAAAAAAAAAAACAATATTGAAACGCAGAGGAGAAATTAAAATTTATGCGTCCCCCTGAAGAGATCTAAATTCATTGAAATATTCAATGTTATTATTTGTAGAAGTGACATGTCGAAATATTATGTGAAAACGAAGAGGCACTCCGTCACCTTCACGACCCTCCCTTAAAATAAAATACTATACTTATTATTCTTATCCTAATATCCTTTGATAATATTATTTACATAGGTACGATATTATAAGCCATCACAATATAAAAATTAGATCAGAATTTTATGTATCAAACATGGTTGAAATTAACTACATTTTTATAATGTTATATCATCTTCATTATTTCTGATCGTTGTATACGAGTATATGTATCGGATCAATTATTAGGCGCCACGAGGTACATAATATAATAATCATGATATTTTTTTTTTTATGAAAAACAAAATTGATATAATTCATTAATAAAATTCTAATAACCGAATTAATCGATAAGACATTTTATAACATCGCAGTGTCTGATGATTCATCAGTGTATGATAATCTCTTATCGAATATAATGATAAAATATTATACATATAATAAACTTATATAAGTATATTACTCTATAATATTATGACTCATTGCATTATATTATTTTGTTTTAAACACAAGACGCGTTATGTGGATACCTATTTATATATACGTTTTGAGATCAAACTATTTTATGAGGTCTTTGTTATTCGTAATACGAATGTTAATATAACTTTCAGCTGGAATTTTTATAACTGCCGAAAAGTTTAACGTTCCAAAAGGTTGGAGAGTAGCTGCGTATAAAAAATATATAGATAAACGACGCCACTGGAAGAACACTTTTCCCTCCTCCCACATTAACATTGCATTCCGGGTGTGTCTACCAAAATCCTAACAACATTAGCCTGTTGGTTTTTATATACGTTTCCACTGCTTTATCTTCCAAAGGCTTTAACGATGATACAAGCAACAAACAAATAGTACATGTATGTGTTTAGTTTTTATATCTCTCTAGTCGATTCATTTTCACCGCCGCAAGTTTTCGTTCCGACATTCAGGCACGTCGCACTGTCGCAGCGGGCTGTAGAATGTACCCGACGGATTTTCAAAAACCTACGACCAATATAACATCATTTTTTATTTTTTCTAATAATACACAAAATGTCGCGTTGTCGTGCGGACGTATTATGAATACCCTACTATTATAAATAATATATTATTATTATTGTGTACAATATGTGACCCTGACGGTGTAGCGCGCACGTATAATATCAATGGTTTCTCGCGCTCTTGGGGGTCATGTAACTGTAAAAAAATCTTAAGGTATGCAATCTCCTTTAACGCCAGGAATGCAGCAATACAACTACTATAATATTATATATACACATTGCACACAACAATAATAATATATACCTATTTGGTCTCGTTGGCGAGCGGCGCGCTGCAGCAGCGGCTGCGGCGGCGCCGATTTCTATACGTGACGTCGACCGCGGCGACCTCTATTGCCTACTACGGCCGCATTTCGCGAGTTCGTCATGAATGGGCCGCAACCTCCACCGTCGTATTATCGATACTTCGTCCGGTCGCGGCGGCGGCGGCGGCCTTGTAACCGAAACGCGGAGGCTGTCACTTGCGCCGCCCGTTGAAACGGATTGCGGATATTGACGCATCTTGTACTATTATATTTTTAATATTATAATATTATAATAGTTTATATAATATAATATTTGTTGTCCGATATGATGACGTGTTTAATATTATTATTATCGTTATTCATCCAAAACTATAATTATATTTCCGTCGTCGAATCTAATCTAAATACATAATAAAGTAAATAAATGCATAGTATTATTGCGATAAAAAAAAAAGTGATAACAGTAAAATTATTAATGAGAGCCCGTGCGCAACAATACCGAAAGGCGAACCACATTTATTTTGGTACAACAATAACAGCAATATACTTATTTCTAACAATGAATGATTGACGATAGACATATTAGTATATTATTATATTATATTTAGGTACAGCGTATTTTTTAATATTCGACATTTATAAATACAATCATAACCAAACAAAAAGTTAAATAAAAATAAATATAAAAATCAATTGTAGACATACAGTATTTATATGTACAAAATATCCTTTAATTAATTAATGTAATACTGGCTACGATGATCTGTATACATTTCGTGTTTAAAATATATTATTAATTTTTTTTTTATTGTTATTATTATTTTAACACTATGTAATATGTATTATGTAGTACCGTGATGTAAAAACAGACAACTAGGTATATAATAATAAAATTTAAACGAACAATTTTTTCAACCAAGTCTAGTGTTTGCCAAATTCCCACACAAATCTTAACGCGGAGTTGCTGCTAGAAATATATTTAAACAATTGTTTTTAAAACGTTACATTTCTTCTGCTGTAGCTTTTTCGACAAAACGTAATCTTTGTATCTCACTGACCAAATTATTGAATTCAATCAATAATATTCGGTCATTAAAATTCTTATTAATGTAAAGATGTGATATACTTATATATTTTCATTTTTATACTGACAATTATATCATTTCATTTATATATAGATTGTATATAAGTACTACATTTTAATATTTTACATAAAAACGGTTTAATTTATATAGATTTCTTGGAAGTAATAAATATTAATCATTTTTTATATGTATATATTTTCTATATATGAATCTCAATTCGTTATAACGTCATCATAATATGGAAGCATCACAAAATATATTTAATTTAATAATCAGATAATCTGTGGTAAACATTGTATTATTTAGTTACTAGTCGGTCATATAGTGAACTTTCCTTATATGCAAAAATGTATTAACAATTAATAATTTTTCAAATTATTCTTATCGTATATTTGTATATTATGTTAAGATTTTATATGGTATTAATGTATAATAATATATTATATCGTAGGAAGCGTTCGTATAAATATATGTTGTCGTTTTAATCGAATCGACGTGTTTATAATTGTGTTACAGTGGCAACGGGAAGCTGGCCAGTTGGTGTTGTATCGTGGGATTTGTGGTGATGATGTCATTGGACGTGGGACTCGGTTGACTTCATTAGGTATTTTGCCAGTAATTTTTTCCTACATACTGACCCATAAATATATATTTTTGAATTATTATTACTATTCTATCTTTTTTTAATAATTATAATAATTGGCACAGTTTTAATAGATTATATATTTAATATACAATATTTATAATATTGTAATAATAACAATTAACAGTACAATATAAATATAATTTAATTTAGTTTTTATGCTGTGATGTTAAGCATAATTTTATATAATATGCATGTCTTAAATACTAAATAAATTTGTATTTATTCCTATAACATATAATATGCTACACTTTTGTTTTGTTTAACACTATAGTAATTTATATGATATAGAACATATTTTATACACTAATATTCGTACAATTATAGTTACAATCGCAATGTATATAATATATTATATATAAAGTGTTCGAAACGTGTATAGTATAAATGATTATGGAACATTGCTGTTCTCTTCGTCCTCGTTTAACTAACATTTTTTCATCCCATAAAATGTTACAGCTTATAATATATAGACCAGATATGAGTATGAAGTCATATCCTTTTCAAGTATATAATATAATAATAATACCTAATAATAATAATAATAGACAAAAATCATAATTAAAAAATATTAATTATAATTGCTGAGAAGAACGCAATGTTTCATGTTTTGTGAACATTCTGCATACGTTGCGTTATACGAGTACGCAGTGTAAGATGATAAACGGCCCATGAGACGATTAGACATATTATATAATTAATGAACACGTGTTATATAAAATATATAATGTGCGGTTCTATTTTTGGTAAAAAACTGTGTCCCTGTAGAGGTAACCCTAAATCCTGATGATCGACTTGTTCATTCAAATATAATATTTTATAATTAATCCAAAAACTGACGTGTGTCATTAATACTTGAAAATATTCTAAAATATAAATCGAAAATGACGAGTATTTGGTTATTTATTGGTATTTATTATTGGTAATTTCTAATATAAGTAATTAAGTTATGTGTTTAGGGTTTAATTGTATCCATATTCACTTTTGAAAAGTCATAATAACTTACCAGATACGTAATAATATTATAGTTTAATATAAAAAAAAGTATTAATTCAAAGGCAAATTTTATTTTACAGTCACCGAGCGCCGACTGGTCGATGCTCCGAAGCATATTTTATAAAACTTTATACTTTATAAAACCTATTAATTGAAGATATTGGATATCAGATATTTTATTAATTGAATTATTTTAAATATATATATACCCAATTATTTTTCTATATAATAAAATAAAAATAAATTATTAATAAAACAAATATATTTTTATTATTCCAAAACATATATTTATATTTAATCATATATATACATAATTTTACTGCAATTACAAGTATAATTTTTTGAATTATTTACAATAATTACCCATCCTAGTGATAATAGTCTGCAACTACCTATAGAAATTTCCAAGGCACTGAACCGCGACCCTAAATATCGTTGTTTTTATTCATCAAATTTTTATTTCTACTTCAATTCAATTGAATTTTTCGAAACAGAAATGTGGGCCACAACTATTTATTAAAATGCAATGACACAGTTTAACTTTATTTCTGTTTCTATATACAGAACAATCCGAATCTCCTGCTACAAAAATAATGGAGATATCATTGAAAATGTTTGCAATTCACATCACTTTTGTAATATGAAATTTGGATCCCTCTGTATTACCGGTATAACATAGCATTAAATTTACATTATAATTGAAAGGAATTTCATTTAATCAAATTAATATACGTCAATTATCAATTATATATTATTATATGTAAACACAATCAATCCTCTGTATGGGTTTAATGATAATAATATTATAATATTGTATAGATATATTATATTGATTTCGTTTCCGGTGCTCACGGAAACACGTCTTGCTGTATTATATACATATAGTTAATAATATATTATTGCATGTATAGTGTACGCGATTAATTTCTCATCAATAAGACGGCTAACGCTCTATTTTCTCACAGAATGTTCATAGAATACGATAATCTATATTATGTGTAATTAAAATAATACACGGTCAGTAAATGATAATAGATATGTCTTGTTATTTTATAATAAATTTACATTATATTATTATATACCTATGATGTAGGACCCAGGATAATATATAATAATTAATAATATTATATTCGCTAACATAAACGCGATCGTGTAAAAAATAATAGTATAACAACTACATTATATTTAAAATAAGCTTCTTTTAATTACAATTACAAAATATTATTAATCAAAGTAGTATTCTACTTAACGTTAGTGTAGATTATTGATAATTACAATAAATTATTTATACAATTAAACTTTTTTGCGAGGGACGGCATAGGTTTGCTATAGTTATATAATTCGTAGTCGATGGAGGGATGTTAAAAGGAGCAAAACTTCAGAATGGTCGAAAAGGGACTTTGGAAGTGATCTGGGAAACAAGATAAGTAGAGTCAATATGCCCAGCCAAAATCCTTAGTATAAAATTTATGTTAGCTAAGTACCTTTACAGCTGGGCAAACGATTCAAGACGATATAACAAGTAAATAATCTTGAGGAGGACACTCAATTTTCAATGTACGGTTGGCAGAGTTTAAAACTTTACGTTAAACTCATTCGAACAGAAATCTTCATATATTTTCCTTATCATAACGAGGTTTTTTCGCAGATGGTAACGTAACGTATAATAAACAAATTATTATATACTATGTGTACAGCGAGGTCGCCATTCGCAACATCAAAACTTCGCAGTGAAGTTGAAATATACAGACTCCGGTGTTTTTAAACATATATCAAACTGCAGTATAACAATGTATAATATATATTATACATATTATTTATCTGATAATTTTTATCGTTTTTAATCATATTATATTTCCGTTATTCGTATAACATCGGAATTAAAATTAAATAACATATATAAGTTATAAATGTTCAAATTATATTGCAAATTCTTGAAAAAAAAAAACCATTCATTCTTGGTGTTTTTTATTTTTATATTTTATGTGTATACATGATTTATTTCGATGGATTTTATAATATAATATTATAATAGGGTACGTGTGTAATATACGAGTAAATAGTTTAAGAATAAGACTTGAAAAAAAAATCCATATCTTGGATGAAATCGTACCTAGTTAAATATGATGAATATAATTATTATTGTTTGGCCATCCGTTCAAAGTTTTGAATCGCGCGCGTTCTACATAGACGTCTATGATATTATAAACGCGGCTTTGCGAGCAGGGGATTGACGTCTGTCGGAGGGGTGGGTAGGTGAGGGGGGGCGGTCAGGCTGGCGCGCGTAACTCTGCTAATAATAAGGCACACACACACACATATATATATACATCGCGTGTATCCGGTTGAGCCGAAGAAAAAGGAATATGGATGGGATGTATGTGCGTGTGCGTGTGTTATGTAGAACACAGGAAGGCGGCTCGGAACGGGTAAACGACCCCGCGTTTCCGGTGACGACTTTGCTGCCGCGACGCCGCCGCCGCCACAACTCAAACGGTACGCGCGCACATAATGTAATATAAAGTATGGCGGCAGCAGCTGTTGTTTGATCGTGGAAAAAAAAATTATTGTATATATATAAACTCCTCAAACCGCGAACGTGGTTACGTATATATATATATATATATATATATGTGTGTGTGTGTGTGTGTGTATTTTTATTTTTCTCACTTTTTTCCCCGAACAACTGTCTCGACTGTTGCAGTATATTCTGCGAGACGATCACGCGTTTATTATTATTATTATTATTAATTTTTCTGGATTAAACTACACGTATTACCTAAAACTCGAACACTATTATACGATTTATTATAACGAAACGTTTCACGAACCGGAACGGGTTAAATATAGAATACAAACGACAACTTTTGGCAAAAATACTGACGGCGACTCGAAGGGACCTATTCCGTACCGAGCGTTATACAATATACAGAGTGATTACGATAACGGCGGGGATGACATATTATACGACGAAATTATTGTATGCGCCACCGTGTTGGTCAGTCATCGCCCTGTATACGTTAACAAATAACAATATCTAATACTGTACAACAATACGCAAAGAGAAATCAGCGGTGGATAGTATACGCTTTTCCGTATAGTATAACGGTAAAGAAATACATTTTGAAAACCTCATTTAAATTTTTTATAAAATTTATATATATACCTATTACATTCACAAATATATAAAACAATTACAGATAGCTTACGATTTCTTATATCCGCAGTGTAAAGTTTTGAAACCCGGTAAAAATGTAAAATAGTCGACTTTCTTTTATCAAAGAGGTCTTTGTTTACAATTTTTCCATTGATAAAATCTGAACAGCAAATTGAACATATGAAAAATAAAAATATTGAATTAAAATCCAAATATTATGCTAATCAATATAATATTAGGTATACTATTTTAATTTTTAAATTAAAATGGCGTATGGCTATATTTAGTAATATTATTATTTATCTAGGCTCTCTAGCAGTTTAGTATCTGCATTTCTACAACTAGAAATCCACATAAAATGAAAAAAATATTTGGTCTGTAAAAATTTAAGTACAAGGTGCCTAAAATAAATTTTTTAAACAAATAAAAATTATATTCTCTAGAAATATTTAAACACGTGTATTAACATAATTTATATGTAAATAATAAAATAACAAAACAATAACATATTCAAATATATTTATATATAGGTATATAAGCAGTGGCGTCGGAGCTGAGGGGGCAGAGAGGGCATGTGACCCCCCTGTTAAATATGTCAGGGAGCAAATTATAATTTTGCCCCCCTGAAAATTTTTCATTATAGTTATACACTTAATACTTAAACATTTTAGAGTTATAGTTTAAATTTAAATTACATTTTTATTATTTTTAATATTTATATAATATAATATGTAATAAAATGAATTTTGAAACGTTGCATAACAAATAAAATTAAAAAATGTAAAACATTAAAATTGTTTTTAATTTTATATTCAAAATTAAATTAGGTAATGACTATTAGTTTAATCAACAAAATAGTAATTAAACCTATTTTACAAAAATCAATAAGTATTTGCATTTTATTTTAATATACTATATATCATGATTTTCCTAAAATTTTTGCCCCCATCCCCCCCACAAGAAAATTAGTTCCTACGCCTCTGTATATAAGTATATAACATTAATGATTATTGATTAAGAAAATATAAATAATTATATCCAGTAATATTTATTTAATAGTGCTTGGTAAGGATAATACTTATTTTTACATTTAACATTTTTTATTTATCTAATTATCATTGAATCATAAAAAGAATATGCTTACAGCAGTAAGTTTTTGTTTGTTACTCAGTGGTTTTAAAACTTCAGTTGAAAATATTTTTTGGAGTCATTACAATATTTCTATATATCTAGAGAAATTAATAGCATTTTGTGGGTCTATCAAATAAATCATTAAATTTTTGGCTAAGGAAAACTTTTTGTTACAAAAGTATATCATTTTTAAATCTAAATTTTGAACATTCAGTTTTTTTAAATTATGTTTTGTTTTTGTCAAATAGTATTTCAGTTTTTAACTGAAACTGTTATTTAACACCACGGTCTTAGAAGATAAGGTCGGAACCATAGATATATAAAACCATTGTAAATACGGACCTCTTTGATAAAAAAAAAAGTCGGCCATTTTACCCGACTTCAATACTAAATACAAGTCGGCTATCTAGTTGTTTTATATATTATCTGTGATTAATGGTTATATTATATTTATGATATCGTGCACTGCTGAAACGCCAAGCAGTGCCAAGCGAATTTAAGGTAAAAAGTATGAACACCGAGACAAAATCATAATATAAGATCAATTATTTTCGGTAACCAAAATGGCAAATGTCCATTCCACCCCATCCGTCAAAACCATCACTGCGTAAATAGACGCGGATGCAATGGGAGCAATGTTCCCAAAATAAATTCTGAAAAATCATAATTATATAATTTTATATTTTTACATAATATTGTTCTCTGGGTATTATTTAGGTACTTAGTAGGCTATAGTATATTATATTAGTATGTTTAATGTATGTATATTATTTCTATTTATAAATCAGTTAAGTTCTTATATCTAAACTAATTAATTAATTTTGATTTATAAGTGATACCCTATACTAATGCCCCCTCCATTTATAATCCTGGATCCTTGCCTGGATGTAAATTATTTGTATGTTATGTTTTATTACAGTGTATAATAATTATATTTATGGTGTCTTATATTCGTCTAAACACTGTGAACAGTTTATACTCTTAAAATACACACTGCGACAGCGTGTTTAAGTGTGGAAGGAAAAAAAATCTGAAGATAATAGGTGTATAATAACTTATCAATATGAATAATATATATTATATTATATAAGACGAACCCATTTTTTTCGACATTTATATTATTATAATTATATAATATTATAAATTATAATATATAAATTAGATATGTACATTATACATATTATACATACTAAACAAACATTTAAACGCACTTCAACCATTTATAATATTATATAAAATATATTATACGATATATTATATTATGATATTATATCTTAAGAGACTTATTTTGAGCTTTTTAGAAGATTCAACGTAATCTCTACCTACTTATCAGTACCAAGGACGAAAGAAGGACGAAATTAACATTTTGTTTTCTTTATTATATTACCTATAAACATAATAATATAGTTGACAATAAACCATAAATAGAAAACAAGAATCGTTCATTCGTTCGCACCCGACAACAAAATCAGATTATTTAATTAGTTTTTTTTTACGTTGTTTTCGAATCGACCCGGGTCCATTATTTTTTTTACGAAAACAGCATACTGAAAAACACGTTTTTTTGTTTGGGAATTCAGAGAACGTTTTCACGCATGTTTTTTAATTGCATTATTTTGTTGTTTTTAATAACTCGTGATCACTTAATAATCTGCTAAAAAGTCGCGTTGTATTCTTTTGGAAATTTTTCTCTTCGTCACATTATTTTGCGAATTCAACCTGTACCTGTTCTACACGTCGATTATAGGTAGGTATATCAAACGTTGTGTGTAAAACGGTGGTAACGGAGCGATTTTTTAAATTTATATTTTTTATAAGTGATTTATGTGTATTCGCTACAATAATACTATTCAATATATTATAATATGCGTTTAAAACGAGTTTCGATCCAGCGAGATGAAAGTCGTTGCAATGATGTTTTTGCAGCAGACATATAGACGCTGTTCATAACAAATTATACAGGTTAATATTTATTCATCCGTTTTCAATTATCATATTAATGTCTAATATACGGTTGGATTTATTATTAAATTTCATTTTCCACCTTTGAAAGTCGATTAAACGATAAAGTATACAAACACGATTTCATCAACTGTCAAGAATAATAAAATAAAATATATTATATATTATGCTGTTGTGATATTATCACTTATTTTTAATCGTAAAAAAATTAATAAAACAGTTTTATATATTTTCCGTTTGAAATTTATGTGTATTTTATTAAATTATAATTTATACCGAAGTGTTTTTTCCCCCATAGATATTTATTTTTAATTTCAATTAAACATGGCTGAACACGTGTTTCGGCGCTCAAGGGTCCAAGTTCGACTCTCGGTTAACCACAGGTTTTTTTTACACGTAGTAGTTCTGCAACAAGTCGGCTAAATTTGTTATCCGTAAAAGCCCAATCATTTAGTTAACTTAAAACGTCGTGTTCTATAATTAACCAAGAACCATCTTTGATAAGCGACGACTGTTACCACAGTTACCAGTCAGTTATCATATCATATTGTGTTAGAAGGGATGAAGGAGAATGTAAAAGCTGTTAATTTATACATTTCTAATATGAAACGACGTCATGGCAGACTCATGTCGTCTGCGATTTAATTTTCCCACCAAAACTGCCACCCAAAATCTAATTATTTAAAAAAATATAAAGACATCGGGCGCCGCGTGTGAAAATCACGCTGTAAATTTCCGATTATAAATTAAATCATTTTTTCTCCTTGTCAACTATTTACTTACGTCAAGTTGATATTTTATACTTTAATCGTATTTATTATTCGCTAATGACGACCAGAGCCATCTCATTATAGTCAACAGTTATTATATACGTTTAGACGCATTATAAAGTATTATAATTTATAAATTTGAAGTCGCGTCCAGAATTTGTTCACGAAAGTACCTTTTGATTCCATCGAATTTGTCTAAATCGAATACCAACTGCGTATTTTCTATCTAAAGCTATAGAATAATATTGCAAAATGTGTATTTTAATATTTTTAGTTATAATATTATATTATGTTGTTGTTTGACGTATAGAAATCTATAACCAGCTCTTTCTTCTAACAGCTGTTATACATTTACAACAGAGAAATGTTCTTTATTATTATTTTATACGATGTTTTATTGAAACACATATATTATAATAGTATAGACATAGTATAAATGTATACGCATTTACTCTCACTCTGTGCATTAGATTTTTAATTAAAACTTTTTTTCTACTCCACAACAAATCAACTAGCATAATATACGATGTTAGTTGAACTATACACAAATACACATCATATAGGCAATTAATTGAAATTAATAAAACATTTTTTCTTTATAAAACTACACTATGGTGTAAATAATAATAATTGTTTTTGTCTAATCAAATAAACCTATAAACCAATATAATATTATATATATATAAATTTTTAATAAGAATTTCGTAGATGGGAGTGCATTTTTAATTTCTATTGATTTTTTTTGAAAGTCTTATATTATACATTTATATTTTTAGGGTTTAATTCTATAATAACTTGAATTTAAACGTAAATAAATATAATATTTAATTGCTATTTAATATAATATAGATTGTCGTCATCACGGCATGACGTAACTATTAATAATACCTAATATTATATTATAATTTATTATAGTTATATTGTATAATAATATTATAATGATATAAAATAATACTTTTACAATTACGTTTTTCAAGACATATATATACAGAGTGATTCATATAACACACCACACTAATTTTACAAATTTTAAGATTTAAAAATGTGTTTTATACATTATTTTCTTTAATAATAACATTATATTTTTATTTTTATAATTATGTTAAATTATTTTATTCACATTCTATATATATTTTCTCATACAAATAAAATGCAAATTATTTTTAAAAAAATACCATGAAGAATTTTTTTATTTTTATCAACAATTAGTTTCTATAGATAATAATGATTGAAAATATAATATTATATTGAATCATATTAGGATGTACTTTTGTTACGATTTACACGTGATACATTTAATAATAAGAACAATTCACACATAATATTATACTTTGTTATTCTTACCACCAGTATAAATAATTTTAATATTTAAACTACGGCCTATTATTATCTAATAATACTTATATAAAAATAATAATCACTAACCCCGCAGTCAGACGGAGCTAAAATAATAGTATAATATTAATATCATTTGGAAAATATAAAAGTGTAAACCGTCGTTATTACTAAATGTATGACGCATGACAAAAATTGTAAAATTTTATTTCTACAAAATGTATTTTGTCATAGCATGACGTATCAATCGTAACAAAGAACCGTCTCGTCTACTTCTTAAAGTTGTATATTCAAGTATCATAAAAACAAGTTGATAAAATTGAAATATTCCTTCACAGTATTTTATTTGTATGGGAAAAATGCAGCATGCCATTTATCATAATTATTAAAATAAAAAATCAATGAGATAAAAATGTAGTAAAATGATATTTTTTGCAAAAATATAGTATTATAATTAGTAAAAATTATGAGAAAAACAAAAATTAAAAATGTATGAAGAAAATTAGTGTGGTAAACTGGTAAGTAATACGAATCATTCTGTATATATATATATTTAAACGTTTTAATTATAATAAGCATTAGTCGAGTAAATGCGAGTGTCGTGGAAACAAATAATAATAATTATACATAGGTACTCGGATATTCAGCCTAATGAGCTAATTTTCGATCTGATTAAAAGTATTACCATAAATATATAATAATATTGTATATTTAGCTCATTAATAATATAAAAATTAATCTAAAACATAATATCTTCGCTATAACTGTAATACTCGTCATTATATATTATTTTATATTTACATTTTTAAAACTATGTAAAACTATTTAAAGTGTTTAACGACAATTTTTTTTTAAAAATAATTAATGTTTATTAAATACAATATATATAGGGGATTTGTTTGGAATCTAATACATATTCTTTCCCTTACGTTATAATACATTTTAAACAATTTTTTTTCCTTCTTATGATCGGACAATTATTTTTAATTACATTTTACAATATATTCTTATAAGTACAGTTATATCTATTGGTGTAACACACTTTTTGCTTGTTACGTTTAATTCTGTATTGTAGTTTCATATTCTTCGTAAGCCATTTAATTATAATAATTATTATATTAATTTTTTTTTTTTAATATTCTCACATACATTCCATAGGTACGAAAATTCGTGATAATATTATACAAATTTGATAGACGTTATATTTTAATTTTTAATTATATTTCACAGTTGATATTTATAATAAAATACCTAACCTATGTACATATACCCACATAGGTTTCTCGGGTATATGTATATTGTATATTGTATATTGTATATTTACTAATTGTATTTCATCGTGAAAAATTAATATTTTGTTTACAATTATTAGATAAACGGAGTACTATGATATTCCTTCGATTATTTTTTTGATTTTAAACGTCTAATAAAAAAATGAAAAAATATAACATTTTTTATGTTGGTTATGAGAAGATAGCCAGTTTAAAGATTATATTTTTGTAAAAAATTTTGATAAGTCAAATTTTTAATTTATTCGAGGTGGTTATTTTAAGGAAGCATTTTAATTTATTCGAAATATTATATTGCGCTCTCATTTTTTAATTATATAGGTATATCGTGATGGAATGTAAAATTCATATTATCAATATTCAATACTATGATAAGTTAATGATGAGCAACACATTTTTCATACTATTATATTAACTAATAATTTACATCCTGATTAAATTAGGAGGTCGACATATCAAAATTGTCATACAAATATAATATATTCTTCAAAGTGATTGTCTTCAAATTTTACATAATTTAAAAATAAAAAGTAATTTTTAAAATTCTTTTATCAGACATATTTTTTTTAAAAAAAGTATAAAGTAAAGGTAATATATTACAGGCTGTCGCCAATAAACTAATAATTTTAAAACAAACATTCAAAAATTTTAATTTTTCGCTGATACCAATTAGTAAATAAATCTGAGTAAATACATACTGCGTATAATATATAGCGTGCTCATTGTAAATGTTTTACTATAAATAATATGTACCTCAAAAGTCATAGGTACTATATTGTCAAAATTACCTAAGTAAAATACCAATTAGATAAAATTTACTGTTTATCAAATGCATACCCTATTTGTGATAATCAAGCCATTATTTCTGCCTTAAAAAGTGTTTATATCATACATAAAAAGCACACACTATTGCAAAACTTATACATTCCTCGTTTTGCTCGGAATCTAAAATTAATCTTATCATAATATGAATAAAAACTGTTTGATTCGTAATCATAATAATTCGCTCGAACAAGTTTTAAATCGCTGCATTGGTAGTAATCTGAGTAGTCTTTTTTTGTTTGTAGAAATTGTGATGTAGAAGAATATAATGAAAAAAAACTTTGCAATGATACGTTAAGACCTAAAACACATATATTTTTAATGCAATTTTAATTTGCAAAGTTTTTGTCTAAACATTAAACCATTATTCTAAAAACGATCAGCTATTATAATTTGATATGTTGCAACACCATATTTGGCGTTCATTTGTATAATAATCACCAATCGTTTTGATTTGCATGTACGAAAATTCGTTTTTCATTTTAGTATTAACTTGAAAGTAACCTTGCAAACTAATATTTCGTATAATTTTTGCATGATATCGCATATTATAACAATTTATAAAACAATGAAAACATTATATAATATCTAACACATCTATAAAAACATTTTTATATTATAATATACGTTTATATTAATAATTTAGACCCGGGTATTGATGCCATAAAAAACCTATACAAAAATACATTAAAATAACCTAAAACCATTAGATTATTTATTTAGATTATGAATTGTTTCTTAAATAAATTATAATATATATTAAACGCAAAACTTTTGAGAATATCTACCTATACTATTTCTGTATCTTAAAATAAATTTAATTAAAAAACAAATGTATTTTTTGTGTTATGATCAATTTAATATATAGATATACCTAACGTATATTATTATGTAATTGTAAAAATTTCGCTCTGGATCAAGTGAAAACTATTAAAATATACTTAAAACTACCGACAATGCAAAATAATTATTTTGTATAGTTATTTAAAATCATTTATGCTTTAAATAAATACGGGTTTTTAGCTACAGAAAAGCATAACGTGAGTCGCACAAAAATTAAAAATGTAAAATTCATCAACATCCGGGACCTATTATTTACGAAACTATTAAAATTTAAAATATGACAAAAATGTGATTATTATTATTATTGTTATTTGTTTTTTTTCTTCTATATGTGTACAGGTATCGCGCAGCGGTCTTATATCAACATAAACTATCATAGTATGCATTATGTATGTAACGTCGCGAGAAGAAAAAAAAAAATGAAAACAAAATTGTCACTGTTAAAATCTATACCTGTGCCAAAAATTGTGATGAGATGCAGTCGTATTATATCGAATATTGCTAAACTGCATTCTGCACGTGTCATTTCTGCAGATTATAGTAGTATTATTTGTCCTTGTATTACATATAATAAATAATACATCATTTTAAAGATATATCTTCGTACATATTTATACACATACTAAATACAAGTGTGATTTTTTTTTTTAAATTTTGTTTATCGTGATCCATCAAATATGTTTGAACGTAATGAATTTATGACGTGACGTATTACTACGAAAACAAATGATTAATTAATAACATATGATTATGGTATGTTAAATCAATAAAATCCGCTTTTCTATTCTAAATATTGATGGTTTTACTTACTCGCATGAAATATTCATCAAAATTTTAAAAACCCGACAGAATACATTTCCGCATATCAAAATACATAATTATTTACAAATCTCTCTAAATAGTTATTAATATTTATAATGTTACAATTTCAAAATCGAAAGTTTATACTGTTTTATTACGTAAATACGTAATCATTATACATACCTTCGGTATAAGGGATGAAAACTTAAAAATTTTAAACTTTGAACAGTTATTGAATAATAAATTGAAATCGATGATAAATTAACCAAAATATACTTTAAAATAATTTCCAGATGTAATAATGGATGATCATGAATCATGTTAGAATACAATCACTCTTTATTTAATTTACGATACAATATATATTAAGTTTTATATTGTTAATGTATATATACTCGTAAGTGTTATATTGTATATAAATTACAATTCAGATGAAATATATGTACGTATCCTTAATTATGATATTGTTGTATTTATTTAAAATAAAACAAACAAAAAATGGATCAAACTACTGGGCGTCCTCTTCGTCTTGTTCCGTCTGGCTACAAAATTGTACCCCGACCAACTAAACCTCAAACTTTTTAGAACATCTATAGAAACTAAAACTGCACATGATCTTTTACTTTTTATCCCTTCTAACGAAGTAACGACGTGCCATTTGCATGATTTTCACCAATCACATGTCAACGGATCGACGATGGATCTTGGTTAACTAGAACATGGTGTTTTAATGTAACCAAATGGTATAATTGTGGACGGGGCTGGTTCAAGAAACTAGCCACTCAGCCACGCCAGATCAGGTCCATTTTGACATTTTCCTTAGTTCCAAGTCCATCGTTCAAATTTTTTATTTTCAGTGTTCTAATTTATATGAAGTACATTTTTGGTGTTAATTATAACGATGATGCTTTTAAAATTCATTCCGATAGTTGTCATTTAGTTTTATGTTTATAAAATTCCTTTTTTACAAAAAATAATAACGTTTTATTTGACACAATTAATTTCATTTTTCCTACGATTCTGCTTTGACAATACTTAAACTGAAAACGACATCGATAATTTATTCGTTTTCGTTAACTTGCCCATATTTGTATCTACTATAAAGTGATCAGAATATTATAAGATTACAAAAATAATAAAACGATATCTGCAATAAAAACGTATAATATAATATTTTATATAGGTATAACATTCAAATATTCTGATCGTCCTGGTGAATGTATATACTCGTAGGTTAGGTTAAATTTGGAGAAAAAAAATACATAATTTGACGATAAATATAAAATGTTATTAGTTTTTGAAATCGACCATAGACAATTTACACGCGTACAAAATATTATAATATATTGTACGATAAGTATAAATTACTATAATTTCATTATATGGAAAGAAAAAAACTTTAAACCTACCTACAAGGCTGCGATCACCGAAGATTTGACATTTTTACATTATTATTATACTGAAATATGTCAAATCCTCGTGACAAACTCTGTATATATATATTACAAAACCGAATATGTTGTTTTTATCCTTAACTTGTTATCGAGCTTGTATATTTATTATTTCAAATGTGAACCTATACAATATAATGTTATAAAATATGGCTTCTATATAGCTATAGGTGCATAAACACGCATATATTATATGATTGTCTTCTACACACATGACTAATTACATGTGTATACGAAGTCGTATATTTACAGAGTTTCCAACCGTGGTGAACATTAGGACATTTTCCTTTACCTGTTATTTAATATTCGTAAAAATCACTGGTTTTTCAAGGCATTTGTGAGAACTGATAGGTTCGAGTATTTAGTGCAGTGCAAAATTATGGGTGGTTTGAGGGGAACATTAAAAATAGGATAAAGGATTTATGGATGAAGTGGAGGGAGGCATCGGGTATTTGGTATGACAAAATCATGCAGATACGATTGAAAGATATAATAGATATTGGTATGTTGTGGTGTTTGCACGATAAGGCAATATATATGGTACATATTGTATTAGTATAATGGTTTATGTATCGAAGTTGTGCAGTGAACAAAAAAATTGAACGGATGATGAGTGTATGAATGCTAAAATGGACGTGTGGAATGACTAGAAAGGATAGAACAAGAAATGAATAGATAAGGAGTATGTGTCGATTGTGGGGAAAATAAGAAAAAATATAGACTGAGTGAGATGGTTTAGAGGCAGTAACAGTTCTTATAGATATGAATATAGAAGAGTGGCGTGAAGGGCCGAAGAGGTGGATATATGGAATATAATGATATAAAGTTAGCGGGTATAAATTGACGAGGGGTAGGTGATCGAAATATATGAAAATGTAGAATTAAAGTGGACGACTCTATACTAGTAGGGAGAATACGCCGAGGTATAAGAAAATTAGGTATATAATCCAGAGGCGTATTTATGAGGAGGAGGTAGAACGGGTTTAAACCTCCCTATGACCAAAAAAAATTAGCGGGAACGTTTCTCCTTCCTCATTTCAGTCCTTGAAAAAATTAGTGGTTTATTATAATTAAGATTTAAATGCAATGATTTTGCATTAGAAAATACTACTTATACTAGTATAGTGTATACTATACTATATTACACTGATAGATCGTTCCAAATGTTTATCATGTGTGTAAACTGCCTATGTGAATACTAAAAAAAATTTTCATATCCTTAGGATCAAAACTCAATTACTAATCACGAAATAAAAAATTTTAAATAACGGAAACCGTAATTTTGCTAATTTTCCGCAATTTTTTGGTAGTTTTTCTTCTCTTAAGAAAATAATTTTGAGAAATTCAAAAACTGAGTTAAATAAAATACCGACTAGATGTAATTTGCTACCGAAATCATACCCTATTTGTGGTAATCGGATGATTATTTCTTCCGAAAAAGTGATTTTAGACATAAAAAAAAAAAAAACTGTAAAACCAATATACATTTCTCGCTTCGCTCAGAATCAAAAAACAAAATTGCTATTATTATTATTTTACTCCCTGTTTTAGATTTTGCATTATAATGTGTACAGTTACAGATACAGAACACGTTTATTTTCATTTTTTTTTCAATTTGTTTTTATATTATAAAACAGTGGGGAGGACTTCATGAAACTTCTAAAAAAAATCTGAACTTCTCCCCCTTATAAATTCCTAAATACGCCTCTGACCTAACCTAATGTAAAAAAATAAAAACTATTATTTATAAAAGTTTTATTTAGTATATTATATCCGGGTAATTTATACATTATTTATTTACAAGTACCGTTTTGACAATACTGTTGTCGACTCACCAAACGTGGCCTACCCATTCCAATCTTGCTCCTTTTACAAATTGTGCTATTCTTCATTTTCTATGTAATCGCTACACCTGTTCGTTTGGTAGACCGAAGCAACGGTGGTTAGATGCAGTCAAAAGAGATATAAAGGAGCTGAGACCAGATTTGAATGAAGACATGAACAATGCGTATAATAAATAAAATAAAATAGAGGAATGGAAGAATTTAATATTGACAGCAAAGGGCCTAAATGGCAATAAAATGCTATGAGGAAAAAAAATTTAAATATTATCTACCTAACCACTAAGTGGACATAGTAAACATTTTTTTGTGATATCTAATGTTACACACAAATTAATTAATGTAATCAATTGTAAATCTGCGGAAGTTTTATGCAATTCTAAACGCCATCCAACTTTAGGGTTGTAAAAATAAATAATATTTTATAGAATATTGTTATTAATAGCTAATTTGATTAATTTATTAAACCCGGGCAGGTATACGTATTTCCCAAGAAATAAACGTTTTATAAATAATATTTTTACTTTATCCATTAGTTATGGGTGGTGTGCACATTAACCGTAACATTTTTTACATAGTGCGCGAAAATTCGTGTCACAAAAATAACGGAAATGGCATTGAAAACGAATGCAGTTACAAATATATTTACAACACGAAATTCTGATCATCCTGTACATCTGTACATGAACCAATTAGCTATAGGTCGTATTAAAATATGATAATTTTAAAAGTATACGCAACAGGTCATTAAATAATATATACTCTACGAGTAATTTACAAGAATATAAAATAGATAAAAAATTATTAGAGATGACAAACACGGCTGGACAACCTTTATTATATATCGTATTCAGTATAGGTACGTATAATTATGTTACTTATTTATATATGCGTTTAAATATATATACTCATCGTGTACGTTAATTAGTCGCATACTGAATCGAGTGGAGTGAATCGTTGCACTATTATTATTATTTTTTATAGTTCTGATCGCCTCATAAAGTCGAGGTTACGGTATATTTATAACTATATTTGATATCCGAATGATATCCAACGATAATTATAATCATTTTAAAAAACAAACACAATTAGCACAAGTTAATTCAATTTAATATAATAGTATTTGTAGTTAGCTATATATAATATGTTATCAATTATAAAAAATGAAAGAGCATTATTTTAAATGACGTAACAATTATGAATAAACACCC
Organism: Eriosoma lanigerum; assembly: GCA_013282895.1. NCBI lineage: Eukaryota > Metazoa > Arthropoda > Insecta > Hemiptera > Aphididae > Eriosoma > Eriosoma lanigerum. The sequence continues at coordinate 54,321,818 of CM023358.1, forward strand.
TTAAAAATGCATTTTAATCACAATAATAACTTTAAAAAATAACAACTTTTTTTCTACAATTACATTTCATTATAAACATATTATTATATTTAATGTATATAAAAAAAACTATTATACGGTACATATTTTAAACATTTTATATGCAGTGTCTGCTATGATTTTGACCACATCAAGTAACCAAAATGTCTTTTGGTGCTGTACAACTCTTTTTAAACATACCAATATATAAATCTAAAAATTTCTTAAAGTAATATTTTAAAATACTTAGTATGACATTTAACACTAGTTAGTTATGCACCAAATATTGATAAAATTGCCTAAAAATGCAAAATTTTACTTTAGAAGTAGACATGGTTAAATATATAGGTATGTCAGCAACTTTGTGATACGCAGGTGTCATGGCGGCCATTGGCAGTGAATTCGTTATCAATTATTATCATTAACAAATAACAGTCTTAATTGGTCACACGTGAATATTGAGTGAGATATTTCACATGATTTAAGCAGGTAATAATAATCTACTCTATGGATCACTGCCAGTTGAGATTTTTTTTTATGAATTATCATGGAATAATTTATAATACACGCGCAGACTATAACAACATTTTACAAAGTTGCTGACATACCTGTATATTTAGCCATAAAAATAGGTATTTGTTACACGAATCTAATATTATGTACCTACCAAAAATGAATTATTCTAGAGCAACTATGAAAAAAAAAAAAATATTTTTAAATTGAAATCCTATAATATAGGACTAGCCCAATTAATAAAGTATAATATACTCGTAAGTATATCTCAGTAGCTAAGTTCAATAAATACACGAATTAAGAATATTATGTGTAGAGGTATATATAGAAAATTAATAAGTAACAAACATACGTGATAATGACCTGGTAAAGTAGTTAATAATTATTTTAATATACAGGTATAACTATATAAGAACAAAGTATCCAATAATAGATACTTAATTAACTGCGTATTATATACTATGTTTGAACTCACTAAATGTAATTTAAGTGTGTGACAATGATTACGTTTTATATATCGGAGCAAACCGTAATCTGCGAGTAATTATTTGAAATAGTATATTAGTTATTTTTTTTATCAAACAAATTTATTTTTTGATTATTATTTATTTAACGCGCTATAACTTCTTCACCATACGATAACGTATATGACATTTTCTCTAAAATTTGATTATCTTTAAATTAGTTAATAAATGTTTGTATTTCTGGATTAACGTATAGGCAAGGTAAGCACGAGTATAGAAGTTGAGAAGCTTTTTTTCTAATTCTAATAATACGCAATTGTATAATGTATTGAAATGGGTGCCTAATTAAGAAAAGAAAAAGTAGAAAAACAACAAAAAATGGATAAAAATCAAAAATTAAATTCATATTTTATTACAAAAAGGTCATGTCAGTCAGTTTATTTCTTCAGAAATAAATAAAAAAAACTACCAAGTTACTTGGAAATTGTACCAATAAATGTTTAATTTTGTTGATGAAGAAACTGAAACTTGTTCGAATACAAGTTTTCTATCATAAATAATGAAACTATTTTATTTGAATATCGAACAGATGTAGAAAAACTCCCTATTGATATTTCTTCTAGTAATAGTAGTAGTAGTAGTAGTAGTAGTAGTAGTAGTAGTAGTACTACTAATATCGAAGAAATAATTTTAAAAGAAAAGCAAACTATAAATTGAATGGATCCAGCTGAATGGAAATCTCGAAAATTATGATCTGGATTACATAGCCCACAAATGGTTACGCAGAAAACATAAATTGTAATTTTTCAATATCGTCTAGAATTCAGTACGGTAATATCAATGGACATTGTTTGTTAAAAAAAAACTTGAGAATAATGAAATTGTTCATCGTAAATGGATGGTATGTTTTTTAATTATTGATTGTCTATATATTTTGTACACCGTGTAGATTGTACGTTGTAACGTTACACAATATTGAATTGTGAACGTATTAATGTGTGGAAAAATGCTTCTGAACGTTTGATCGTTTTCGCGAACATTAAAAAGAACATAAAATCAATATTTTAAATTCGAAGGGTTCAACGTAAACATCACAATTTAAGTATATTGCGTTGCTGTGATTTCGTTATATTTTTCGTTATATAGTGACCGCAGAATCATTGACAAACATTGCGGCTATAACGTCCTCTTCACACGCGTTTGATACATTTGAGAATATTTTTTTTATTTTTTTTTTTTTCATACCGTTTACAAAAGAGCAGCGAAAGATCGGTCTCGTACACAATAAATACACATCGCCGTATATAAAATTACACAATAATAATATGGTCTGTTTAGAGTCGGTGCACCTGGTCGCGCCACCCTTCGAGCGCGCGCGTGTTCCGGTCTCGGAGAATGATATTTTTCCGGGGCACGCGCGACGCGTAAAACATAATATAATAAAATAATACACAAATTGATCTTACACTCGTATTATTATTATTATTATTACGATAATATACCGACTCGCTGTTTCTTTTATATCGCGTGCGTTCGATTATTATTGAATTGTACGCGGGCTTTTTCTGTCCGGCTGCTCCGTTACGTCCGAAAAACGCGGCGGACGAACAGAAATATAAATATATATATACAGGGCGGAGGTGGCGATCGGAAATTCGTGTTGATTCTCCCGTTTCCCGCCGTTTTTCGTAACGCCCTGTGTTTCGATCGCCCTGTATACGTTGTATAAATATACGGCCGACAGCTGCGGCGGAGACGACGACGATAAGAAAAGAAAAATATAACCCTCCTCCCCGAAATGCGTATAATATTAAAAGTAAGGTTAGGTTAGGAAAGAAAATACCACATGGAATAACGCGAGACGACGGGCTTGTGCCTTTTAAAAGAATGGAAAAAAATAAAATAAATATTATATATATATATATATATATCTCTTAAAAACTAGTGACCCGTCGAGGACCCGTCGCTTTGGCGGAGGCAGCTGCACGCGCCGTCCGTCTTGTCAACGCGGAGTAAAAGACGCGAGCGCGCGCCCGGCAGCTGCTCCTCAGTCATCGCGCGTATTATTATTAAGTAGAACATTTTTTGTTTTTTTTTTTTTTGTCTTTCTCCTCGGTTTCTTTTTCTTTTATATAAGAGAGTAGAAAAAAAAACATATATTATATTCTCTCTGCGTCAAGGTGCAACTTACACGAACAACAATAACAATAATTCGTAGCACCTTGACAACAATATAATAATAACAATAATAATAATAATGTAATATATAGGTACGAATATCATCTGCCGGCGCACCGCGTTTGGCGCGTGTCCGTATATTTTTAATGTAATTTTTTTTTTTCCTCTTTGCCTATATTATATAACAATATTATAACTTAACCTATAAAATATTTCGTTCGAACGCGCTATTACGTACACGAGAAATAACGGAACAACGCGTTTATCAATACGTATTAATATTGTATACCATCCCCGACCCGTGTACCATATCGGACATTTCCACCATCACAGGCACCTGAAATTTCGAGAAAGACGAACGGGCGAATTTACACCCGTTCGCCGGGTTTCGATAATGTATACCTGCAGAATACAGAAAAAACTCGAGTAATAATTTTTGTACACAATAAATTGCAGATCGTTTCGGAAGAAATTCTAAACGTTTATTGTTTCTTTTCCATCAATACAATTTTTAACTTTACACAATAATGTTAATTTATAGAGAATAATATGATGAGTTTTATAGTGTATACTCTATTTTCTCTTATACGTGATGATTATATTTAATTCAATTAAAATTGTTAAAAAATGTGTTTTGATAACATTTTTTTCTTAATTCTATTTGAATGTACATAATTCTTATAATTGTACTAATCATTTATTTTTAAAATAATTTACACTCTTCAATAATATAGTATATTTTAAACGCTTCCTCCCCCCTTGAAACATTTCTACGGGTACCTATGACACCAATCTCTATTTGTGTACCCGCAATCACTATTTCTTAGTGTGAACTCTGACATGAATATTGAGCAGTCTGAAACGGTAAGTATACATTACAGAAGTGGTTGAACTTGAAAACAAATATATTATACACACATTAAAAAACGTTATACATGGGAATGTTTTTTAATGTCTATATCAAATGGGAGATATATATTAACAAAATCATAGCTACGTAAAACTTAAATTGTGATGTTTAAGTTGAACCAATAAATAGAGCATAAACATCCATTAGCAAAATTTAAAAAAAACATATTTTGGAGGGAATGTCATAAACGTTTTGTAAAATATAGTCTGGAAAACATGTTACGGCGTGTTAAAAAAATAAAAACAATGCTATATAACTTGCTTCATAAAGAAATAGGACATTTTACGTCGTCATTTTACATTTAAACGAGAACTTTTTGATCTGTGGGGACATTTACTATTTACTATTGACCTAACAAACACCTTTAGTAAAAAAATTATAATTTAAGTCGGATCAAAATGTTCCCAAACGGATCAAACCATTGGTGGATTAACGTATAGGCCAGGTAGGTCTGGGACTAGAGCATTAATTTTAAATCGGATAAGGAAAGCAGATCACGACGTCAAGTACCAGTAGTATACAAAATTTGCCCTCCTTTGCAATAATTTATAATTTTTGTCGGTTATTGGTGCTGCAATTTTATTTTATTTTACAAAATTTATGAGTGTGTTCCGTATATATTGAATATCAAATCAATGAATGAGAACTTCAAAAATCTTGCAAACAATCTCTCTTCTGATACTAAAAATAAAAAGTTATTGTACTACAAATATAATCATTCTAAAATTATAAGTTAATTATTGAGATTTGATTGATTTGTCATAAAGAATGTTATCCTTTATAAAAAAAAAATAAAGATTAATATGACATTTTTCTTAATCTAACTATGGTTTTAAAAATGCATTTATCTACAGTACGCACGAATTGTTGAAGAAAACGTTCATTTACGGCTCTCAAATGCATAAAAAAAATGTTGAGATCAACAACTACATAAACCCGACTTAATGCATTATCTCATTTAAACATTAAAACATTTACTTAAAACTTGGATTATTCTGATATAATAACGGAATTTGTCACCAGGAAGTCTTGAAAACTAAAATTACTCATTGACAGTTTTATTTTTTAATAATACAATTATTATTCAATATCTAATTACAATTTTTTATTGTAAGTAAAATTGTTTTCAACATTCTCGTTTCTTGTTCATTAACAAATAATTAATTATAAGGCCATCATTTTATTCAGGGCCTAAGGGTGCTAAATCTCTTAATTCAGCACCGAATCAAACTGTTTCAAGGGACATTTTGATCCTTTCATTTCAAACCATTCCAATCCGTCGTGGTTTTTAGAACAAATCGAGTATTTTTATTAATATTATTAATCGGGATATTTTCGACTTGCGGAGCGAAGTGATGACGACGCTAAAGAGTTCCGACCACGCGTAAACTCTATTTAAAACACTAAATATTTAATAGTTATGATGGAAAGCATATATGTACGTTTATATAATAAAAATTTACAATAATGACAGTACCCATGTAAAAAAAATAGATCGACAGCTATTTGTTAGGCTAACGAAAAATTTGCAGTTTTACAGGCGCAAAAGATGAAAAGGATACGTAGCAATTTTTTCCCGTTTTCGTATTATTTGTATATTAGATTGTCCGAATTATACGGAAGAACTGTAAATATGCGTAACCCACTGTATTCTAACGGTGGTCCAATAGTAAACGTTTTCATCCCCTTTAAATGTTCAATAATAATATTATACATACAATTACGAAAAGTATTTGGAAAACTATAAAAACTAAATTTTATGTTATTTCAGTTATTTATTGATATTTTTATTTATTAATCATTATAATTGAAATGATTGTTTAATGTACGAAATAAGAAATATATAAATTCTTTGAATTTCTTAAGGGCGTAATCGATTTTATTTTTTACATTTACTTTTTTGCACATTGTACATGCTTAAAATTAACATCAATATCTATAATATAAACTATATATTAAAAAAAATATTGTAGGGTTTCTCATTTCCAATTTATTGTAGACAATTAACCCATACACAAAATTAGCCCTCCACAATTTATTTTTACTAGATTACTCTTATAATTTTGTTAACTAATTTGAAAATCATGATTTAAATATTTCATATTTCATACGGGTTATAATTAAAAAATTATATTTAGCCCACTATTTTAAATTATCAATTGCTAACAACAATCTTCGAAAATAAATCAATAAAATTATAGACAAAGATCGGGATATAGATGCACACGATGTCACTGCAATGAATATAAGTATTGTTTAACTTAATAAACAGGAAGTATGTAGGAAATAATATAAAAAACCGATGACGTCATTATATTTAAGATCCAAGAAAATAATATATACCAATCGGCAATCGCGCAGTTTTAATTCTTATGTGACTATTCAGACGAAAACGACCTTAGTCCTCGATATTTCCAATCGTCGGAATGTCTGTAATTTAAATTGTAGGTAAACAATAAAAGAACAATATATATTATATTATATAATACAGAGCAATAGTTTAACATATTTTACCATGACAATTTTCGGTACTAAATATAATAATAATACATATTATTATTTCTCACGAGAGAATTAACAGATAAACGAATCACTCTGTATGTACAATATTGTTATTATATTATTATATGAATATGTCCGAGCTATAGGCGTCGGCGGCCTTTTGCCCCCCTCCCCCTCCCACCGAAGGCGTTAATTATACGACGTCATTTCCGTTTTCGTGATAACGTCCGCCGCCGACATGTGCCCGTGATTTTTATAGTTCCGGGAAGTTAAAAAATAATTTTAAATATTTTATAATATAATTATTTTAAAAAAAATATTATAACTATAACAGTAATATAATATACTACGTTATAACGATGCATGTTTTACAATTTACGCATATAACGATAATAAAATAGCGGCAAGGTTGATTTTGGACGTTCCTCATTCGTCCCTTCGGTCCTCTAAGAAATTAGTGGTTTTTTATAATTAAAATTTGAACGCAATAATATTGCATTCGAAAATACGATTCTGAGTGAAACGCAATATAATACAATATATTATACTGATTATCCGTTCCAAAATTTAACCACGTGTGTAAACTACCTATGCGAATACTCAAACAAATTTACAAGTCCCTACGATCAAAACTCAATTAGTTTTCACGAAATTAAAAAAAATTAAATAACAGAAATCGTAATTTTGCAGATTTACCGTCATTTTTTGGTAGTTTTTTTTTTTTCCTGAAGAAAAACTTTTGAGAAATTCGAAAAATGAGCTAAATAAAATACCAACTATACTTTAGATATATAGATGCAATTTTCTAAAAACATCATTGTAAAACAAATACATTCTTCGCTTCGCTCAGAATCTAAAATATAATGATAATTATAATTTTAAAATTATATATAATTAAATTGACGGTGGAATGCAACTTGTTCTTTTTACAGAAGAAACGTGTAGTTATATGGTACTTTATTATTACATCTTACATGATTATAATAATTTATAATAAATATAAATCCGATAAACGGAAAAGAAAGAAGAAGAAAATAGTGCCACCATCGACAAGTCGCGGTCGTTGTGTACAAAAATAACGGTCGTTATTCTTTTTGCTTCTGATAAGATCGACGTTTGTTACAACGATTTTCTCGATTTAAATTGAAAAATAGCAGATTAAATCCTAAACTATTTAGATGTTGAATATTATTAAACTCTCTTCTTAGAGGGTTCCCTAGGGTCGCCATTTTGAAATCGAATGAGAAACAATATACTTATTTCTTATAAAAATTGAATTATTATTGGAACGTTCTGTTTTTAACTGTATTATATAAACGTTTATCAACGTTCAACAAATCACGTTAAATATTATTTATAACTTTTCTGTTTTTGTAACATAAATTTCTGATCACTCTGCGAAATGGAACACTATACATGTGGTTTTAAATGAATAAAAAATAATATTCTTTATTTAATATAATATAATATAGTATAAATATTATAATACCTATACTGGTAAGTACTGATAAGTAGTTAAAATCGACTGTATTAATAATGCTTGATGCATATTTTGATTTTGAAATTTCTAATATTAATATATATATCAATAGATTTATTGATATAATAAAATGTAAAAAATATATAATTTCCAAAGGAGGCGAATTAGCCCCATATTGATCCTTACAGTGTACGCTGAGCCAAAATATTTCGTTCCTATATACTTTAAACCTTATTAATCATTATTTATAATATAATATTATATCCTTATTCCTTACTATAAGTATACATATAGACGTATATACTACGTGGAAACCTCATTTATTATCCTTTGAATTTCGAAGGATTTTCTTGTAGGACATTCCTGGACATCCTTGCAATGGAATTATCATTCAGTACATCCACCCATTTAGATATCCTGCTATATATCATATTTTTAATACAATAAAGTATGATTTATATAAAATCGTTAAAAAAAAATATTAGACCATACTAAGATAGGTATAATATATTAATTACGTATATAATATAGTACTTGTATTAAATAAAACCAAATATTATCGTTTTTGTACAGGGTCATCAGATATTTATGTTACTAAAATTGTTACTATTACTATTGTAAACTATTACTCTTACTACTAAGTAATAATAAGGTACATTGCTTGCTGCATTGAACAGATCCATAAAATATTTTATTGATGAATTAATACTAATAAATATTAATAAAAATAAATTTTTTTTAAAAAAAGTCAATAAATGTAAGCGAGAAAATTACACTAGGATTGTACTTTCAATTCATATGAACACTGATTTATCTTAACTGCATACAATGAATAATGATTATTACATATACACACACACACACACACATTAGAACACACACGATCTTGCTCGTCTCACGGTCTCACGATCTAGTTTATAAATATTAAAATAGGGTCTTTACAGTTTTCGTAATTTTTATATATTAAAAATTAATAATTTTTTATTATTTTTATAATTAAATAAAAAAAGAAAGATAAAATTTAAGATATTTATCATAAGTGTGTATTTATGTTTAATTAATTTCATTTAATTACATAATTTATCGTGAGAATATTTTATTACGTTTGATTGAATGGATTTAAATATAATATATTAATTTATTGTATTTTATATTATTATTTTGTGGCATAACCTAACCTAACCTAACCTAACCTTAAGTCGATGACGATCATTATTCTAAATGATATGTATAACACGCAATCCGATCAATTATTTATGTTTTATTAATATTAATTTTCTCATAGAGTACACCAGGGTATATTTTTGAGTAGTAGAAAATATAAATGTGTGATAAAAAATTCCTATGTGTGTTGTTATAGATTTGGCAGTTAGTAAAGCGGTTAGGCCATTTACGCTCATGACCCTATTGGTTCCCTTATTGATACTATGATGTGCAGTAGAAAAAATAATATATCCCTTAGTTAAAGAATGTTGATAGCCATAAGATATAATAACTTATCACATTGAAGTTTATCTCGTAATATACCAAACCACACAAATTAGACACAAGGACACCAATATTATGTACACAATGAGAATTAAAAAAATTAATCTATTAATATGAAAAACAAATGTCCCATAATTTTTTTTCATCAGATGGGTATATTATGCTATTATAATTTATAATATTGAAAGGTATTATATACAATTTATATTACTACAATAGGTAATATATGTAAAATTACACTAAAATTACTAACTTTCAATACTAATTAAGTTTATTTATCCAGGAACTCATGATTTGATGATTAATCACATTTGGGAAATAGCAACATATATTTATTATTGAGTTTATTATTTAATTTACCAAAAAAAAAAATGTGTGAAACTGACCTTTCTTGTCCTTCCTCAACATCATATACATTCTGTCAAACTTATATTGCGCTCCAATATTTCTTAAAGAGATGTTTCTAAATTATAATTTAATAATTTAATTTAGAGTATAGGTAGTATAATTTTAATAGAGATGAAAACTGGAGAAATAGACAAGGATCACAATCGCGTAATGAAATTCCAAAACACCAAAGATATTTCTGGTCAATTCCAAGCACTACAGATACATTTTTAAGAAAGCAAGAAAGTCAATTCCAAACATTCCTCCTTCATCCCTTTGGTCCTCGGAGAAATTATTGGTTTCTTTTTAAAAATTAATTATTATAATTAAGATTTGAATGTAATAATATTGCGTTAGAAAATACGATTCTAAGCAAAACTCAGTCAGACAATACCTATATTAAACTAATAATCCGTTCCAAAATTTTACGAGAATACACAAAAAAAATATTAAGTCTCTACATTCAAAATTGCATAAGTTATAAAATATTAAAAATAAAATTTGTCAAAATCAGTTTCCGTGAATTTTGCTGTTTTTCCGTTAATTTTTGATAGTTTTTCTTCTCTCGATAAATTCGAAAAATGAGCTAAATATAGTACCAAGTAGGTGCAATTTTTTACCGAATGCATACCTAATTTGTAGTAATCGGATCATTATTTCTACTCAAAAAAAAATGTTTTCAGACTTTAAAAACACATAAAATATCATGATATTCAATTCTACTAAAGATTATAAATTTAGAAGCATATAAAAAAAAAATTGTGACTTACGATTTTCAAAATATTTTGTAAATAGATTAAGTAGTATATTATTAGGCTTCTGTAAAAATTTCAAACCGATAAATCTAAAATTACAGGTGATATTAAACATTTTTCGATAAATTGCAAAGTTCTGTGTTTAGTCAAAAAATCAACCAATCCTTTTCAAAAAATTTTAGAACACCTTTGTGAATACTCAAAAAATTCAAATAATTTCTTATTATATATATAAGTTCACCCTATTCATGGTAATCGGACCGTTATTTCTACCTTAAATCGTACTATCCGAAAAAAAACATCATTGTAACACCAATAATGTATTGGTTAAATCGTATTAAAAAATTATAAACACAATCGCTAAAAAGTAAAAAATATGAAAGTGATAACTAGAAAGTATATATTTACTCTATTTGTTTTAATTATTGAAATTAATATAGAAGGAAAGAGGAGAGATGGTTGAAGAAGAGGTGGGTAGATGGAATAAAGAGTGATGTGAAGCCTTCATAATGAAGATACAACTGGTTTGAAATTACGAGATATATGGAGGTATAAAATAAAAATAAATGATAATATAAAATTTGATTTATTGTAGACGATAATAGTTGAGACGTATTACATACAATTGTTTTGATTGGAAATTTAGTGTAATATTTCTTAAATTTAAACATATTTTTAGTAGTTGCAATTTAGGTTATAGGTATATATTCTTCATCACTTTGCTCAGAATCTAAAATATAATTTAATGTACGACGGATCAGGTTTATTAAGGATAAAAGAACGCACGTTTTGAACGTTTAAATGTTAAATACAAAACGCAACGACAAAAATAAAAACTCACGTAAGTAAATTTCCGAAAATCACGAACGAAATTCTGAATTTTTATAATTAAAAAAAAAAGAAAGATACAGTTTAAGATATTTATCATAATTGTTTATTTAGATTTAATTAATTTAATTTAAATTAATAATTTCTCGTGAGAATATTTTTATTAGGTACGTTTGAGTGAATGGATTTAAATATATTGATATTATTAATTGAATGTATCTTATGTTATTATATACATTTAAACAGATAACAACTATTATCATTAATTATATATAGATAACATATTATAGTTATAATCACAGTTGTTCTAAAATTCCTTAGATAACAAATATTACTAATAGTGTAATTTTGTTAAATAAAACATTTGATAGATTATATTGTGTTTGGATTATAATATTATATTATGGGAGTTTTTTTTATAAATGTATATAAACCTTTTATAAGAGTATTGAATACTCATATAAATTACGAATAATAAGAATTTGGATATTTTTAATTTTTAACCTATGTATTATAAAACATTATTTAAGTAGCATTGAAATACAAAATATATGCTTACAATATTATAAGCTTAGTGCACACACAACTTTTATGTGTTTTATTATTGCAGAATAGTTAACTTTCATATTTAATAATGACATTTTCTAATTTTTATTTAACCTTAAAAGCTTAACCACATATATTAATAAATCAAAAATATACATTAATTTTTGGTTTAATTTTTTTTTTTATATATTTCTAACCAAACAACTTTAAAAGTAAAACAGAACGTCAAAACGTTCGTATTTCGTAGATTATATAACGTATGTGCAATGGTTTTAGTACAATAACGATTTTATTGTGTTAAAAAGAAGAATATTTGATCAGTTAAATGCATACTTTTTTAGTTTTTAGTATTAAAATAATATTTAATTTTTAAAATTTTAAACATTGATATAGAGCTATCGGTCGATTATAAACTTTGAAACTTTAAGACGAACAAAAACGAGGTGGGTATATCATAGTAATAATCCCTCCCCTAACACGTTGACCATATGTTAATGTTAGGAAAGCCAATCCGGAGCAGTCTAATATTTTAAAAAAAAAACTATGTTGGTCTTGACATTCACTGTGGTATTGATGTCTATATTAATAATCTTGATTATAATATATAACAATATGATGGTTATAATATTGTTAAAGACATTTTTTGCTATATAATGTAGACTATGATTGATACCAAAAATATACTTATTTATAATTACATTATACGCATACAAATAAACGAATTTTAAGAGAGTATACGGTACAGTTTGTTTTTATAGCTGTTATTATTTGCAAACGCTAAGTGGATCTTTATAGTAATGTCGCAAAAAATATTATAAATATAATTAAACCTTACATAAATTACATGCAGAAAACTACAGGAAATTACAATTTTGAACTGGGTTTAGCGTTATTTACTTATAAATTATAATTTATAGTTATATGAGTTTACATGCACTTTTAAGATTAAATACAATTATTTTAGTTTTTATATAAAATAAAAGTACATTATAGATAATGTCTATATATTATCAACAGATATAGAACATGAAAATTGAATTATATGATTACGCCTATTTATATATTATATTATTATCATTGTAAATGCAAATTAATTTAATTTTTGTGTGCGTAAATTACTGTCCTGCGCATGCAATGACCATAATAATGTGTAAATGTTAATTAATACATATGCTTACATTAATTATGATTTGAAAACTTTTTGACACTTGCATCACTATATGAATAACTTTAATAATCTATAACTTCTTCAAAATATAATAATTATGATTTATATAATTTATATATGTAATGACGATTGCACATTATATAAATTGAAGTGATCAATACAACAACCACTATACTTACCAAAGATAAGTCCACTGTTTTGAAAAAAATTAATTTTTATGACATACAATACAGCAGAAACTGTTTTATCTAAAGGTACAACAAATCAGTTTAAAGGCTATACTGAGGTTAACTGAAGTTATACTACTAAGATAACTTGCTTTTTCGTTTAGTCCAATAATCGATCATTGGACTAAACGGGATTGTTGAATGGAATAGGATTATTTCCCAAAAGTTATCACTCATTAATATGTATCATATTTTTATATAATACGTAATATAAAAATCAAATGGTTGTAAAATTTCCTTGTGTGGTTGTTGTAAAAGCTCTTAAATTATATTTATCTACTCGAAACAAATTTAAATGACCATTATAAATTATAATTCAAAATTAAACATATATTATATAATAAATCCTGTTTAACATTCATGTGTCACTTAATAAGTAGGTATCGACATTTTTTCAACTAATTATGTCTATATAATATTTTATACGTACCTATGTAGGTACGAATTATCTCGTACATATATTTAGATCCTATTTAATATCATAATAATCGGATTGTCTAAAATAATCCGGAGTAACCATACTGAATTTAACGATGCGATGACTCAATTATTATTACGATTAATTGTGTTTGAATTTTTAAGGACGAATAAAAATATTAAGCATCTATAAATATTGTGGGTAGACACTCGCTCTGTGCCCCATTTAATGTCTACATTTAATCTACATTTGATATAAACTAATGATATACATATGTTATGTCTTATGTACATATATATATAGGTGTGCCAGGCTCGACGTATATATAAAAATATATAGATTTATCAATAGGTGTACAGTACATTAAAATTGTTCATAAATTGTAACAATAATTGAACCTAATTACTTGCTGACTTGCAGTAATAATAATTTATTACACTATAAAATGACGAGTGTAAGTGCGCAACATCATAATATAATAATTCTAATTGTTGTTATAATTTCTTATAAGAACACAGTGCACAGTGTATAGGTAAGGTTGGGTAAGGTTAGGTCAGTGGTACTTAACCAAATGAGGGGAATTCTTCCAAGGGAAAAATTTAAATACTTCTCAAGGGGAATTATATAATATTGAACTAGTGAGAAAATTAAGAGAATTGAGAGAATTGCACTTTATTCGATATTTAAACTTTAATTGCATTGATCTACTATATTTTAAGTATACCTATACATAATCAAACTTATAAAATTATTATGTTCAGAAGATATAATAATATTGTTAATATTGATGAAATAAAATATTTAGAGTATCAAATGCACGACAATTTGAAATTTTTAACAAAATTTATGTAAAAAGTTATTACACGCTCACACTTAAACTTAACAATAAAATTCTTATTCAAAAAATAATTTTTAAATCAAAATTAATTGATAATAATGCATAGGTACTAAAATAGCATCAGCATTCACCGTATCGTACATGTAGATTATAAAGTGTAGATAATACAGAGGCGTATTTGAAGGGGGTGATAGGGGCAATCGCTCCTCCCTCCAGAAAAAATGTTTTGTTTGTCTTAAATATTTATTGATTACAACAATAACTTTTGTTTTTTTCTGCATAAATATCTGCATATACTATTATGATAAATTGATAACTTCAGATATGAAAAAATTGATTAAGTAATATTATTTAATATTCATGATCATAATTTAAAATAAGTAAGTAGTAGTAGATTAAAATAACTGACTTTTGAATTAAATTAGTTGCCGTGAAAGAATTTGTGAAATAATTTAAGCGAAATACCATTTTATCAGTAATATTGTCCATCCCAATATCAATTATTTAACATTTTAAATTTTCTTTTGCTTTTCATTTTTCTTCTATTATTAATTGAATTATTATGGCAAATATTAGTAGATATTTGTATTTAGTATTCATAAATATTAAATTTTCTTTTCCTTTTGCATTTTGCTTTTAATTAGGTTAAATACTTGATTATAAAATCTGAAATGGGAGAAGACCATTTAATAATAGATCAGCTCTATCAAATACAATCGGTAATTAAGGGTGCGACCCATTTTCGTCCAATGAGATTTTGTCATTTTCAAAATAGATTGGTAATTGTTAAAAATTATTAAAAATTTCGACATATTGATATTATACTTTTAACAAATTCAGTAAAATTAAAATAATATTAGGTATTTTTGTATTATAAACGTATATAATTATAATACAATACAATAATTGATAATTGGTTTAGTATTTTTAGGTACCTATTAAAATATTACAATAAATCTATAAAATGATTTTAAAAAATATCGACACATACATATACATTTATAATATAAATAAAGTAGCATCATGTACAACCTGTAGATATGTTTTTCAATGTGTAAATGTTTAAATGTCGTAATTATAATTTATTGTAATATTTTAATAGTTAATTATATTGTATCAATTGGTAAAATAACTTACTTATTTATTAATATATTAAATATGTGAAAAATATGTATTGCCATTTTTAATAATTAAAAATCAATGCTATAACCTATTTTAAAAATGACAAAAACTCGTTGGGTGAAACGGGTCACGCCCATCAATAAATATACCTGTTGATGAAGTGATTGATTTATTTTCCACAAAAAACAGAAAAAGAAATATAATTTTAATTTAATAATTAAAATAATTTTTTTTTTATAATACCTATGAAATTTATTCCTTATAATGTGTTTGTTATATTATTATTACATATTCACAATATTACTTAAAAACTATTAATATCTTAATTTTGTATAATATGTGACCCTCTCTATTTGGTTAGGTAAGGTTAGGTTAAGTTTCCCTTAGGCATTATCGCCCCTCTCTTCCCCCCCACCCGAAATGAAGTTTCAAATAGTCAAATACGACACTGAGATAATACGTACATTACATTATGTGATAACACAATACGAACAATTATTATAAGAATATATAAGACTATACACAAATAGGTGTGCGCGTTATATACAATGGAGATCTTCGTCGGCGTGTCGAATACTTACAATTCTTTGAATTCCGTTTTTATCGATAACAGCAAACAACTGCACCATATGAATTACGCTGTACTTAAAACGCTGAAGTATTAATACCATATTATAATGTAAAAATGTTTATTGTTTAGATCAACAAATATCATTAACGTCTCATTCATTGAATGGTAAACATCTGCAGACGGATGATTTGTTACTCTGTTTTAGTATCGTACAATTAATATTATATAAATACAAAATTTAGCCATGTTTACTCTAATTACTCACTTCACTGTACGCTATCTCCTTAAGAGGTGTTATATAAACGTTAAAAATTGTTAAAAAAAAAAAAAAAAAACCGTATAGCAGCACCTAGACAGGCGCATATTATAATATAGCAGTAGTTGTATTTACCCACGCGCAGTCACTGCGAGTCACACATGCCGCGCATTATTGTAACTTGTAAGGCATAATACGAGTATATGATATTAATCATTGTTTGCAAGTCAAATCTCGTTTCACTCGTTAATCACGCACAGGAGTATTGTATATAAGTAAATATGTAATTTACTAAATATTTGATCCTACAAAATAATATACATTAACTAATAGGTAGGTTAGGATAGCATATTGCATATATAGGTATTATGCCTACATGCAGTTTATCGTATACCGCGGTTAGGTGTCACTGATCAATAATTTGTAACGTTTGCTACGTAAGAAATTGTTTCTATTAAAATTATTCTACTGATGGACACACCGTTGAATTTGGTTATTGGTTATAAAACTTGATTCGTCTCAATCACGTAACTATTGAATATTGAATGAAAAAGCTGATCGAGAAAACTATAAAACATATCTATAGTAGTATAGACAGTAAAAAAAATATTTGTTTCTGATAATTTTTGAACTGTTGAATGTATCGACCAAATTTTTTCTAAATACCTAAAGTTCATTTTTTAAGCACATGTTACAATTATTTCCAACCAAAATTCTCAATAATTATTTTATAATATATACCTATATTATAAACAATAATATAAAGTCAATAAATACAAAAATACAAAATTAAAATAGATAATTTATTTTAGTAAAAGGGCATATTTTTAATTGTATTATCTAAACTATTTATAATTATTATTTACACCTTTCAACAAAATTATAATGTTAATATTTTTTATATTTAAACAGCTATATATTCGTCAGGTACGCATTTAGATTCTTTTTGTAATTTGTGTGAGTGAAACCCATGGATAATATGTTTACATACTTTACTATAAAGTACTTATATATATACTTATATTAAATAAATTATTTAGTTAAATATTACGAATAAAAAAAACAACAAAAAATTACTTTTTTTCATTTAAAATAATCGATTTTTTCAAACTGTAGAAGTTATAACTCACACAGTCACACATATAATATTATATTATATTTGACTGATCAAAATGATGTGAAAATTCCGTGTCCTAATAAGTGAATTAGTATCTATCTTCAATATCTTAGTATCTATATTCAATAAAAGTATACATATTTTATCTATATTATAAAGTATATAATATACGCACAACTGCACAAGACACGAGACAGACATCGCTAAATGATAGTTAAAAATTTGAAATTTTTTTAAAAAATGTGTGTTTCTAATTTCTACCCAAACAGTACTCAATATATTTTGCAGAGTTCTGCAAAATGCGATTTCTCGTATATTTAAACATTGTTGACGATCACATACATATATATGTAATATACTGCAGTTATTAGAAGTTCATATTGTTAAAATGGTGATCATACGTTTTCAATGTTATTTTCATTATTTTTATAAAATGAAATTCTGATTATTCTGTTTATATAGGACCAGCGAACTAGAGGATTTTTCTTTTTTTTGGCGGATAGAGGTTTCGAGATAATTGTCCAGACCTTTATACTTTAAAATGTAAGTATTTATAACGTCATTGTTATTTTCATGGAAGTTCGAACCACATAAACCCCATGTATAGGACAACAATATATGACGCATAGGTTATATTCTGCCAAATTTTATTATTATTAAAAAGCCTAAAATTGACAATTTTTTCTACAATTTTACAATGGTGTATAACAACTGTCCAAGTATATTATAGCCTCTCCATATTTATCACTTTTTTGTTGTTTTTTTTTAGGTTTTTTTATCATTTTGAATTACGAATAATGCTAATACAATAAAATACAACTACTATAATAATATAACCACACATTTGCAATCTTAAATCTTAATGTATTCCTATAACCGTATTATATACCTACGACGTATACACATTAAACATTTTTAATTAATAATTATCAGTATTTAGTATGTTTTGAGGTTTTTTTTTGTATAGGTACAAAGTGTGCCCTATAAGTTATAACAATAAACTTAAATAAACTTATATTTTAGTTTCAACATTCCTTTTTCCCATCTTTAATCATATAATGAATAACATAATACAAATGATTCTTATACTTGCAACAGGGTAGCTAACATTCGGAAAACTTATATATTATATTTATAAATATAACTTAACCTATATTAATCTATATTATAATATAGATATACTTATATAATTAAAAATTATATAAAGGTTGCAGAATTTTGAGAGGAAAATACTCAGGAATGTATATGGACCTGTATAAAATAATGACTTGGAAAGTTTCCAAAGAAGAACAAATAAAAACCTGTAACAGCTGTACAATAAGTAGAGTCTACGACATTTTTTAGCCAGAAAAAGGCTGGAAAGGGTGGGACACGTTTGGCGAACAGGAGGATCACTCATTAAGAATGTTACGGAAAACAATCTAACGGGAAAAAAACCAAGACCTCGTCAGAGATGATAGTTAAGAAAACCCTGAAGGAAATCAATCCATTGCTGGATATGGAAGTGGCGATGGATTGGGAAAGGTGGAAGAGCGTATTGGAAGCGACAATGGTTCTAAATGGACCACTATAAGCCCAAGAAAAAGAAGATACTTATATAATTAATATTAAAAAAAATTAAAGTATAAAAGAAATCTATAAATATTTCAGAGAAAGATATGGAGAAAAACATTTAATCCGGCAAGAGAAAATAACGAATGAGAATATGAAATACGAAATAATGGAGGATTGGAATAAACTATAAGTTGACATAGTTGGAACCTTAAAGAGAATGAATATAAGCCGTTCATTTATGGATATTAAAAAGAAAAATTAAACAGATAACAAGATGGAGACCAATACTAAGAGACCCAGATGACTGGGCAGAGTACAGTATGATTTACGACTACTGTAGAGAGTAAAGAATGCAAAAGAAGTTGTAAAAGACGAGAGAAAATGTGAAAGCATTGTGTTTGTTGCAGATTGCGCATATAATTAGACAAAAAAAAGTAACAATTAATATTATATGAAACATTGATAAACATATATGATATACGATATACAATTATTATTCTCTAAATTATTGACTTTTTGGGTCGTATTAATCTAGTAAGTTAGCAAGATAGGTGAGACTGATTTAACATGATCTATACATTATTGATAATATTGATGATATTGATAAGTCATCACTGATAATACTATTAGTGATGTAATAATAAACAATAGTTTGGCCGTATAATGCATATTATTACATAACATACCTATTCATGTATATATTATACTCGTATGATATAGAAATGCATGGATTATTTGAGGGAATTTGATTCAGACAATATTAAAAGCAAGTGCGACATCCATTTTTAGAGATTTTGCAGTTTGATAACAAACGTATAATGGTAAATACAATACATTTAATATGAAATAACATACATAGGTAGAGATGAAAGAATAACGAAATTGATTTTTCCGCCTATTTTACGAGTTGCACACGCACAAGTCGCGCACGCCTCGCCGACGCCAAAGTGAGGGTCACTGTCGCCACTCGCACACACACACACACACACACACACACATATATATATATATATCGTCGCATTCACGACCTAGGACACATGACCATTGTGTGCATTATATTATATATTGTAATATATAATACACGGAAAGAGACTGCGTGCGAGACACGTCCTATATATAAAATTATTGCCTTCCATTATGTCGAAAACAGTTGTTGCAGCAGACGTCTATAATAATAATAGTAATACAGAAAACGGTTAAATAATTTTGAAGAAACGTTTAAAATATGGACCGCAAAACCTACATAATATCATATACCAAATTATTCAATGTATCTAATATGTAATGTATAATGTAGTGTTGGATCCTAAATATATATTGAACATCTTATTATCTTATAGGTACTAACTATATTTTATACATTATTGCTGGTTTTCTAAAATTAAAATTTTGAGAAATCTATCGTATAATCTAAAATCTGTCATACCCGACTCCGAGGCAATCCGTATATTACATGGGTATCTTATACCATTTTTGTGACATAATGATGCAGCAGTATAAAGTATCTGATGTAATCCATACGTATACCTGCACGTGGATTTTATTTTAATGGTGATTATTTTGTAAATTTATTTTTATTGATCATATATGTCATATATATATCTTATTTTTTATAATATTATATTATGTTCCACTATACGTTTCGGAACCGGATAGTACCATTATATGTACCAAAACATTATTGTTGTATGATCAAATATTATTTATTTTAAAGAGGGTAGGTCTTTAACTCCGTGAGCAACAAGTATACAACTCGTATATAACCATAGCTCTGTTGAACAAACGATCCCTCTCACATATTATTAATATAAAAATTACACGCTCTTGCCGTAGATTACCGTCAGATGGCACCACCGGTAGACCATGATCGTCGTTTAAAATATATATATATAATAATATAATATATAATATACCGTATTTTTCTCGTGCATGGAAACCTTGAAAATTATATATACGTCGTTCACACGATTTACAATAATATATGATATGATGTAACATTGTATATAACACATTGCGGTTGGTCCGCGTGTATAATGCTATAATATATTATATATGTTATATGCTATACACGCCGTCAAAACGTTTTTTTAATATTTTTTTATCTATCCATATTTCGTAGACACACATGTTTGTAGTATACCTACCACCTATATACATTCTATATATTTATAGATTTAAAATTATATTTAATAGTTGTACGACGATAGCAAAGTTTTGTATATTTATAAAGAGTAATTATTTAATTTATTTAACAGTATAAAAATTTTTGAGTTTTTATATATTTAGTTTTCATATAAAGTGCATATTATAAGCAATAATGTCGCCTTTGTAAAAAAAAAAAAAAACATTACTTAGTATATTATTGATATAGATAACACGTACTGCATATACACGGCAACCCTATTAAAATAGGTTAGATATACCTAATAAAACATAATATTATATAACATAAACCTATTATACGAATTTTAATTTTTCCGTTTAAAATCTATAAATAAACCAAAAGAAAAAGAAAATTACATAAATATGTTATGTGACTGACAGTTTTATACTATAATTATTACATAATACGTCGCAGGGCGAGTGTAGGTACGTACACCAGCATAAATATAGATTTGAAAATTACGAAACGGGTGACAATGGGTAGGTGTAATAATTATTTGTCGACCCGCGGAAAAACACGCGGGTGATTATAAATTCGTATTAAACTATTGGCGAGGGACATAATAATTATATATTTATATAGATTACATAACACTTATATAAGGCATAATTTATAATATTTAGTACGAATTTTCATTTCATCCCGATCACTCTGTATGTAGACTATAGACGTGAATGCGGTATAATATACTCATTTGCAGAACACTGCAGTACCTTATACCTACCTGTTTTATAATAATTTTCGGTGGAACGAAGCAAAATAAAAAAAATAAAAAACACAAAATTTTTTACCGTCCCGTTCGTTGTAGTACTTTTTTAGTAATTTTTTTTTTTTTTTTTCGCGAACGGCTGGCTGCGACGAGGTTCACGACTCCAGGGGCACGGTTTAGGAGTCCGGCGGGCCCGGGGGCTCTGTATAGGTGAACTTATAATTTTGCCGCGACGTCGGTCGTCTTATATATATTATATATTCGAGACGAGTCGCATACCGACCGATAATTTCCATCCATTTATAATATATATATATATAGTTTATGGCTACGTTTTCTAAATTATATTATATGTTTGTGAGTCTACCGCGATGTGTGTGTGTGTGTGTGTGTGTGTGTGTG
>CM023358.1:54344442-54512784 GCA_013282895.1 Eriosoma lanigerum
TGTGTGTGTGTGTGTGTGTGTGTGTGTGTGACGACGAAATATAAAATATTATAAGTTTTTTTTTTTATATTTGACACCACGATATGACACCCCGTTTTTCTAATTTTTTTTCCTCTGATCTATTTTATTCGCATACTTATTTATGCCTATAACGTTTAAAATATAATTTTCATTATTTCGTTTTCCCAGTTATAATATAATATAGTAGTCACCCTACACGCGGATTGTGGTCTGAAATTTCGTTTTGTCGCCAAATATTTTGCGTTTTTTATTTCTACGCTCGCGAAACAAGGCAGCACTGATCGCATACCACATAGTATACATTTATACATATTATTATTATTATTATTATTATACGTCGCGTATACATAATTTTATATATATATATATATATATTATTATTAATATTACATATTATTATAATATTATAATGTATGTGTGTGTGTGTGTGTTTGCGCGTCGCCAAGATAGCGGTGGCGCGGCCAACGATGTGGGGCCCTGTGTAGGTTGGTGAACGCGCGCCGTGACGTCACTGGCAACGAGCGCGCGACTAATAACAAAATGGACGTCTTTCGCGAAATTCACTACGCCGCCGAAATACATTTATTGTTATTATTATTATTATTATTATTTTTTTTTTTATCGCTATTATTTTCATTCCTCCGCCCCAACTACAATCAAAATATTGTCCTGATTCTGCGAAATCTATTTTTATTATCTTATTTTATTATTATTATTATATTACCTACATATTACCACCGCGTCTATCCGTTTTATATAAAATATTATTCAGGTACCTACAAAAGATATATATTTTATTTATCGTTTCATATTCGGTATAATTTATATATATATTTAAATTTTTATTACCTATCGAATATAATACGCGTTGCAAGTCGCAAACAAATATTATAATAACGTACAATAAATGCAATACGGTGCATCGCGAAAGGGTTTTTTTACGCGCGAAAAGTTCAAGCGCATTCTCTATTTTGTATAGTCGCGACGCCGCTGAGAGATACTTTTTATTTATAAAGATCTCATTGCGCCCAGCGTCTATTTTTATACGGTGATAGTGATATTATATTTGTGATAAATGATAATTAATAAAACGAATGCATTATATATTTTATAATTTATGAATATTCCAATTTTATTATGTTATACTATAGTGATTATACTTGTATATTATATATTATATATATTAGATGTACCTATATACCTATAATACAAGGTTAGTATAGGTTAGGTTATTTCTTGAGTTTATTATTATTATAAAATAGTCTGTATGTATTGCAGGTTAGGTCGTAGATTATGTTCAGTTCTTGTGACATTTTCAGGACCACGTGATATAGATATAAAATATAGGCATATTTTTATATTAATATATAGTTTATAAACTATTAGTTGAATTTAACTTTTAACCAATAGCTATGATGCTTTCAGTGGCGTATACAGGATTTCTATAAAGGGAGCAGAAAAATTTAAAGACCATAAAGTGATGTTCTTAAAGAAACAAAAACCAATTGGTTACTATTAATATATATAGTACAATAGTTATATAATTATCAAATATATCATTAAATACTACATTATTATATGAAAATAAAAATTATTTATTTATACAGAAAACTGTCAAGATTAGGACCAGTGTTGATGATAAAAATATACCTACCTATAATACGGCCAATGGGGAAGGCTTCAGCCCCTTAGCCCCCGTCTGTGTACGCCACTGGATACTTTTCATACATTTATTCATTATACGTATGTATGTGTATATATATATATATATATATATATATATATATATATAGTATGTATTTATCTATAGTATTTAATGTCGTTAGGTTAGGTTAGATTACTATATTATATATAGACGTAGCCAGACTGCTACCTGGCACTTTGAAGGCTTAAGACTTTTTTACGGTAAACGTAATATCTCAAGAATGTTTAAATGATATATCAATTATCCACCATATACATATAGAAATGAAGAAAGTTGATCTGTCAATAGTTGCGAACAATTTTATTAATAATGTAAAAGTTAGGCAAAACACTTTTTTTTTGACGTAAATTAACTCTTAATTTAATAAATTACATATTTTATGATATTTCAAGTTTTAAATTATTTAGATTAAATTGTAGGGTGTGAAATTTTAAAATTTATGTCGACGAATAACGATAACATGATATTCAATAGGATCAGCCTCCGATCATGTCATTTTCAAAACCTGGCGCCTATGGCTAAACTTCGAGTTCAGGATATACACATATAGTTTTATAGAAGGGGATAATATACAAGTTTTAATTCAGTTAAACTTTTTAAATATTTTTTAGGTATTTTTTTTAATGTTCTTGTGCGTTTAGAGTATACAGTGGCATACTCTGTATTACCACTGCATGGACTATGATGCCAATGGTTACTATAATATTAGGTATATATATAATTCATGTTTTTATTATTTTTATAACAAAAAGTCTTATCTATAGATGGTTATTATAATACCATGTAGTGGCATATCCGGAATTATTTAATTTATAAAGCGGCGTAGACATAGTAGACGACAAACACAATTTTATTTAATGGGCAAACAAAAAAACTAAAACTATAATATTATAATATCATATATGCTGCAGGCAAAAGAAAATAAAAACCAATGCCAATGGGGGGCCCTAAATCGCCTTCTCTATAATATATTATATATAATGTTCCCTAAAAGCATACGCTATTGGTTAAACCAAAATACTTAGGTATTTTATTGTATTTATACAAACTAGTTTTTTTTGAAAAAATATATATATATATACAGAGGGATAAAAATATTATTTTACAAAGATTTAAATAAAAATAATAATTAAAAGTGTTTATAAAATATATTAGAAATAGGATGGCACCAATTAATATATATACTCAACATAGATATATAACGATACTAAATTTATAAACGTATATGCATTATGTCTACTGTCTACAAATATATATACTTATACTTATAATATGTTTTCAGAATGAGTCATGCCCACGTGTATGTTATAATAATACATAGGACATTATAATATACAGTGTGAACCGCGGAATATTGTGTTACAAAAATAATGGATATATGTCATTAAAATTTCATATAGGAATTTCCGTACCATTTTTGTAACATCAACTTATAATCATTCCGTATAACATGATTTTTATATTGTTATATATTATTTATTTGTTTCTTATTTATCATATACCTATACGGCTTTACGAGTATACGCAATAGGTACCTATATAAATTGAATTTTCTATCTATATTAGGTTAAATACAGTGACGCAAATACCGGTGGTGCAGGGGATGCAACGAACCACCAATTAGGGCCAAATCATAGTATAGAATAATTGATCGATTTGATTTTAATTTATAAAACTTTTTAAAAATTATATCTACTCCCTTTCGATGTATATTATCTGTATAGTTTCGTCACTGGTTATATATTATATTATTCTAAACTGTAGAATATAATATAAAAATTATTATATTCTATTTGAGTAAAATATTTCTATAGATTTAATTCGAAAACGCAATTTGCAGTTGTAATGTGGGCGTGACTATTTATTATATATATATATAATTGGGATAATATTATAAATACACGCGTTTGTATTTATGTATTTTATATATGTATATAATTTAATACGCAAATTAATATAATAATATGCAATGAAATATTTGCACATTATTAATAATAATATATAAAATAAAAATATAATATTGTACATTTGTACAACATAATACGAGTATATTGACTTAAGAGAACTTTACATTATTAACCTAACCGCATGTTTTTCAATAATGCTGACTCTGTTTATCTAACGAGGATATACCAAAATCACAGAAATACAGTCCGCAAAACATATTAATTTTGACGATTAAGTTATAAACACATATTAGTAAAATTTAAAGCGAAATTATATTTTGAAGGAAATGTCACATGAATTTTGTAAAATATCACCTAACTGCAGAGAAATTATAATGTATAATATTTTTTTATTTTTTTAACACGTTGTAATTTCTTTCCAGACGATATTTTACAAAAAGCATATGACATTCATTCTTAAATATCCTTTTCTTTAATTTACTAATAGATTTTTAATACTCTAAGTTCAACATAAACGCCACAATTAATGTTCCACGTTACTATGAGTTTGCTATATTCACCGTTATAGATAGACGAAGACAGAATACATTGCGGGTATAACATCATCTAAATAATATAATATGTTTAAATTCGTAAATTTATATTGCAAACGATGCAAACTATAAAATAATAACAGGATAACTACACTTCATTATGTTTATCTATAATTTAATAACGCATCAAGATTAATTCAATATATTGACAATATGACAATATTTTCATGTCAACATTTTATCTTATTCTTATTTTATACCTACAACGGCTACAACCTATACCTATTCAATGATGTATATAGTAAAAATAAATTATTGTTTTGAAGCTGTATATATGTATATATTTGCTATACTATATACCAGGTATCTGCAGGTAAGCGTCGCATACTCGCATATACTGTATAGATGTATAGTATTATTGTGATTATATTATGAAAATATTTAATCTTCAAAAAACAAATGTTTGTAAATAAACAATTATATTTTAATATGTAGTACTTTTATTAAATACGAGTAGGTATACTATTTTTCAAGACATATTCTACCGATAAAGTATATAGTATATAATATAATATATAAATTAGTTATAAATACTTTTACTTTTGCTATTATAGAAAATGTGCTTATTTTAAGAAAATATATTAATCAAAATCATCAGTTTATA
The DNA here is from genome assembly GCA_013282895.1 of Eriosoma lanigerum. Classification (NCBI taxonomy): domain Eukaryota; kingdom Metazoa; phylum Arthropoda; class Insecta; order Hemiptera; family Aphididae; genus Eriosoma; species Eriosoma lanigerum. The sequence continues at coordinate 54,349,273 of CM023358.1, forward strand.
TATTTATATGTAGTATTACATAATTTAAATATATTGCAGGTAGGGCTTACGTCTCAATATTATAAATATATATAATGAGCGAAATGTTTATATAAATTGTGCATATATTTAATCAACCCTTACCTTCACCTATATATCCGATATACCTATATATAAAAATATAAAGGTATATCTACTCGTGTATAGCCTAAGCAATATTATAAACTTGTAATAATAAATTAATAACACATTATTATATTTTTTATATAAAAGATATAATAATTATACACCTACCTAATTCAAGCTATTAAAATTGTAAATGTATTATACCTACCTATTATAATTTATGAGTTATGACTTTAAGCGCCTAAACATATAATACTCGTATATTATAGGTACGATATAATTAAATGATATATATATAATATATTATAAATGTAACTATTTTATATGTGTTAACATTTTTCACATAGGTAATTATATAAACTATTATTATAATTATATATTAGGGATACATTCATTTGTTTAAGAACTTTTCGTTTTCGTATGCATAATATCATTCTTGTATATACGTTTTATAATATTTTTTTTTATATACATATGTTATGTCATATAACAGGATGATCATTAATATGTCATGTTAAAAAAATTGTAGAGGATATCTACATGCTTAATTAGTATTATTTTCAATATTTTTGTAACACAATATGTTAATCACTCTGTATATAGTGTAATATAGTAGCAAGTTTGGAAGTTCCTATATATTATACACAGATTTATGGTTAGGTTTCTGGCTTTGGATACACCTATTATACGCAATAGTGCTATAACTATAACATATTAATTTTCCATAATTTTGCATAATCGTATATTATTATAACATGATTTGTATATTATGAGTACTTTCGACTTTTCAAGTGTACAGGTGTTTGTGTATATTTTTACTTTATACAATAATAAAAATTAAACAATAAGTAAAAATAAAAATTACCATAAATTATGTTGAAAAAAACAACAACAACACGTGATTGGTAGTTTTGATAATTAATCTGTACATCCAATAGAATGCGATAAAAAAAAGTCCATCCAATCATCGATTTATATATATGGACTAGAAAATGTTTACGTCGAGTGCTTTATTTTAATACATTATATTTATTTATATATTTTACTTCGGAAGCGGAACACATACGCGTCTGCAAATTGTTATGCATGTTTAATAGTTAATTCCTTTATATTATATATATACACAAATATGCAATGCAATATACAAGATATTATAAATTAAAATGATGAGTTCAATTATACCGCGGTTAGTGGTGAATTTGAGAGGAAGGCAAAATAACGGCTGCTTCCTTCTTAAACTGCTTTGAACTATTGTTAGTTAAAAAGAAACTTTTTATCATTAATATAATTTTTTTATTACATATCTATGTATTTTACTATATATAGGTACAGCCAAACTACCAAACAACAAACTATTTAGGTACACTTGTATATAAATATATTATTATATTATTATTTACTTAAATTTATAAAATTTGTGTTTCTTTTAAATCTATATAATATATATTAGGTACACCATACGGGATGATTATAATTGCAATATGTATTTCATGGTAATTGTAGTACCCATCATTTTTGTTTTATATATATATATAACATATAATTATTTTCATTATTTTACTATATATTACCTTAATGCAGAATTATAAACCAACAAGAATAAAATATTCTCATATTTACATTTAATATATATATGAATGCATTTTTAATCATTTAAAACATATATTAAGTGGCATGTTCAAACTTTTCTTATTCAATATTTAACTAAAAGTTTTTATTTTCATAATTTATTATTTTATCTTATTATTATAAAGGATTTCGAGATATTGTGTATATGTTGAGAAATCTTTATTGGAAGGAATTTAAGGGTATAATAAATACAGGCGTATAATATTTACCCGAATTCTCTCCAAAAATGTTGATTGAAATATGAATATATATATGCAAAACAATAAATATATGATTATGTGAACAATCATAGCGGACAAGTATACAATCTTAGATCTGTATTCGGTAATTTATCGTACTACATATTATATATAAATTCATAAATAATATATTAATTATAACCAGTGCTTGAATTGTGAAGGATCCAAGGGATTAAGTACCTCAAATAATTTTTCGACAATTTCAGCGTACCTCTACTACATTTGAGAGGTGTAGACCTCTAATATGGAAAAAGTCATAGTGACGTTCTTTCTTCAAACATGAAAAGAGTTTCCCTATATTTGTTTTGTCATTTCGAACATTGATTTAACTAAATATAATAAAAATGAGCAATAGTGTTTTCGCATCTTTTAATAAAATAATAATAATATGTTTTTCTTTATATTTTTATAATATAGTCTAGTACTAAATTTGTATATATAGTTGTTTTAAAATTATTTAACATTTTTGCAAATATTCAATTGAATATATTGTTAAGCTAAATATGTTTTATAATAGCTGTACAATGAAGAGTACGAAAATACAATATTATGAGTTATTAAAATTTAAGTTATTAAAAATTGTATTATTTTGTGTACTTAGGTGTGTCTTAGTCTTATTATGATACACATATGCTCTTTTTTACTAATATCATTTTGATATTGGCAAAATATATACTCGTATTTTAAAATTAATTAAAACTCGGGAATTTAACCGGACGCAGCACGTGTTCGTACAATATAATATACTAAATTATTAGTAATAAAAATACAATTAATAATGATAATAATAAAATCAATAATAATTAAACGGCGCTGCCGCCCACGGTCGTCACAATGTTAATATAATATTATGCCGTGTGCAGTGTGCGCGTAAGACACAAACGCACGCACGCGCGCGCGCGTATATTATATGAAAGGAATGTCCCTGGAGCCACCACCCTTCACCACCGACCTGACCGCCAACACCGCCACCAGTCACCCACCACCTGTTGAACAAAAAAATAAATAAAAAGCTGCGCGCGGATTCCCGTGTGAATCGCGGTCGGTCGCGTTCAACTAGCGGGATGGATTACGTGGTTCAACAGTGTGTGCGATCGCGTTGAGGCTCGCGGGGACGCCACGGCTGTTCGTTTTTTCGATAATAATAATAATAATATTATTATATTATATTATTCGAAGCGCCGCGTTCTCACATACACATACACACACACACACCGATAAACAACCCTCGTCGTGTGTGCAACGCGCATGTATATAGCTGTTTTCTCACGGTGGTGCCGCCGTCACCCCTCTTCCGTCGCGTCAAATATAGGAATACATGCTTACACCCCCTTGTCGGCAACCAGTTTTGTCCGCGTCGGCGGTGCGTAGAGGGTGAACGCGACTGCGCCGAACTCGGTGAAAGAAACAACAGAGAAAAAAAAAAAATAATACCCGACAGAATAAATATTAAAACACACGCACACTCAGACACGATTATTTATATGATATATTATATATTATATTATAATAATATATTATTCGGATCGGCTGTGCGATGCGAGAGAAAGATAGCAATATTACCGACCACGGTGACGTAAACGAAGAGAGAAGACATCACACACCTTTATCGAAAAATAATATTTTATACCCTGTTACACGAACAAATGGCGGTGGCGCTATGTGTTGTATACCCATATTATGTACTCGCCGTCTGAACACTGAAGTCTAGAAATTCATCAAAGAGACCGCACAGTGATAAAATATCACCAAACGTGCGAATAACGTATGTGATAGAAATAATCGAAAAATCTTGGTGAATTATCGGTATATTATATATTTATGTACCCGAACTTTGGTCACTGCGTGTACGAGTATACCGATTACCGGGTAACGTTATACTATATGTATATAATGTATAAAAATAAGTGGAGAGATGCCCGGATATTTTGCTGAATGATCTTACTATAGTGACCCATTGGTAACGTATATACAATACCCAAAAAAGTGCGTATCATATAATTTCTATTTACACTATTTAAGCTTTGTTAGCATTGTGAGTTATTGTGAATATATAATGAAGATGCGTAAAAAAATGTAAATATTTCCATAAGTTGCTTTGTAGTTTATAAAATACTAACAACAATTACCAACGAATGTCGATTTCAATACATAAAGTTCACGAGGAAGTGAGGGACCCTTTATTATTATTAATAATAAGTGAACGGATGGATATAATATTGAATAAAAAAGTAAAAGCAAAGCACCATAGTATAGACCTCATATCCTCCCTACATTGTGATCTATGACCATTCATGAAAACATTGGTGTAATATAGAAAAAAGGAATATCGCCTATAGGTTTTTGCTAAAAATCATATTTTGACCACAAAGAAATTGTCGGATATTTTAAATAACCCTTTGTTTATTATTTATGGGCGGGATACACTACAAATAATATACGAGATCCCCACAATATAGGTATAATTTTACACAAACACTAATTTCACTCCGCCGCCGCCGATGTGAACGTGTTATCTATATTTATAATTCTGATAATACGTATGATACATTGTTACCTATACGTTCAGTAGCGTATTTTAAGATTTTTCTTGTATGAGTGACACTATACCGTAGTGCCTGACAATATTTGATTATACATTGGTCGATCGTTAAATTAATATGTTTTCCTCTACTACTTTCAAAGCTACAACTAAAATAAGCAAACAATATCAGGATTTTAAAAAATTGTATTTAATAACAATTCTGCACATATATATGTGTATAAATATTTATGTATTTTATAATAATATATTATATAATACGATTATTTTATACTTTTTTAGATTTTGAGCGGGGCGAAGAATGTATTGTTTTTACAAAGATGTTTTTTTTTTTTCATGTATGAAAACATTTTTTCGGATAGAAATAATTATCCGATTACCACAAGTGGGATATGCTTTCGCTAGCAAATCGTATCCTTTTGGTACTTTATTAAGCTCATTTTTAAAATTTCTCAAAAGTTTTTCCTTGGGAGAAGAAAAACAACCAAATAATGGCGGAAAATAACGGTTTCATTCATTCAATTTTTTTTATTTCATGATAACTAATTAGGTTTTGATCGGATTATCGTAGGGACTTGAAACTTCTTTTGAATATTTATATAGGTATTCTACATTACAGAAAAAAATGTTTAATATTACATGCAATTTTGGATTTAATGGTTTGAAGATTTTACAGAAGCCTATTCAAATACTACTTAATCAATTTCCAAAATATTTTTATAACTGTAATTCACTATTGTTTTTTGTAAGCTTCTAAAATTTGAATATTTTTAGTGGAATTGAATATTATATATATTTTTATTTATTTTTGTTTCTACAAAGATGTTTTTTATGTATGAAAGCATTTTTTCGGGTAGAAATAATTGTCTGATTACCACAAGTAGGATATGCTTTTGGTAGTAAATCGTATTATCTTGGTACTTTATAAAGTTCATTTTTTGAATTTCTCCGAAATTTTTCTATAAGAGAAGAAAAACTACCAAAAAATGGGCAAAATTACGATGTGAAATTATGTATTTATGATCTGTTTGACAACCCCTGTAGCCGTCCTGCCAATAACTTTGCATGGATCGATATATGAGCGATATTTTTTAGATATTTTAAAATGTCTATATCAAATTGTTTATAGTTAAGCTGTTAAGATGAATAAAAATAATTTTATACAAATTCGTTTACAAAATATTATACTATACATATGACGTATTCATGAGTATATATAGTATATAGGTAGTAATATAGCGCATTGACTGTTGCAACCCTCGAGACTCGAAACTGTGAAAATGGATATAGACCATTTACCTATAGGACCATCCGGTTTTTCTCGAAATTATAATGAGATGCTAACGCAAGGGTAGGTTTGGGGACTCAAACCTATCCCCAAATTTTTAAAATATACATTTATAAAATATAAAGTCAAACGAAAATTATGATTTTTATTATAAAGTTAGATTAGGTTTGGTTTGGTTATAGACCTAATATACATTTTATATTAAAAATTAATAATTTTAATGGTTTTACAAATATGTTTTTTTTTATGTATGCAGATACTTTTACAGGTAGAAATAATGGTCCGATAACAAATAGGGTATGTTTTTGGTAGCAAATTGCATCTAGTTGGTACATTATTTAGCTCATTTTTCAAATTTCTTAAAAGTTTTTTCTGAGGAGGGGAAAACTACAAAAAAAAGGCGGAAAATCGGTAAAATTTTAGTTTCTGTTATTTCAAATTTTTTTAATTTCGTGATAACTAATTGAGTTTTAATCGTAAAAAACTTAAACATTTTTTGTTTATTGACATAGGTAGTATACAAGTATGGTAAAATTTGGAAACGATTGATCGATTTTCTAAGTGTTGAGTTTTCAAAAATGATTGATATTTCCTGTAACTTTTAGTTTTTTGGTTTGAAAATTTGATCAGAGTCTAATCAAATACTACTTAATCTTTTTACAAAATATTTTAAAAATCATGATTGACAATTTATTTTATAAGCTTTTAAAGTAAAAGTTCTTGAAAATCGGCAAAATTACGGTTTCATTATTTTATTTCTTGATAACTAATTAAGTTTAGATTGTAGGAACTTGAAATTTATTTTAAATATTTACATTCGTAATTTACACATATGGTAAAATTTTGGAATGAATTATTAGTATAGTATTTTGTAATATATTAAGTTTCGCTCAGAAACGTATTTTCTAATGCAATATCATTGCATTCAAATCTTAAGTATAATAAACCACTAATTTCTCCGAGGATCGAAGGAACGTCCACAATTGACCTTCCCACTTTTTTATTTATCAAAACCTATCTAAAAAACTTTCCTACGTAAGTCTTAGGTTAATATACCTATACGTATACCTATATATTATATTTATAAATAGATTTTATGTTTCACTAAAATATTATAATATTAAATAGAACTTTATGCCACTGACATCAAATGATGTGAATAATACATACTATATTAGTACAAGCGATAACATCGTAAGGAAAATTGTAGTTTAACTGGCAAGGCCTATATTAAAATATATGAATTCGCACATTTTGATATTTTTATTTTTATTGTGTTTCAAATTGTTCAATTCACAAGACTCACACGTCAAACGAGATTCGTTCACGATGATTTTTCTCATCTTCATATTATTTACAAATATTTAGGACATAGGTACACCATAGAAAAATAATAAACCGTAAAAGTTATGGAAAAAAATTTCAACAAATTACAAATAAAATATGTTAATATTTCGTAGGTTTTACAAAAACATATTTTAATCTTGATTTAAATTATAATACATACCTATCAAATACGTTACATGTATTATACGGGTATGGTTTTATTATTATTTATTACTATAGACTAGAATTATTTGTTTTATTGACATAATTTAAATATAGGAAGGTACTAACCTAGCTATAATGTACAAAATTGAAATGTATATTATAAACTATTTAATATTTGTTAAATATATGGAATATGGTTATTAATAATTTATGGATTACACATTTTTAAACGATTGATGAAAATATACGTAAACATTTAACTAAACATAGACAATCAAAATTCAATTTTTGTGAGTCGTACTTAAATATTTTAAGAAAATCATATTTTATCAATGACCTATGTCCAATGTTTATTCATATCAATAAGAGTTATCGAATTAATAATACAGTTGTAGATTGAACTTGACTCTTACCATTACGAATCCTGTACGTTTATACAATATCCAATCATTGGATCTAAGGGTCCTTATATAAAAAGATAAATTTAATCGAATTTTAATTTTAATAGATTATTGCCGGATAAAAATATTTAATGGTTTAATAAAATAGTATACTAAAGGAAATGTTAAGTATTGTAGCTGTCGTGGTTCAATAATATTTAAATAATGGCTAAATTTTTATCAACTGATCCCTGATACGATGATTTCTATGAAATGTAATTTCCGGTTTAATACGAAGTTTGTAGTTCTCTTCTTCCATATGAATATTTTGTAATATTTCATACCGTAGGTACTATATAGCTAACACGTGGTATTTTATAATGAAAAACCGCGATAAACACGATAAATCGTATATGTTATATATAAATCAATCCCACGATCGGAAATGTTTAGTCGTAGTTTTGTTTTTTAGACTTTAAACGAAACTATAAGCTGTCATACTATAAAATACCTTTGGTCTTTGGGGAACGGTAATACCTCGAAATAGAGTTTAAAAAGTCTCGTTTTTCTCTCAGATTATCATATTCGATAGCACCGCTTGATCATATAATTAATAATATATTCTTATTATATCGAATTAATTCTTTTATAACGAAAATTTAGTCTGAGGTCCGAAAGTTTTACAATTTTAATATTCTGTGAGTTTATATAAATGGTCGTTGCCTCATTGGTCAGGATGCATTGATATTTTCTGTCAGGATATGTTTAATGGTTAATATATTGCCTGCATGTATCTCACATAGGAGAAATTCATTTTTAGTTATAGATTACAGATAATTAATCTGTTGTGTGGTATGTCCGATTTTCAAACGATTTGTTATAACTCGTATACATTCTGCATCATCTGGAATATCAAATACAGAAGACCAACGATAGACATGAGATATGACATGTTTTAATTTCATTCAATTTCATGAATAAATTATATAATTTTATATAATTTCAACTGAACTAAATACTGCAACTGTTCTTTATTGCCTTGTCTGCAGTGGTTATACCGATATAATAATTATTATTTATAAAGTATTTTTATATCATATATACCTACCCGTTTTCATTTCGAATAAATGTTACATGAGCCCGTTTAAAATTAAAATAAATACCTATTTGGTATATTTCAAATATTGCCCCACCCCTTGGGTGTTTGTCGATAAGAAGTGACACGGTCTATTTTTATGCCTGTCACACACCCGCGCGAAAGAAGAATATTTGTTTCTTCCTATAACCCTTAAATAGGTTTATTTTTATTTTTAACGCCCGTCGCGTTGGGGTAAAGTTTCGAAATAGTATATTATACGTATTAGTGGGAATTACACACGTTTTAAATGGCATTTCCGTTATTTTTGTAACACAAAATTTTGATCATCCTGTATATGAACATTGAATACGCAGTGACGAAAGACTGTATATTGTATATCTCGATTTTTTAATATTTAACATATTATGTTATACTCTATATAGTTATACATATACCAGAATTAATGCAACTATGGCATGTGCTTGGTGTACTGTAGATAAGTACATCCTGAATTTGTATATCGGTTTATACGGAAATGCAGTTTAAATTCAGGCATACGTTAATTTGAAACAATGTCGATACGTGCACGTGTGTAAAGGACAGCTGCTTCAGCAATTAGAAAGTGATCAAGTAGATTTGTTTGCGGAATTATATTGGTATTATTATAATATTTAATTTTAGAATAATACTGTTACATTTTCTTTTACAAAAACATATCGATTTTTATGAAATAGGTTATTTTATATTTTCATAGCCCCCCTTAGATGTATGACGTTTATGGTTGCGACTTTTAAATTGTATTTAATAATGATATTATAGAAATAAACAAATTTAATTTTAAAAAGAACAAAAAAAATAACGTTTTGCTTACAAACAGACCTCCCTAGTTGTTTTCTTGTAAATCAACAGCGTCAAACGATTGTGTATTTGTGTCACATGAGTCTGTCTACAGCAAGAATCACGTTTCGGGAAATATATTATATGAGATTTCAAAATGCATAGATCGACAAAAAACGATTGCATTAACCGTTCTTTAATGAAATCAAGATTAATAAAAAACTAAACATATTATATTAGTATTATACTGAATGTGTATATTATAATATAATTAAAAGGTCAAATTACGACGTTAGTAAGAATTTATTTTTTATACCGTGTTAATAGGTATAGTGGTACACACAGGTTTTGTTTTTTTTTTAATTTATAACATAATAACCTTTATAAAGTTATTTTTTTATTTGTGTAATTAACAACGTCGCGTTCCAGTTGACCTATAATAAATAAATATATATGTATAGTTTTCTCTAAAAACTGCTTACTTATATACGCCACATATCCACCTGTTGTTCAAATATAATAATATATTAAAATACAAAGTGATCTTAATATTGTGTGACAAAAATTACAATGATATTATATTAATGGAAAATTACACTATTTTTATACACGAAACTTTGAACACCTTTTATTAAAATACATAATATATTATAACATTATATTCATATATAGAAAAAATCTGATTAAAAAAAAATTAAAAATAAAAGGTAAACAAATTTTTGCGATTAGTATATTATTATAATTACAATAATAATATTATCGTTATATTTATAATTTATCTACATATATCTTACGAGCAGTACCGTAAAAATTGAGTGTGCAGGGAGGGCATTGCACACGAGCCACGAGCCTCAAGTAATATTTGGGGTCTTCCTACTTTTTACTAAGTATTAGCTGTAATGCGTTCTTTCATTAATTTTTAGACAACTTAAATGATTATACAAATTTTTTTGTAAACTAACAGTAAAAACATATAGTTACTTATGAAATGAATACAAAAAATGACTATTGTTTATTTTGATCAAAACTAAAAACATAAAATAATAATTGTTCGAAAATTGTATACGAACAATGGGTGATTGCAATTAGCAGGTAATTTTTACTACGTATATAATTTTTCACTGGGAGCCACTGACTGTATGTATTTATATAATATTTTGTATGAATATTTAAATTAATAAAACAGCGATTTTAGATTTTGTGCGAAACGAGGAATGTATTGGTTTTACTAAGATGTTTTTTTTTTAATTACCACAAATAAGGTAGCCTTCCGTACCAAATTGTATCTAGTTGGTACTTTATTTAGCTTATTTTTCGAATTTCGCAAAAGTTTTTCTTTAGAAGAAGAAAAACTACCAACAAATTGCTGAAAATCGGCAAAATTATAGTTTTCGTTATTTAAAATTTTTTTATTTTATTATGACTCCTTGAGATTTCATCGTAGGAAGTTAAAAATGTTTTGAGTCCTAACATAGGAAATTTACACTCGTGGTAAAATTTTGGAAGGATTATCAGTATAAAATATTGTAATATATTCGCTCAAAATTGTATTTTCCAATGCAATATCATTGCATTCAAATCTTAATTATAATAAACCACTAATTTCTCCGAGGACCGAAGGGACGAAGGACGAACTTCCAGAATCGACCTTCCCGCTTTTTTATGTTTAAAATACTTATAAAAAGTTATATTTTAATAAAAAGTTAATAGTAATTACTTATTGGTAATATGAAAATGTTTATTTTTATTATTACCAAAAGCCTCCAACTTTAGTTATATATTTTATATATATATATATAGGTCTCAACTACTTTATGGTTGCGTGTTCACTAATGTATACTATCTAAGTAATTATTAATTTAATTATTTTTCTTCTACTACTACTTCGACTTATATATTATCAAGTAATACTATTTTAACTCGTATGTTTCAAAAAAATGTTTTGGGCTAAAGACAAAAAAGTTGTTATACTTCAATAATTATCAAAAAACACTTCAGTATAAAAGTAAAAAACATATTTATTTATAATTTTTTTTAAAAATCTATGATCTTCAGATAACTAGTCTAACTTATTGAAAATTTGTATGATGGTCAAATTCTTAATTTCATCAAAACTGTGATTTTTAGAGATTTTTATTTAATTTACTAAAAAATTAACATTGATAATATCGTGATTATTCTTTGTCTGCAGGATTTGTTGGAGTTCATAGTACATAGTTGCATACACACAAATAATGTAAATAAGAAATGTACGGAATATTATACTAAAATCACAAATTAAATTAAATTAAAAATTTGACATTTAAAAAATACTTATTTACTCCTAAGAAGCAATCTTTGTGAAACATTCATATCACCCTCTGTATGTAATGTATATATAATATATGTAAAGGATTTTCCTTGTGGGCTCTCATCTTATATTATGTCGGTGGCTCCCTTGGTGCCATTTAATTTTGTTGTTTTTTTATAATAAAATAAATTCACGATGTAAGTAAATATAATTAAAATTATTAAAAATTTTTTTTTTTCTACAATAATATAATACCACGAAAATTCACAATTAACTTGTAAATCTTGAATATTCAATATCAGTGGCGCCGAGTACGTACTTAAGATGGTGCATTTGAACCACCTAAAATTGTGGGTGGGTGGGTCTCGGGTGGGTACCTTAACCAAAATGGTTAATACTAATACTATAATAAGTATAAAGTAGGTATAGGTACAGAGATTTAAGCAATTTCCAGTAACGTCTTGGTGTATAACCTAGATATTAGTGATATTTTAGGTGGGTGGGTGGGATTTTGTGAGAATTGAACCACCTTTTTTAACTGAACTCGGCGCCACTGTTCAATATCATATATAAATAAATAATATTATAAATTATTATTGTTAATTCATGGAATACCGAACTATTAGGACCGCAAACACAGCACAGTCTTTTCGTGATCGGGATAGGCCATGAACAACCGATAAGGTATACCTACAAGTTACTACTTTTAAAGTTTTATGCTCATGAGTAGGACTAGAAATGGTGCACTAAAAGCATGCAGAAAATGTATTAAAATGTTATTAATAATACTACAAAAAAATACTTTTATAACATGAATATGCTCTTAAAAATGACTTCAAAAATTAAAAATTTTAGCTGAATACCATTTTTAATATTAAAAAATAAGTTATTAATACAAAATATTTGTTTAAAATCATCATGTTTAAAACATTAATTCATAAGAAATATCTTAATACAATATCTTTCGAAAATAATAAATTAAGTCGTCAGTAGTAAAAATATTTTCACTAAATTCAGACACATATATATGCGCGTAAACGACTGGCCAACAAAGTCTTTTGTTTAGGCATTTTTAACTTTTCAAATTATGAAAATAATAAACACACGAATTAGTTAACGGTTTGGTAAATACTTAAGTATTAATATTAATTGTTAAATGTGTTTAATTTAGATAAAATGTCATTTTTATAAATACCTATTCATTTTATATGTTATAATACAGTGAAACACTATTTTTATTACCTACCTATTTCATTAAATAAAATATAGATAAATACAAATAATCAAGATTTTAGTTGTTCAATCTTCAATGCTATCATTACATGTATATCTACGATAAAAATGTCCAATATGCATATATTTTATTTAAAATGTTTATTTATGCTATTAAATATACGATAAAAATGTATGTATTCTTATAAATCGTAAAAAATACGAAAAAAACGCAAAATGGATTTTGATATTTAAATTCTATGATATTCGAATCAAATTGTGTCCTTGATATATGAATACCTAACTTTTTCTAATATATAAGCACTATATAACCTACCCATGTTTGGTACAGGTACCTATTATTAAAAAGAGTTAATTATTATATTTAATAAAGTTAAGTTATTTTATTTATGTTTTTCTAATTTATTATTGAACAGTTAATTATTTGTACATAATTAATAATGATTGTTATTATTTGAATAAGTTTGAATATAGTGATTTTGTAGTATTAATAAATACATTTTAAAAAAAAAAGTATTATTATTAATTTCATTTAGTATGAAAGTTTGAGCAAAGCCAGAAATATTTTTTTTCATAATTTATCAATTATATATGTATAAGTAACGTATATACTCTCCATATTATTTAGCAATACATCACTAAGTATAAATGATAGTGTATTAATCAAATTTTTTTTTCATTTTGGTGGTCCCTTTAAAATATTTCTCCGTAATAAAAAAAACTACCTATCCACTTCTGTATATGTATAATACTAATATTTATATTGCAATTTCTAGGTATATTATTGAAAATATACTGAAATTTTAAATGATATCAAATAGAATATATAATAATCCGATAATCATAACATCCAAGAAAATCACAATAGTAAAATGGAATAAAAATACCTACCCATACTTTCCCAGCCGATATAAATAAACGTTCGTTATATAATATGTACCCTTCCAAAAATTCCATATTTCTGAGAACATGATTATTGAATTTGTCCCACGCTATTGTGAATTTTTTTCCGACATTCATCGGGTTCATTGACCTCAAAGACGTCGGTTAAATCCATGGGAAAATATTATTGATATTGTCCCGTCCCTGCGTCGGCTGTGTCGTGTTTAGTACGCTTAAATATCCATTGCGCAGGTGCGTCTGGAGGGTAGAAGGTCAAATAGTGCGAATAATACCCTTTAAGTTATATATACCTTTCATCCCTTATATAGTCATTGTTCTATAATATGTATAAGTAGGTATGTATAAATTAATATTATAACATCACTGAAATAGAAACTGTTTCAACACTTTGTAAATTGTAATATAGTATAAAATGTGGTTAAAGTTTTAAATATATATATTAATAAATATATAATATTTATATATATATATATATATTGATATTGCAAACATTGTGTCCCTCGCATTAAAAACTAGAAATAACTCTAGTGGGTAAGATTTATTCCGTGATCTGTTCAGATAATTAACACGACAAGTCAATAACTACTATTAATTATTAAGTAGCTATTTAAAAATACTTTCTATTATTATTCTAAAATAATGGAATAAATTATTATCTAATTAGTAATATAAACAAATGGTATTAGTCTGCACTGTACATTACATATATTAATTTAATTTAATTTTAATCAACGTAATTGAATTATAAAAGTATACTATAGTTTTAAATTGTATTATACGTTCAAATATATTGTTGTTTTTGAAACATTTTAAACCAATTATTATTTTCTGCTAGTTACAGATAACATTTTTTAGCAAATGGTAATAAACTAATAAACTAAGAAAAATTAAAATATTTCTAACAACATTTTGGTATAAAATTAAATCCAAAACACTCAATGTAACGCAATAAAATAATTATTATTATAGTTTAAATTAAATAATGGGAAACTAAAACATTGAAGATACAACTGATTACCTTATAATAATAAAATATAACATAAAAAAAAGTTAATTATTAGCAATAGAATTATAAACGTAAAACGTATAAATAAATATATAAAATATTCAAATAAAGTTTAGGTACCTGTACGATTCATGTGAATTTAAGACTAATATTACAATTTGGATTTTATTTTTAAATTGGTTATTGTTATCATCTGTATAAATAGACCATTGTCTATTTCTGTCTGTCCTTTGTTTAAGTAATATATGTTACTTATTAGTATCTTAATTATAGCATTACCTAGAGGCCTATATAAAACCTATAATCATACCTATAATATAATATATAATATATACAACTGTCTTAATGTCTAGTATATAATAAACGTGTTTTCGCGATTTTGGTTACAATTTATGGTTTTAAATTATTTATATATTATAATCAAGATAAAAGGATGACTTTAATGTTTGGTTATTGAAAAGATATTGAATAATAGATATTTAGAACTTTTAATGAACAATAATTAGAATATAATTTTAAATAAAAAAATATAATAGTTTTGTTATAAATTATTATACTATAACTAATAATAACAATAAGTAGGCCTCGGATTTTATAGCAAAATAAATTATTAATAAAGCATATTAAAGCAAGTTATTAAAGATGTATAATTACCAAAAAAGCAACAAAAAAAAAATGTATGTTATTAATTTTTAAAAATAAAAAATAAATTAAAATATTGCATAAAATTAAAAAATGAATTTACTACCATATATTTAGATAAAGTGCTTTCATTAAAACTTAGCTTATTGGGTGCTAATATATTTATGTAATTAAAAATGATCTACCTAACCTAACGTACACTGAAGTTACGGGAGTCATATATAAAACTATAAAATATTTATTAACTATTATGTATTTATATATAGATATATATTACCTTTACCATATAACAACAAAATAGTTTCGATGACAAAGCATACTAATTTTACATATTTCTGATAAAATATAGTAACTAATTGGCTAAAATAATATAATATTATAGAAATATATGATATTTTTTCAAAAAAGTACATTTAGATAGGAAAAATAAATACAAGCAAATTTAGAAGTAAAAAAACAAAAGTTCATTTAATTATAAAAACAGAATGATACAACATGTAATTATATATAAGAATTATATTTTTATCACACTCCCCGCCAAAAAAGCATTTGTTACAAAAGCCGAGCTCTACTAATACTTAAATAATTTTTCTAAAAAAATAATAACCGTTTATAACATATCGCTTTTTAAGATTTTTGATTATCAACTAAAGTCTTATAAACATGTCTGATAAGAAATAAAACTCCGTTACAAACGCGTAAACACGTTTAATAATATTTTAATATTTCGTTATTATAAATTATAATTGATGTTGTTGCAGATGTATTCCTAAAACAAATCAACTTGACTGTTTTTTTTTAAAAAATTAAAAAGACAAGATACAAGTATTATATGGAGACATTCACCATACACGTAAATATAATATTATAATGTTAAAACTTATATTTACAGAGATTATCAAAAATATTCTATAAGTGCGTACGTCTTTCCTTTACAAATCGCTCTTATAACTATAATTATATTCTATATACACATAAATAATCATTATATTATATAAACTATAAGTATAAGTATAACTTATAGTTACTTAAGTTAAATATATATAATCTAACAGCTATTAGAATTATAATTTATAGAAGTAGTAACTTTTATAATTTATAAGTCCCGTCATAATATATATTTAACTATATATATTATCTATTTGTTATACTTGGACACACAAAAGATAATATAGTAGGTATGTTAAAATAATCGTGTTATAAATTATTAACGCTGCAACGTTAGTATAATATGATCAGTAAGACACTACAAAACTATATTGTTAAGAATTGGAAAGAAAAGTGTTCCACCAGCCGTCAAAAAGTATCATACATTACGGTTTTTTCTCCGACGTATTTGTCTAAATTCAAATTTATGCATATTAATTACCTATATAACTATAATACATATGAAGTTATTATACTGCAAGTGTGTGTATATTTTCGTCCCAGCACTATTATATAATGTGTAAAAAATCAGAATTAAAAAGTATTCTTTAATGTCCAAGAAAATTGCAATGTTCCATAACCTAACACACTTTCTGAACCTAACCGTACGGTTATACGAGGTCACACGCGGTAACCGCGCATGATGCATAGGCTACCCATGTTCTAAACATATTATATTTAACGTTTATAAATTGTAAACGAAGAAATATTAGTTTTTGTCATTTTTACAATTCCCACGAACGTCATTAACGGTGTATATAAAATATTATGTACGATCTACGAATGATATCAAACCGCACAGTACTATATACTTTTAGCTTTTTCTATATATAGATGGTCATATATATATATATGTATATAATATAATATCATGTATACAATGTACGTAGTTATACGGAGAAAAAAATAAC
The DNA here is from genome assembly GCA_013282895.1 of Eriosoma lanigerum. Lineage (NCBI taxonomy): Eukaryota > Metazoa > Arthropoda > Insecta > Hemiptera > Aphididae > Eriosoma > Eriosoma lanigerum. Next base: position 54,366,774 of record CM023358.1, read on the forward strand.
TAACCAACATAAAAATGATTAATTTTGCAGTTGCTAATCATGTTTTTTATTTTTTTATTATTATTAACTTGAGTAGTTTTTTTATTCCATCCGGTGTAATTAATGGTCCCACCCCGTACATATATACAATATTATTGTCGGTTTTAAAAGTTCATGCCAAAAACGGAACGAAATACGAGTTTATTACTATATTGTAATAACTAATAAATAATATGCATGCTGCGTTTACAAATTACAATAAACTATTTACAGGGTGATGTAGAAATTTTGTGTTTACACCGTTTTAGTATAACCACGTGGAACTCATCTGATCACACTGTATATTATGCACGAAATGCGTATACAGTTAATGGATTTTTTAAATCACCTCCTTTATAGGCAGAAATCTGGTTGAACTTTTGAGAAGGGAGGCTAAAAACAGTTTTGTAATAATAGTTTATATTGATTATTTTTAATAAATTCGTAAGGCTTGAAAGATTTTAGGAGAGTCAAGCTCACCTAAATTCCCTGACTTTTGTCTATGAATTCGTCTTATCGGGACTATATGAAAACACACCCGTGTGTGATGTATTAACTGGGATACCAGAAAATGCAAATTATATTATGTACGAAAAATAATTTCCCAGTGTGATAACGACTTCTCACTACACGCAACGGTTTTATATTGTATTAACATTTTATATCCAAATACAAGATGAGAGATCAAAATTTTATGTTGCAGCATTTTTCTTGTTTTAATGTGCAAAGTTGGAATTCCAAGCTCACATATTTATGTGTGATAATTTTCACACGTGGTAAAATTTTGGAATGGATTATCAGTATATTATATTGTTATATATATTATATTGTCTTTCGCTCAGAATCGTATTTTCTAATGCAATATAATTGCATTCAAATCTTAAGTATAATAAACCACTAATTTCTCCAACGACCGAAGGGACGAAGGAGGAACGTCCACAATCAACCTTCCCACTTTTGTGATTTTTATGTCATATTAATTCGTTATACGAAACACATATAATTACAAGTCGTGTGACTGGATTACACATTGACACTGATTAGCGATTCATCGTAATTCGTAAACCTCTCGAATCACTCGAATTGTCTATTAGTTATACATTTTAATTTTTACATTCTGCTGATTCAAACACTATACAGCTAGTACAGTAATTTTAATACTATTTAGTTTTTTTTCAAATATTTTTAGGAAAAGAAAAATAATTTCATAAAACCAAACCATCATGTCTATATTTGCGATTATGATATTGTATCTATGAAAATATCGATTACCTATATACTTATTTATTATTTATATCTTTATTTATTTTTTCAAATTATCATAGAAATATATTAAATATTATATAATTATATGATTAAAATCCAAAACGACGATTAGCGCACATTATATACCCTATGGCTTGTATAGTATTAACTACAAAACCTAATTCCTGATCATTCTATTCAAACAATTCTATATATATATATTTATACTCAAATCTAATGATATATAATGATAATGATAAGGTCTAGGGTGATATGGAAAGGTGTGCTCGAGCAGCCTCGTGGCTCTATAAATCCACCACGGGTAAAATGTACACGTGTGTTATAGACTACGGTTGGAGTACAGGAACAGGATTGTTCGGGAGACTGGAGAGGGCGCGATTATATATTTACAAAATGTACGGATGTCGCCGTCGTCGCGTCCGAGATGGCGAGCGAGAGCTTTTAAAAATAAACCTAACATTTACGATTTCGCGCCGGAGCCCCGCGACGACCATTTGGAAATAGACATTCTGGAACCAAGCCCGGGGCGCCGCGACGCTTCGGTCACTGACACCGGCGGCGATTTTTAAATGCACGCGCGCGCACACAGCAACCGCCGCCGACGTAATAAAATTATAATTTACCGTGCCGCTGGCGCTGTCGGATTTCTATATCGATTTTTAAACATTTTCATATTCTTTAACTCGGTTTAACTATAGTTTTCTATACGTTTATTGTACGTTTATTTATTATACGCGTATTGTTTTCACTATACTAAGTTTAATATAATATGCATGTGGCTATAAAGAGGTGCCCCGGGGCTAGAAACATCGCCTGAGGTCTACGAAAAATAATTTATATTTTATAACATTTAATTTTTGTTTTGCGATTTACGTATGCGATGGTTTTCTGTACTCTTAAATACATTTTAAATATAAAGGGGAAAATGATTATTATTTTTTATAATATTATATATCAAATATAACCATAACACCCTTGTCCTCTATTTATGCAACCACATCAAAGCCTAAAATACGTCACTTAAACACACCTCTATAAGGTATCACTTATAAGGACTTTTTAATGTTATAAATTATATACACATAAAATCATAACATACAAGATATAGATATATTTATATGTAAACGTGTATAATATATTTACAATGTTTCATGACGTCGCGACGTCTTATACATAAAGTATACAAATATGAAACGCGAAGTATTAACAAGTATTCCACTTTTCCCCCTTTTGAAACGAGACCCTACCGATATGATGCAATTTTCGATCTTCAGTATATGGCATACTTACGAGGGTGTAGAGCTATCGCTCCCATTTTACAAGAATTCATTATTGCATTGAATGCGATTAAATTTGTTAAACGTACAGTATATAACTTAAGTTAGGCACTATTTTAAACGAAAAGGGAACAATTTAAGTAATATTAATTTAGTTTATTCCATTAACTTAACTAATTTATTTGTGGATTGTTCATTGTTACCAACAATGTACATTAATATTATAACCTCTGTTACCTTATGATAGACATTCAATAACCTGCTGGAAAGCCGATATAGATAATGTAACATTCATCAATAGATTTGTTATTGACAATTATATAAACAAACGTGTCGATATATTTTATAAGCAATACTCTATAATTTATTATATATACTAAAGGATGAGCAAATCTTTTTCAAGATACAATTAAGTACCCAGGACATACTACGGCCTCCGAAATTAAATATCTGATTTTTAAACAATAATATTATAACCTAATGTATATAGTTTATATCTTAATTTTATATATATTATATTTTGTAGGTACCCTTGTAGCCTAATATTTAATGAATATTGAAAACAGTTAATTATAACCAACCTTGACAGGAAACTCGTAGAGACGACCACAGGCAGCAAATATACAAGACTGCAGTCTTCAGAACAGTGTTGGGGAATTTCCTTTTTTAAAATCTTTTATCATTCTTCGTTACTTACTAAAATAAGTACTCGTCCTAGACCCTTATTTCTTAATCAAAGTTTCAAAGTTTTTTCCAGTTCCTTTAAAAAATAACTCGTTCAATTTTAGTTACTTTTTTAACTAAGCCAAAAATTAGATAAAAATTATATTCCTTTTAAAATAATACCTTATCATTTATAATGTTAGGTGAAAACAGTGGCCAAATTGAAAAAAAACCAGATAAATGTAATGTAGTAATTAAAAATAACTAATATTTTGGTACACAACCAATTAAATCCTACTAATATAATATAAGTATAATAATTTATAATATAAATTTTAAAAGGTTTATTATGTAATATGTTTTATTTATAACTCATTTAAAAACATAAAATATTATTTTATTATAATTTATTTATTTTAATACTTATATTCATAATTATTAAAATAAAAATTTTGGGTAAATTTGTTTTAAATAATCAAAGTATAACATTGAAAAACATTAGGTATGTTAGACACAGAAACCTGCTATATGGTTTATACATAGCATAAAACATAGTTTTCATAACTATAGAACTTTTTTGTTTGTTATCATAAAATAATAAACCTAATTTAAAGTCCACAGTATTATTTAGCATGATTTAATAATTAGAAATATAAATTTCAATTATTTAAGCATTGATTTATCTTTACTCATAAAAATAAAACTTTTTTTTACCAGTCCTGGACATTTTTAAAAAGTGAATTTATCTGATTGTTACTCCAACTTCCAAGCCCTTCAATTAAATTACAACATAAACATGTGTTGTGAATATGAAATTAAATAGAAATTAAACAATTTAATTAATAGGAGTATATAAAGAATTATAAATTTATAATATAGAATTAATTATTATTAATAATTAATAAGTAATTAATTTTTAAGTTTGTTATACTTTTTTCTGATTTTTCTGTAGTTAGTTTCAACTTTTAAGTAATAATAAAATAATTGAAATAATAAATAATGTAATTTCTTAATTATTTTAATGATATCTAAATTTATTATAGTTAACTAGGTGTGTAGGGGTCAACCCGTTGTTAATACTTATTGGTCAATGTAAATCAATAAAAAAATATTTTGTTATTTTTAATGCGTAGAAACATTAGTATTAAATTATACTAAAATATGTTTTTAAAGTATTTATACAGAATAAAGAACTATTAAAGAAACTGTGATTTTTGTTCTCATTCTTAAAAAAAAGAATTCGTTCCTTTATTATAAAAAGGAAGCAGTTCCAAGCTTCGTTCCTATAAAAAGAACTCGTTAACACGTTCCATGAATCCGTTCCTTCTCAACACTGCTTCAGATATTTATTTTCTGGACAAATTATGATTATTTATTATATTACATTATATATTTTGATTTTCGATCAACGAATTATAATTTTATATTATAAGATCTAAAGATTAAATAATCAAATACCAACGTTGATTGTTTGAGCTCTTTAATAAAATAATAAAAAATAATTATATTTATACTTATTGCATTAGTAAATCCCATAATACTATGTATTATAAATGCATAATATTATATGAGCAATAATATAATATAATTATATAATCTATATACCAAATGTTTTGAATCAGAAATGGTAAATGTAACATCAAAAAGAAAAATATTTTCACAATTTTAATAGTTTTTTCGATTACTTTTGTTCTTCCTTAGTTTAAAAGTGGTATATTTCTCAAAAGATTTTTTTCATTATTAAATACTTAATTATAGAAACTAATAAACTACATTAAACGATCTTGTAAATCGTGAATACTTTACATAATATTCTATAATGTACACATAATTATTATACTTTTATATGATTAAGTTTAATATTACCCCTGTCTTATATTATTTTAAACTTAAACTTTATAGCTCTCTGAAAGAAGTTTCATAATAATAATCATCACAACATTAATAACATCGTTAAATGTACAAGAAAAAAAGAAAAATGTTTTAATTTAATTAATTGTTTAAACTTTGGATAATTAAGTTTAAGAAAAAATCATATTTATCTGTAATATTAAACATTTAAAACAAATAAAGAATATTTACAACTTTACCTAAGAGTTGATACATGATTTAAATCGGAAAAATAGAAAACGTTTTATATGTAATTTACTATAGTAACATTTAAATAGAGTTCAACTGAGTAAATAAATTTATAATTTAATATATTTAAATATTATAAAAGAAAAAAGAAACAATACTTTATTTTAATTTGATTTCACACTTTAAATGCAGATACTATATTATAGATATTTGGATGTAAGTTATTAAGTTTTAAAAATTGTCTATAACATAAATAAATAATTTGAATGAATAAAAAAAAGTGATATTATTATTATATCTAATAATAACTAAATTATAATTATATATTAATATACTATTGAACCCTATTTCGTATATATTCATAATTCGTTTTATGTTGTTCTGACATTTATGCATACGAGTTATGCGGACTTATGTATAAAATAAATAGCATAGGTAATTAGAAAATTTTTATACAAAATTAATTAGAATATTATCATTATTTTTTAGGAACAAAAATAGTAGCTATAAAATATAAATGTGAATAGTTGACGAATTCTACAAGGTAATATAACTATGATTTCTAGGAATTACGCGATTACCATTACCGTTATTTAGGTATATAACGTAAAACCAGATGTTTTCGTTGGTTTTATTAAATTGTATTATTTAAATAGCATGAGATATATTTTAATAAAATATTCAAAATCGCTTTAATAATATTGTACCTATACACGTTTTGGTGATTTTCAGTTGCATATAATAATTTATCATTAAATATATATACCTCTTTAAAATTATATTTTATGTTGTTAATTTGTTATACATATATACTGTTCAAGAATCAATGAAATATTATATCTGTATGTGATATTATGTGTCCACTGTTCACTGTTCGTAATACATACAAATATTATAGTATATAATACATATAAGATTATGTCTCAATAATCAATCTATTAAGATAGTAATAAATCTAATGTATCTACCTTATTAGGTATATATACATTAACGAAGGTCAGAAAATAAATATAATATAATATTATATATGAATATACATTTATAATTGAACAACATTCCTCAATACTTTTTATGTGGATTTGGATATGGTCTATATTATAGATATACAAATATAAAATATATAATTTCGTTGACGCTTGTGTTTGTTATACTTATGTACACGGTGTATAATACATAAAACAAGGCTTAATTTTAAAAAATATACATATTATAATATGTTTATTCGTTTTTAGCTTACCTAAACTATATATATGTTTAACAAAGAAAATATTAGAAGTATGTGTGGAATTTGTCCTTAACACATTTACCGTTAGTATATATAAAAAAATCATTTATAATATACAGTATAGGTGTATAAGTAGATGCGATATGAAATACAATTCCCCAAAAAATTGGTCTATTCAAAAAATCCGAAAAAAAAATTAAAGAATATTGTACCAAGTACGTATATTACCACATCATAACTACCTGCTATTTAAAATTTTACTTTTAAATAACATACAAATAATTCATACATTTTCAGGTTTTTTTCAATGTCAAGTGAATTTAATACATATACTTAATACTTATAATGCATAATTCGATGTATACGCTATAATCCGATTGAGTAGGTACGGAAGAAAATCGTTTGGAATTTAGACATTTATATTATATTACTCTACAATATACAATATATGCACCTCATACCTGTGCTCACAAACTAGTGTAAATATATATATATATAAACCAATTCGACCTGACTTTTTCGTGGGTTCTTTTATATATATTAACATTGTAGGTATAGGTATTATTTATCTGTAACAAGTCAAATGACCTCTACGGCATCACCACGCGTATTGTTACCGCGCGTGACAATATAAAAATGTTAAACTCATACCTATAAATTATAATACATAGGTAATAATGTTATAAATGCGCTGCGCAAAGAAGATTCCAATTGTCAATGATTTGTTACAAAATCGACTTTTTAGTAGTCATTAAGCTATCCAATAAATATAGTACCTATACGAGTTTATTTCATATTATATGTAAATGTTTGTTAAGAAAAGATAAAAATACAGAAAACAGAAAACAGAATAGGAAAAATGAAAAATCTATAAGATGGCAATGATACATAAACGCATAAATTAATGTTAGCCTAGTAAATTGTTGCAATGAAATAGATAATAATGATAATTGATGAACATATTTATAAGTAATAATAATTAGTATTTTAATAGCATTACCATATTAACAGACTGAAAATAGTATATCTTTGTCTAAAATTAGAATAGAAATTTTCCTATTCATTTATTGTTAATACTTATCTATAAATTATAATGCATTTTCTAGTAATAAATTAAAAATTAAATATTATAAAGCTTTATTACATTTTGATAATTTTTTCAAATACATTCAATTTTTTTATTATAAATATACAAATTATATATAAATTTACAAATATACATATTTTCAATTTTTACAGTACTTGTGAGGTACTTGTAACGAAGAATAATTACAGGTATATGCATGGGTGATGAAGATTTTGACGCAGAAGGAATAGGGTATAATAAGAGAATCTATTTTAAAATATATATATTTCAATCGCATTGAAGTAATGTTTTACATCTCGAAGTTACGAGAAAAATTTTACAAGAAAACGAAATGAAATCCAATTATTATCTATAATGTACAAAATAATTTCAAAAAAATAAATGTATTTATTTTAACAGAGCCTACATAGTACATATATTTGGGGTGATCAAAATGTCATATATTAATGGTGGAAATTATATTTACATACGTAAAGATTTTAAATAATTAATTATAGAACACTTTTTTCGCAAACATATTATGTCATAAACTCATATGAGGGTTTTAAATTAGAAACATTTCAATGAAATTATGAAACTTTTTTTTTTTTATTTCATATATTTTTAAAATATTGTTAATGCTGAAAGAGAAATTAAATACAAGAAATGTCTAATTGATATTATTTTGCGATTTATTAATTTTTTCGTATTTGTATAAAGCTAAAAAATATGTCGTGATTTTATTTTAAGAAAAAGAATAATAATATGTATTAATTATTGTACATTAGTTAAGAAATCTAGACTCTTATAGATGATTGAAGAATAATAACAATCCAATAAAGTAATAAGTAATAAAATTATTATAATATTTTTTAAATTATATTATTATTTAATATAATTATTAAACAAATTTTTAAATAATTTAATAATAAAATAACTATATTCTTCATATTCGCCTTACACTTACAACTAGACCCCATCTAATTTAACCATGAATTGAAAAAGTTATAGAAGGGCACAATGGTATACAATATTTTTCTTGTTCGATATAGACTATTACGCTGAGATTTTTATGAAATATTATGTAAGTATTATTTTAATATAGGTATACATTCTATTAAACCACTATTCTTCATTTTTCCTTACTTCCCAACTATATGGATCGACCACTCTAGTCCTACATCGCCATAGATCTCGATTCTATCTACTATTTACATTAATTTTCATAACAACTCTCACTATCTCTAAAACATCTCTCATCATCTAATATACTCAAACCATATCTGTCTATTTTTTTTCATTTTCTCCGCAATACATGCAACTCCTACACTGCTCAATACTCCGATCCATACAATATTTCTGGCCTTTCACTACTGTCTTATAATACCTATACCTTTCAATTTTATCAGCTTCCTCTTATCACACAAAATACCCGACGCTTCCCTAAACTTAATCTATCCGCACTTTATCCTATTTTCATGTCTCACAAATCTCTCATATACTATGTACTACATCACTCATCTTCACTACATGAAAGGGCCATTACCTATAGATTTCTTGATCACTTATACTTCAAATAATAACATAACAATTACTAAATAATAAATATGATGGCATGTTATGAGTTAAAGCAATATATGTGATTTCGACTAATGCTTCTTAGTTATGTCTATGACGTATAAGGTTATTTAATTTATGATTAAAGCTTATATGTTTCATTTATTTTATATTTTTGTATAATAAATTGTATAATTCAATGTTTACATTGCCTGTTAGCCTTTTTTACTTTGTTTTAAAATCTCGTTCTATAACAGTGGTGGATCTACGAGGGGGATATGGGGCTCATATCCATCCTGGTAGGTAAAATAAAGTGAACATATATACATATATGTACACACTACACACATATTTACACCCGTGAAAAAATCCTAGATTCGTCATTGCTCTATAAGTGTCAATATCTTTTTTAAATTTGCAATTTTTTTATTTTTCAGAACATTTTAAAACTCTAGTCATAAGTACCAATTTCGCTTTTTTTCCTTTAAACAAATGCTTGATAAAATTTTAAAAATGTATATAGAATATAAACCTACGTATACTCATACATTTTTTGAATAATATAATTCATAATATAATAATATTTTAAAAAAGTTAAGTTGTCATTAATATTATAATATATTAACACGTCCACGAGACAAACGATGGTGGGGAGACACGACCTCTGAAAAAGTAAACCTACTTCTGCCGGCGTATACAGACGTCGCCGCCGCCAATGTACCGCTGCACTCGGCCGAGTCCTATTAATATTATTATATTAGCTTCGTGTCTCGCGAGTACGCTCCTCGCACGCATACATATATTACGCATAAGATATATATATATATAACGCCATGTGTACTTAGGGCTTATAATATGTATGTGTGTACACGATGCTCGACCGCCGCGATAAAGTACGTGTTAAGTCGCCGGCATAATATAATATTATTTATTATCATTATTTTATCTCTTTTATAATAATATAACATAAAATATTATGTTACGTTCCGTTACATAGCAGCTTCAAAGACTCAAGAGTATTATTAGTGTTTTTAGTATAGAATCTCTATATTTTTTTCGGACGATATATACATATTTTGAACGTGATTTTCCATAGATACCTATATTTTATAGTAGGTATAGGACTACCTGTACAATTATATATACACCGATCATGTTTGTACGTCGTCGTAATATTATATTATTTAAAGTGTATAACGAAAAGTTTGTCCGCGTATAGTCGTGGCCGAGATCCAAAATACGCGGTTTGGAGTGCGAAATTCCTATCGTTTTCTTTTACGTCACACGTGCGTGCCAAATGGCCTATACGCGGTGTGCGCAAAACGTGTACAATACACATCCTGTTCCTGCCCTATATTATACTATATAATAGTATTACCGTGCGTACATATTATATAATATACGTTGCAGTGCAGCAGTTCTCCGTGCAGCGTTTCACTATAATAGGGACGAGGTAAGCCGACTTTTTGTTACTGCAGCTTGAAGCAGTACGCGTTGTCGTTACATTGTTATTATTACATTATTTTATTGTAATATCATTGTTTATGACACGTACCATATACCTTATAATGAATATAATATATTATGAATTGTTGGTCGGGGGGCTGTTTCTTTCGGACGCAGAAAATCGTCTCAATAATACAATATGAAGATGGTGCTGACTGAAAACCGGTCGGCTGGTTATAAATTTATAGATGTTATAGATGGGCACCATTAGACAATATACACACTTATAGTCGCATGCTAGCGCCCGTCTAATATTAACCGACTGAATGAATTTCAATACAGTGAGCACCATCTATTGAGATGTTTTTCTGCGCCAACGAAAAAAAAAAATCTCTCGGTGGACGACAACTTATAAGCTATGGAATTATTTATAATCAATATGGTAATACGAAGCGTTGGCGAGTATAGCGACTGCGGTGCGTGCAGTGTACCCGCGATCTTCTTTCGGCCGACGCAGTCGTCGTGGTTTCGAGACGTTCGTCGCGCAGTCAGCGAAAACAGCAAACGCGTTCTCGACCGCCCGCCCCGTGATGTTATACCACTTATACCGCCCGCGCATCACGGGTGACGCGAAAACACGGTGTCCGTCAAAAAGTTTTTATTCGTGCAAACACATCAACGCGTCGTCGGCGGCGGCGGGCCACCAACGACTAACGAGCTGTGGGAACAAGGCGGTCAGCATGATGGTCGGAGGGGCAGTGGCGGGTAGGGGCACCACATTCCGATTTCGTCGTCGTCGTCGTCGGCGGCAGCGAAGGACCGGTCTGTAGTTCGTTGCGCGTGCGCGAGCGCGTCGATGCGTTTGTATGCTAAGCCTCCGTGCGAGGGTTATCGACCCGCACTGTGGTATGCGGTTGCGGCGGTATGTCGCATTTCTTCGAAACACCACTCCGTGCGGCGAACGCGTGTGGCTAACGCGCGGAGGGGTGTTTTTTATGGTTGATACGCATAAATTATTTGTTGACCGCGCGGGTAGTGAGTGTGGCGTAGAGGCCTCCGCGGGGCAGTAATTAATAGCTGTTATATCTTATATTATTGTTATTATTGTTATTATTTTGTTATAAACTTTGATCCCTCCCTAAAGAAATCTCGTAACCATATTTCGTATACAAACGGTGGAAATCGTTTTTTTTTTTTTTATAACTGCAAAAAGTGCATTCTCGACAATAGTTAATAAACTACATGATGCAGTGTAAAAAAAGTAATAGAAAATTATGTACGATCGTTTTACGTCCAATTAACAAACCTAATATTACATATTCATTATTCACCAAGTTACCAAGGTTACTCCGAAGGAGGTGCTCGTCGGACTCGAAGTGCTCCTTTTCGGGTTCGCGAAATTTTTTTCGGGATATAATCATTTTAACATATCGTCGATTCATTACGTCTCCACGTCGTATGCTGTTTAATTAAACCTAATTAATGAAGCCTGTCGTCCGCAGCGCGATACGTGTTCATGATAATTTTCGCGTGGCATAGTTCCAAATATTTCACTTCGCCGTTTCTCATACGTTATGCCGCGGTCACAACTCACAGATAAATTATTATACATAGATAGCCGATTCTCATCTTGTCAATAATAATAATATTTGCCCATCATGTGCAACTTGGGTACCTAATGTTTATAATTATCGTTCACGCGATAATACAATTAAGAAACACGTAAACAATAAACATTATTAACATATTTTACCATTTACGCTTCACATATTATATTACATATCAACTAAAATTTGACATGTAAACATTATTACCCCAGGGACAAATTATCGTAGGTATCATAATTAGTAATTACTCACAATGATATATGCACAGTTGGACTTAGCCACCATAAATTTTTATATTATTATACTATGACCGCGGTAAAGTCACGGGAGTCTTAACGACTCGGAATGTTTATTGCTGCCGCCAACAGCGACGGTTATCATTTTTGTGGGAACATTTATTATAATGGATTTCCAAGGAATTTTATCGGTCTGGGTTTCTCGGAAACCTAATCGACCCTCCAAAAACGATAATACTCTGTAAACTAACTACCCTGCATGATGTACAAATCACGTTCTTCCCTCGTCATATATAAATGAAAACATCGCGATAACAATATACGTATAAATGAGCTGCCAGTACGCTGGTTACACGCAATTGCATAGCGATATTCCCTAGAATAAATACATTATTATGACACAAAACAATCCACAATATGGTTAGGGACATAATTATTATTTCATATTTTCTTTTTTGTCTTTATCTTGTGCGATAACGTCACAATAACGTTAACCGTCGGATTTAATTCAACGCGTCACACTTCACACATGACACATCCGAAGACAAATGTTATCAATGATAAAGATTCGTAATAAAATCGCGTGTGCGGATCTAAGAGACATGTGTAGAAAATAATATAAAAAAAAGTCTTCGTTCGACGGCAACGCACGCGGATACGCGACGCCGACCGGCGCGGAGGCGCCGCCAGCGATCGGCTCAACATAAAATTTATTTTATACGACATTATTATTACTATTCGCCCACCCGCGCGACACCGCCACCGTGTGCGGCTCGCGCGGCAGAGAGGGAAGTAAAAATTATTTTCTCAATGAAACTGGTGACGGCGACAAGCGAGAGAGAACGATAGAGTTACCGGCGGGAAGGAGTGGACGGTTAGTCGCCGACGTGTGCGTGCGATCGAATTGGGTTCCGCCGCGCGATGACGGATAAAATTGTATTTATCTCGTGGTGGGGTGCGTGGTTTCGGCGAACGAGACCAAAGGGTACGCACGCGCAGTAAACCCCCCCCCCACGACACATCACGCGCACTAAAACGAGGTACCAACCGTACGGCGGGCGGCCTTCGCGCTCCGCGTACATGTACAAACTGTATTCGGGCTGCCAGTCACGGTCGGCACTTCGATAGTAGTTGGTATCGGGTTCGCAGTCGCCGTTTTGTTTTATTACTCGTGAGTCGTGTGATGGCGATTTCCGCGTGTGCGAGTGTTGTAATATTTCGCCGCCTGTGTCCGTAAAAAAAAACAATGCAATTTTTTTCAACGAACATTTTCATTTTTCAGTACCAAATTTTGTTGGCAAGTATTATGGTGATTTTATTTTTATCTCTACTCGTTTTCGTACATTTACATTACATTTTTCACGTGATACTCGTTTAAACGATAATAACATCGCGTTATTCTCGTGCGCCACACGACGTTCCCGGTTTATATTCGCGTGCGATTTTATTTCGTTCGACCACGCCGCAGACAGACATGTGGCGCTGTTGGGCTCACAAAGCAACATGACGGTGGTCGTGCCGGCACCACGCTTGTCTCTCTCGCTCTGACCGGAAACGATAGATTTCTCGGTATGGCTCCCCCGCGGAACACGTGGTTTCGTATGTTATTATTTTTAATAATGTTTGTAACTTACGGTAAGTGTTCGTTTAAAAAATATTACTATATTGCAACTTGTAATTAAATTTCATTTTTATTATAAGTACAGACGAAAAAAATATCATTTTCTCAGGTGTTATTATTATGTTATTATTCGTCGTTTTATTCACGAATTTTTGTATAATTATAATTTTTATATGTACTTAAAACACCGTCCGGGCGATCCAGCAACTGACTACGGCTTTATTTGATGCGAAGCTGGTTTTCACTTTGATCTGTCAGATTTATGATTTGTATTTTCTGAGATCATTGTGAAAGCTAATTTCGTAACACGATGAATACCATGTAATATTATGACGAATAATGTTATTTTCAACAAATACAACACCACACTGTACATTTTATTTGTGTAATTTTTTTTACAATCTCTATTGTCTATTCAATTATTTTTTGTACAATATTATTATTTTACTTGGTTAAGTGGTTTTTAACGCATTACAATAATTACGTTTGCCTAGAAATTATTATGTTATGTATCGTCGATAATAATTGCGTGTAGACCTATTCTTATTTATAAATCGTTTAATCTATGTAATTAATTAGATACAACATAATAATAATGTAAGGTTCGTTAAAGACCTACGATGGAATGCATGATGATAATACGATGCGCTGGTGACTGGCGTTTAATTCTGTCGAAACATGTGTCCAACAAAAAAGATTTTCAAAACGACACGCAGGTAACATAAATGTATATTAATTATATCGTGTTCTATCAAGAAACATGTTTTCAATCAATTGAATATACATTTTTCAAAACTAACTCTTACATCAATATTTAAAAATGTTTAAATGGTGTAAATTTTATTTTGACTACTTATAACGATATGAAAGTTAAAAATTATTGTTTTTTTTTGTCCACAGGCAGTTTAATATTTTTATTTATTATGTTATAAAATTATTTTTATTCACCTCAAGGTGACATTTCAATCAAAATACTCGTCTCTTGGCTAAGCAAATGAGTAAAATTTAAATGTTTTAACCATTTAGATTTTGATTTTATCCCTATAGAATTATTATTGTGAAACAATCTATTTTTGCATAAAATAATTTAATTATTTCATGTTTATTTATAGTTATAAGTAAGTAATGAGAAAAATTCCATTTTTGTATTATTTATATTCCACTGTTATTATAAACAATATCGGGAAAATTATTTATGTGAATTTGCATATGCCATGTACAATATTATAAATAGATATTATATTATTATTATCCATTTTCGAGATATTTGTTTTATTCTTCATATAATTATGTATTTTATGTTAAATTTTATTTTTCATAAATATATTAACCCTATATTTTTATATATAGATCTAATAATTATAAATAAATAGTATAATTTGTTTTATTATTAAATCCAATTTTTTTTTGTCCGTAAAATATAATTAGATTAAAATGGCTATAATTAATGTACGTTATTAGGGGTTCTAGATAGGCAATTTTACAACTGACATTCATAAATTTGTAGTATTATTTACAATAATTGTTAATTTCCATAATTAGTACTATTTTAGATTACACTGAAACAAAACTAATATTACGATTGGAACAATACTATTATTTAACAGAATACTATTAATACTGATTTCTATTCGATAAGTAAGTTTTAAAGTAGCAAAATGTTAATATCATTTTTGTGAAATAATTGATTTAACAGCATATTACTGAGAACTTATTTGATACTTACTATGTCTTGAATTATTATTTTTCTTTTATCTTAAATAGTTCAATATATTTTTGTATTTGTGTGTAAACTATTTGTATTGACATACCTAATTAAAGTTCAATATTAATACTTTTAAATAATACATTATGTTAGGTTACATTTGTCTTAGCTAAACCAATAGGAATAAATAGTATATTTACAGTTAACCAACTTAAAATACAATCTACTTATTCACTTTAGACTTGGATTCCCGATTCTTGGTAAATTATGAATTAACATCAATATCATTACCCTTTGTAAATTTTTTTGCTATGAAAAATGTTTTATTCAAATATGTACATGATGCTTTATTGATTTGTTTATAATATTATACCATATAATAGAATAAACTATTCTAGTTATCCTAATTTTTGTGTAACTATTTGCTAATTAAAATTAAGCTTCTCATAACTTTTTTTATTCAAACGTAATTTTTATATGCCTAGTTATTTATTGATTTGTCATAATATGTTATAGCATAACATTTTGTATTACCTGAGAAACAATTTATGATAAAGACATTAATTGTTAATCAATTCCAGCATTTATCTCCACTTAATGTATACTGACATAGTGACATCACTGAGATGTCTTCAGTGTTAATTTTGCATTTATAGTAATATATTATTAATGCATCACATATTTATGACGGCTGGACGGTGTTTGTTAGAGATGCTGAGGTATTAAGAGTTATTATATTAATTTCAAGGTACAAAAAATCAAATAAAGTTGTAAGAATTTTTACAAATATTTACCAGACTTGGAAATATATTATGACTATATTATGCTTGCTCTCTCAATGCTGTTCAATTTGTGTAATATAATACCATTCTTTAAAGTTTATTGAACATAATACAACTCGCAATATTGAATCTTGAAGTATCACACTAGTTTTAGGTGTAAAACTGTTAAGATAAGATTCTATTTTTAAACATATAACTTGTTTGAAAATATATCATGTATGGTATGTGTTTATTACCTACTTATTTGATTTTTTTCTGTAAGGATTTCACAGGTCAAAGAAAGGCATATGTCACATTTTAATTATTTCTTAATGTTTTACCGATTGATGATTATGTAAAAATCCACTACATTGTCCTGGAAGAAATGGCATTTTTTCCCGAAACAGTTTATTTTGATTAAAATGATTAGAAAATACTACAGTGGTAAAGGTAATAGGTAAAGTTTTTCCAGTTTTTATGTGGAGAGGAGGCGGCGATGATGAACAATTTGGAGTTTCGTACCCAGAACAAATGAAAGTTAAAGTGCTGCCCGCGAATCATCATTAAAGAATTTTTGCACTTCAAGGACAAACGATCAGTAGCAGCACTTTACCAAGAAATATATTATCACGAAAAATTTGAAAGCGAAGTAATGTTTTTCTTTTCTCTTTCATTCTAATGTAACAGCAAATAAAATTTTATGTTTACCATACGAAAAATTGCTGTGGTTTGTAAATATGGCAAGTCAAGGATGTAAAGTAGGTAAATAATATTTATAACATGCAAACATTTATCGTTCGAAAAGGAGACGTTTTCGAAGATTTGAATTATTGTATTTTGTATTTAAAGTTCTATAAACAGTATATAACATAAACATTCTGAAATGCGAAACAAAATAAATAGGAATCGATTTGATTTAAAACTCGTTGGGTTATAAAAGGAGAGCTGCGAGTTGAATTTATGAAGAAATAAATTAAATTCGTTCAAAATAGTAATTTATTTATGTCTAATGTGACACATGAATTTAATATAAAGATTTCGATATTGGAAAGGTTCAACAGAACATAAGTTATTATACAATTAATTAAATTTTTTCTTTCACTTTATGAATGTTTGCACATGTTTAATTTATTACTAATGTTCATCAATTATTAAAAAAATGTAATATTGTAATTAACTAACCCCATGTAAAAGGGAATAGTAAATAAAAAATCATATGGTTTATTTGACATTTAAACATTTAACTGAATGTTATACAGATGAAATATTTAGTAAAGACACTGCTCAATCTTTTAAGCGTGATAATATATTTGTTCTTTAAGTCATATGTACTCTTACAGATTCAATAAATTGATTAAAAAGAGTACACATTGTGTATAACTAATATAAAATAAACAAGAACTGCAATAAAATTGCAATAGTCAAAACTAAAGCATTATTGCAAGTTTTCATTCCATACATATTTTATAGAAAAATTTTTACATTTTGTAAGACTTATATGAAAAATATTCATTAATTAATTAAATTTTTATTTAATATAATAGTTAAGTAATAAAGAATGAAAATCACCAAACAAAACTATACAATTATCAGTTTTCTTTGGTGAATTGCTAGAAAACCAATTCGTTCCACATGATTATCGAAGATCGAATAGTTTTGTTTTACTTATGTGGTTTCATATAAAAAATTTTAAAATATGAATTTAATACCTATAAATAATAATTATATCTATAAACTAGTTGCAATTTAGAGACTATCAATAATCATATCCACAGACTATGATATAGCATAAGCTTCCAAAAACGCTGTCAGCTTTTCTACCACCATAGAAATGTAGAAAAGTTTCATACTGATATTATAATGTTATAAATTAATTTATTTTGTTTTAGAATCATATTTCTTGGATAGGAATAATATTTTATCACAAAATATCTGTCTGTATGTGATAATACGTCAGCAAAAAAACAAAAACAAAAAATGTAATATCAAACAATACAATAAATATACATTTTTTTTTACAAATCATACATAGACATCTATTTACATTTTGATATATTATCTATTATAATAGTTACTTTATATTCAAGTTTACAATTTGTCTATATTTAAATATAAACCCCATTTTTTTTTTCTTACTTTTGAAATAAGTATAATAGAGGTACATCAATAAAATGTGTTAATAATTATATATATAATATAATATATAACATTTGTGTGTGTGTCTGTGTGTGTAATATCATATTTATATGGATACATATAATGTTTAGAATAAAAACAAAGCGAATCTGTATATGCACATATCTTACTAAAAAGTATATTTTACAAGTTTTTTTTTTATATACAAAAACAAATCAATTTTTTATACTTATCAGGAGTTTGAAAAAAAATTATGTTAACTTCATTATTTATCATATATATATATATGTAAAAAAAATAAACAACAACAACAACACTGAAGTCTGGATGTTCTGAAGTTAGGAACCGACCGTGAAAATCGGAGTACAAACATTGTTAATACAACAGGCACTTCAGTAGAGCCTATAAACTTAGAAATTTAAAATAAATTACAAGTAGTCATACTAACAACGCGTGCACACAATTTTAGTTTACGGATTACAACACTTAATTAAAGAATAAAAAATGCAACAAATTGCTTGGTGATTTTGAACATTTTCAGAACCCAATAAATAAAATTAATTAAATTTTACTAATCTATTTTTAACTTAAAGGAAATTAAAAACAAAAAAAAATTGAGAATATGCAAAATATGAACTTATCTAATTCCCAACCCAATAAGTAAACATTAAAATTGTTCAAGTAAATCTAATTTAAACAAAAATACAATAAAATATTCAATAATTGAATTTTCTCCTCAATCACTAAAATATCAGTTAGTTTATGCTTAATTGAAATTAAAAAAATAAATGAGTTTGTAACAAAAATAATTTTTTAATAACATATACAATTACTTTCAATTATTAAAATTAATAAACAATTGAAAAGTTTTATGATTTATTAAAAACTGTATGAAAAGTACAAATTAAATTAATTATAAACATAAAGTTATTGACAGAATAGAAGTAAAGATAAATAATTTTAAAATGTTTATTTTGTAAAAGGAATTTTATTATTACAGAGTTTTTAAATGTTTATACATAAAATTGGTCAGAATAATGTATAATTGAGTAAATATAAATATGATAAAAAATATTTCCTAAAATCCAATTTTTGAGTGTATTTATTGTAAAAGTTTATCATTTGTTAATAATTTAAAACAACTAAAATAAAATATAGGATTAATGAGGTAACTTAATTGTAAATAAAAAAATTAATTTTGTTTTCTGATGATCAATTGTTAGCAATTTAAACATAATGCAAAACTATCAGACTATCATAATCTTCAGTCTAAAACTGATATGAATTGTTGGTAATGGAAATTGTATTAACCTAGTAAATGTATAAATTTAAATATAATTCACTCGTGTGAATTATCATTTTTTTTCGTTTTTTTTAACTTTATATATTTATAATTTAATTATAAATTTATAATTATTAAAAAAATGTACATAATTTTACAAAATATAAAAAAACTAAAGATGTAAATATACTTAATGATGTTTAGGCCAATGCCGTCGATTATTATTATACCTGGGTTTCTTATATCCTCCACCATTTCCATTGTGACGATAACCATTGTTGTATGGTCTGTAATTTTTGGATCTATTCATCCAAGTAATTTTATTTCGTCCCATTTTACCATTAAATTGATTTAATTGATTATGTAACAATTGTAGAGCATTGGAACCATTTTCTTTTATATGATGATGATTCTTATCAAACTTTTTCTTTTTTACCTGTAACATAATTTTGTATTTTGAAAATTTTAATTTATTTTACAGTTAATAAGAAATAAATAGATTAAAAACATTTAAGTAATTAACAAAAACAAATTTGTAAATCTAATACTCCTAATTATTCTCCGTAGTGTTAGAATATCTGATTCAGCCCCATATGAAGTCAAAACTCATAAAATATAATGATTAATTTAATATGTTAATAATTTAATATGAAATATTTACAAACATTAAAAAATATAACAATCTAACTGTTAAATCTCTTAAATTTTAATATTTAGTTTTTAAATAATTTAACTACTTACAACTCCTTTATCAAAATCTTCATTGTATTCATCATCAAATGACCGTTTTACTCCATTAGATTTATCTTGCTCAGCTTCTCGATCTACAAAGCTTTTTTCACCATTCCAAGTTTTCACTATAAATAATAAAAATAATGAATTATTTATCAATAAGGAACAAAACTTCTGAATTTTCTGAAAATTAATTACCATTTTTATACTAAACATTGTTTGATTAATATATGTTTAAATAGGATTTTGCAAGTCATTCAGATGCATGGAAATATTATTAAAAATATGCTGATTAACAATATAACTGACAACTCAATTAATTAGTTTTTATATTATATTCAGTGATGTTCAAATTTAAGGAAAAATTAATTCTACATATCTTTCCATATTAGAATGTAAATATAAAAAATTCAATCTTATTACAAATCTGAATTCAATTTGAATAATTTCTAACCAAATTAAGAATTCAAGTATTAAGATTAAATATTTTATTTTGTTGGGCTTCGCCATGATCATCAATTTGCGTTGAATGATAATATTTTTCGCTGAAAGGATCCAGGGCCACCTGAAGTGGACAATCATTGAGTACGCATAGGCGCTTAAAGAAAATTGTAGTGAAGTCGACCTGAAGATAAAGCATTTATTATGCATTTGTAATTCACTGGTTTAACTAGTTCATATTTTTCATAAGCGCCTATAAATACATACTTGATAATGTTAGGTTCAGCCCCAAACCCTAAAACTCAAAATGATGTATTTGTTTAAGAAACGAATATTTATGAAACTAAGTATTTTTATAAGTTAAAGCCAATACTGGAAAAATTTACATTGAGTTTAGTAATGTCATATTAATTTAATACATTATTTTAGTTAAGTTACAATATCACTGATTTAACAAAATTCTACTTGCCTATTTATTTAAATAAATTTTTCAATAATGTTAAAGTAATAAATTTAATATAATAAAATAATACAGTGATGCGAATTATATAAAAAGTGTGATGTGTAGTATTTGTGTATTTATTTAGAATATTATGAAATAAAGGATCATTTATTAAAAATTATTAGAAAAATATTTTTTTCAGGTTTGATGTAAATTTTGGAATATGCATAAAATATTAGTGGTAAGGTCATTTAAGGGTTAAAGTTCAATAATTTGTTTTTTGACAGATATTTTTTTATACCCATGGATTTTCCTTGATACCATCATACTATAGTGTATAATATAATTTGTACTGCCGCCACTGATATATTTGCTTTAATAATCAAATGATCTATGGTACCATAAACATGAATTATATAAATATAACATTAATTTACAATTAACTTAACATAAATACTTCAGAGGTGGGTGGTGATAATACAATTGTCTTCAATTTGTATCAGATTAATTTTTATTGCATTCTCATCATAAGTATTTTAACTTTAAATTTTTATTTAAAGCAATTGTTCCCATTATATTACTTAATATAACTAAAATATAAAATATAACTTTAATTTAAGACTCAAAATTTAAAATGCTCAAAATCTATTAAAATTATAAACATACTTTAAAATTGATAAAATATTATCATTAATAATCAGTATTATATAATAGATATATGATTCATCACAAGAAGTTTACATTTTAATAATATGATTTACATATTACAAATTATCATTATTGGTTATAATTACTCAAATATAAATAAAAAAAAATGTTTATATCCCATAATAAAATAAATGATAACGTACGTATTTTATTTCTTACTAGTATAATAGGTTCTATATATTATATATTATCTTATTATTCACTATATATATATTAAATTGGCTTAAAAATCAAAGAAAAATATGTAGGTAACATGTATGAGAAGAAGGGGAAAACTTAATATACAAAAAACAAAACCTTGGTTTCAAGGTACCACATACCGGGTTTGTAGATACGTGCTTATCAATATAAAGCCAAAATACCTAACAATTATATTACTCATTTCTCTTTGGATTTAGTTTATATATTTTATAAAATCTTCAAAAAAGAAAAATTGCATAATTATTAGGACTGGTACAATAAGTTTAAAATGTACAATACTCTATTCAGATAAGAAAGGTAGTCGTCAACCAACTATTGCGTAGAAGTGTAAGTTTATTCCTAAATTTGATCTTGTTCACCACTATCTACAAGAGTGTCGAATCGTTTTAGTATTGACAATTACCTACATTTACATACCTACTTTGTGTGACTAGAACACAACGCTGCAAGTATTAAATATTAACAGGAAAATATACTAGGAAGGAAATGCTTGACAATAGCCAACAAAAACTGATCGTCAATGACTACCGGTCTTATTCTGAATAGAATATAGAAAGGACTATAAAATGTTATGTATCAATAGCTAACCCATATTATAAATAAAATATAAACTGAGTTAAACTGATACTTAAATACTATTTTTTATATAATACAAGTATATATTATTTTTCAGCCATACCATACCTAGTTAAAAGAAAAAAATTATAATGTTGTGAAAAGACAAGTGGTTAACAATAATATATGTAATGGATATTAATTATATGATTTGTTATTTTAGTGGAAATATAACAGTACTATACTCAAATACCTGCCAGTTATGGTTTCAGTACATGAAAATTATTATAATAACTTTTAAAAATAATATAAATATAATCATCTATATTTACCATCTCCACCAAAACCTAAATGTGTTCTAGACTTCATACTTTCTTTAAAATTATTTCCATTAGATTTATTATTGCCATTTGTTTGAAAATCATTAGGAAATTTATGCCTAGACGAATTAATACAGAATTAGCTAATTTATACTTTATTAAAATAATACAAAATTAATTAAGAGTATCACTTGCCAGTTTTTCGTTCCATTTGAATGTTTATGGTTAGTTCCATTTGTTAACTTAATCCTAATATGTAAACAAAAATAATTTGATGTCAATAAAATTAAAATTTTGTCAGTTTATTACATATTATAATTTACCATTGTTTATCCTCATAAGAACTATTTCCATTCATAGATTTTCCATTTGTTTTACAATCAGTTGGTGACTTAGCCCTATAAAAAATTTAAATATTAATGAATAATGTTTAAATCAATAAATAAGTTTAAAAAAAAAAAAATAAATTTCAAAATATTTAAATAAATAATTGTGTATAATTTTTAGTAGATATGTAAAACTAACCCATTATAGTTATTGAAATCAAATCTGAATTTTGACTTATTACTATCTAATTCTGAAATTCCATTTTCCCGGCGGCGATTTTTTTTCTCTAAATCTTTTTCTTCTGTAGAATAAGAAACTTTAGAAGTATTAGATTCACAATCATCTTTTGGAAGTCGAACTAAACATTTTTTAGTAGATTCAGATTCATTTTTAATTTTAAAAGGTTCATCATCTTTAGGTTTCAATACTAAACATTTTTTAATTGGAAGAATTTCCTTCTCCCTTTCATTTATAGGAGACTCATCATCTTGTGGTTTTAATACTAAACATTTTTTGGGTGGCGAATCTTTAGAAACTTGATTGCTAGAATCTTCTTTGGGTCTCAACACTAAATGTTTTTTATCTGGAACTTTTTGATCTGTTGAATGTTTTATTTTACTTATCACAGATATAATATTATCTTCTCCAGATAATGAACTACTTTCTTCAGCATCACTACCATTATTGTCAGAATCAATATACGGCACCAGACTATTATAAATTGATAATGGTTTGCTGCCATCATTTTCAGGTTCTATTGTTTTGTTATTAGAACTCAAAGATGATTCAGTTAATTTATCTTTTTGTTGTCCTTGTTTTAACCTGAAATTATTTCATAATTGAAAATTGTATGACTGATTTATAACTAACATAGAAATAAGTATATAAATAATATATTAACAACATATTTAGTGAGAATATACTTACTGTTTAATATTTGAATCCCATTTTTCATAAATTTGGTTATTTTTGTCTTTAATAATAACTTTTTTATTGATATTGTTTATACCATTTAACGGTTTTGTAATACCATTAAATGTTTTAGTAATGCCATTTAATGATTTATTTTTATCTAAATAAAAATATATCATTAGTATTCAATAAATACACTTAAAATATTTGTAAATTTGAAATGAATACTTGAAAAAAATCCATTAACAGTAGGTTTGCAAATTGACGTTGAGGTGACAGTTGAAGTCTTGGATTCTAAATTTGTAATATTTGTATTTACTAATGGTTCCAATTCATAAAATATTATATATGAATCATTACTTGTTGAATAGTTTTTAAAACTGGTTTGGTAAACCTATTAATGAAATTAGCAATTTAGAATAAAGTTAAAAATTTTAAGACATAAAAATACATACATTTGAGTCATTAAAATAATAATATGATCCAGAAGGGGTTAGACCAAGAGCTGTGTAATGTCCACTATTTAAAGTTGAACCATAATGTATAACCATTGATACCAAATGGTATCTTAAAGGTCGAGCATCAGTTTTTAATTTATGATGGTCAAATTGATAATTAGATAAATCTAATCGTTCATTTATTTGTATAGCTTTACTGTTTTTATTTCCACTAAATCCACCCAATCCAACACTGTACCTGTAATTTATTTAATAATGTTTTAATTAGTTGAATTTCTAAGATATAATACAACATATATTAATTAAAATAATGATTTACCTTTTTAACTGAATACATAATACATTTGGTGCTTTTTCAATAGAGAACTTTTTGTCAGCAGCAACTTGCCGTCGACATCTTTCACAAACATATGATTCATCTAATGGTTCTTTTTCAAAATAATAATCTAAAGCATCATTGACGTTATCAGACTGCCTGATATCCAGGATGAGATCTTGGAAATGTTGAAATGTAGTAGATATATGTCCACATTTACCACATGTAACTAAGCATAAAAGAATGTTTTATAAACAATATTTTTCAGATATTAAGGTTAAATTTAACTTACCTTCAGTTCGAATATATCCACCAAATATTTGATTAATAGGTGTTGTTTCTTTTGAATAATTATCAAGCCTATAAAAAATTATAATATAATTGTATCCTAATTTTATTATAAAAAATGTTACATACGATTTAGCTGCATGTCCTAAAACAGACAAATAGCACCTTTCCATACTTTCAATAAGGTAACGAAGGAACTCATGTGCATCCTCTTGACGATATGTTGACAGATGTTTACAAATTACTAAAAATGAAAAAAATATATAATTCAAAACTTATAAGTAAATTTAATATCATAAATACATACAAGATAGGCGATTAGTAATAATTGATGCTTTAAAGCTGGAACCAGTATGTTTTTGAGATAACATAAATGTATCAGAAACCATGCACACAATACAATCTTTTTGAAATCCAGCTAAAATGAAAATTATTAACTTAAATAATTATATTGTTTATATATTAATATATTTTAATGGTATAAAAATCAAGCTTATAAACTATATTTTTCAAAAAACAAATTTTGTATATGTTCTGTTCAACTAGAGAACACAACGGTTACCACCACGGTAACAAAAAAATGTCTTAATCACATATCACCCACCAACACATGTTGGTTAAACTAAACTGTTAGTAGGTTGGAATATTTTATATCTCACATCATTTGCTGACATCCATAATATTAACAGAAATATTCTTTAACTGATGATCAATAACACACGACGCCACATAACAGTATACAGTGGTCTAATAGATGGATTGATGAAAGTAGATCTAGAAACTACTGTCATTTGGATGTACGACTAACTTGTGTCCTCTCAGTGAACAGAGGATCATTGTATATATTATTATATTTATTATGTAGGATCGCCGGTAACCACGTGGCACTGTGTTCATATTATTATTTATACGCTAAATGACTGCCGGCAGTCATACTGTTTTTTTATTGTTTTTCCACTGTGAACTTATTACTGATAATTTCTATCTACAACTATGGCTCTTAGTTCTAAGAGTTAGTGTAGAAAAAAAAGTAAATACATTTTACTCCAAATGCAAAAAGTTTACATGTTTGGAATATTTCAATAAAAAGCACATAAATTATTTTTTTATAATAACTTATAAATTCATAGTTTCTTTTATACTATTATTTTTATTGTAAATTTAAGGTTACCTTAAATTAATTTTATTATAAAGGAAATATAAAAAATTAATTTGTAAAATATACTGTTTATTTGTGTATTGTTACTTGAGAGTAAAATAATACCTTAAGTTATAATATATATATATATATATATATATCAATAGAATCAAAATCGTTTTCTTTACATAATAATACTATTTTAAATTTAATTTATGTAGGGCCGTGAAAATTATGCCTATTTAAAATAATATTGGTCGTCATAAAAATCCAGAATTTGAATGGAGTAGTTTGACCACCAGCGGTTATATGGTGCTTGACGTATTAAATAAAATTATATATAAAATATGTAAAATTCAAAACATACATATTTTTTTACCCCATAATAGTAAATGAGTTAAATACTTACATTTTTGTATACATGTCTTTTGATGTTGTTCATCACTCATAAGCCAATTAGTAAATGCAGGAATATGAAATAATGCCTAAAAAATAATTATAAAAACAATAAAAATAAAGCTAACAAATTACATACTTAAATTACATTACAATACATACTTGCAGTGTAGAATTTATGTAACATATTACACCAGTATTATCTAATCCAGAACCGACTAACATTTTCCTATCTTGCCAACCAAGTTGCACACGTTCAGGAGGATATAACACAACTTTAGGTTTTGGTAAATGGGATATTTTATTATTATCCCCATTTATTCTATCATTTTTCTTACAACCATTTTGTAGTAACATAATACAATTGTTCTTCATCTGAGTTAACATAGATGGTTTATGATCTAACATTTCAAATTCTATGTTTTTATCTAAAATTCGACTGGATGCTATAAATAAATAACTAGATCGGTCGTCTGCCACAGTTGAAAGGTGACTCCGTCGATCAGTAACTTTGTTAGAAAGTGACTGAAACAAAGCAGAACCTATTTGATTGCTGGCGGCTGGCATTATAAATCCACCTCATCATACGATTAATTAAATTATCTGAAAATTAATAGTTAATTAAACCATATAGAAATAATAATGTAATAAATCAACATTTAAAAATGTAACTAAGTAACATTTAAAATTTGTTTAGATAATAAATACTATAATGTTTAGTAAAATATTTATATATAATATATACTACTTATTAACATTTTATAATTATTAAATTTAAATAAGAGTATCTATTTAATAATTTATCAGAAAAAAATACCTATGTTGCAACGATATTATAAATTATAACTAAATATGGATTAAAATAATTTTGCATTTCTTATATAAAATAATATTTTTATTATTCCAAATCCAACTTGTAGACTACTTACTATCAAACCATTAATATAATTTGAATTTAGATTATATATGTGAGCTAATTAAATAACAATATTATTTAAAACCATAATTATATAATTATATTAACAATTTAGTACATAACTTATTTTAATTTAAATTTTTATTAATATAAATAATCAAAATTTAATTTTGTACATTTGTTTGTAATGAATAAAACATGATATAACTCACAAAAAACACATCATTCAATTAAATACAATAACATTTATATAAATACTGGTTGGTCATAGACATATTAATCACAGTCATTACATATTGGACATTGAATTTAGTCATACAGAAAAGTACACAATTACATAGTTCCATTATATATAAGATGAACTAAATTTTAAAGACAACATAAGACATTTTAAAGTTTATACACATATTGTTGGATTGGTATTTGAATTCGTGAATAATATAGGTATCTAGACTTCCTTCTTCAAGTTTCTAAGTATTGAAAACTGAACAATCTTTTTATGGGCGCTATCACATGGTTAAATATCATTTCGCATTCAAAGGCTAAACTTTTTACACATGGTCATTTACGTTACAATATAATATGTAAATATGTTTGTGAATTTTTAGTGAAATCGTATGTCAATTTGCCGTTTTATATCGCAACACGCGCGCGTGCCGTTAATTGTCAGAAAAGTTGTCTCGTAATCGATGCGGCAATGTACCGGATTATATATAATGTACTAAAAATCTACAATATATCGTATTTTGTATTGTTCACGATATTCGATTTCGCGTTAAAATTCACAATCACGTGAGTATAGATAATATGCACATATCGAACAAAATTTTATATTTCGATTTATTTAGTATATTATATTGTTTCATTATGTAATATAATAAAGAATACGGTATTTTAATATGTACTCACGTCAAATTCCGGGGCCAACAGCAATGGCGTGTAAATGAATGACGTCGTGCAGAGATAAAAACAAATGAATCATAAAAACTAAAAAGCACAAAAAACGAACGTAATATTACAAATAATTAATAACAATTAAACTTCGAGGAACATTGAGTAGTCCACTCAATTTTCTCTACTGTAATTGTAAATGTAAAATAACCTGTAAACTTGGCCTGGCCACCAGGAGCCGCCTGTGAGTTGTACGATAGGTATTAGGTATTCCGATTGCGAGTAGCCAATCAACATTGGGCTCATTATGAATGATCATGGCAGAAAAAATCACAAGTTTTCTATTAAAATCGAAATACAATAACGTCGAAAACGCATAAAACTCAAATTACTAGCAATAAACCAAAAATGACAAATGTTAAAACCGTTTTGAAATTGTTCTTACATATAATAATCATTTATTTTGTGCGATGTAAAAATTTTCATTTCACCAACAAGAAAAAACGATGACGGATGATGGCTCCTCCATGAATTGACCGCGGAACCGGCCTCCTTGTCGGAGGGGATTGGTGGGCGGATTATCGGTACTTCGTATTCTCTTAGCCCGTAGGAAGAACATGGAAAGTTGAAACTCGTTCAGTCAGTACTAGTGTACTACAGTAGTTCAGTGCCTCATTACTTAGTACTTCAGTAGACATTAGTCATTACTTCACTTTTCATTAGTCAGTATTCAGTAACTCAGTAGTGACTAGTTATAAACACTATTCGCCTGATAAGTACTCATATAAGATAAAACTACAATACAAGACCCAAATTCATAAAACAGTAAATAGGTTAGATAGGAATAGAAATTTGATACTATAAATAAGTATTGGTGTAAATTTTAATATTGTTTATTTTGTATTATTGTATTATGTCTATGCAGTATGTATTGATAACAGATAAAGATACCATGTACCGGTACTCGTTACTCATGTCGCACTGTCGTCTCTCACATTGATAGGGATGCGCATAATGAAAATGTTTCGATTTATCGGTATATAAAATATTGATGTGTAATAATAAAAAGTGAATAAAATATCTATATATAGATATAATTTTATTTATTTTAAATAAAAAAATTTGCCCGTAAATATTATAAAATATTTAATATACCTAAATCAAACACAATTAATAATTGATATAATTTTAAAATTTATTAATAATATAATAAAATCAATATATTATAATATTATTAATATAATTTATATTATAAAATCAATGGCCATACCAAATGACAAATTATACTATTAAAGTACAAACGATATGGGACAGTCTGTACAAAACTACAAAACAAGTAGAGAACTATTTATATTAATGCCCTTCGAAATTGTTATAAAGTTGCCTATATTAGCCCCTTGAAATTATTCCCGCCTTTTTTAAAATTATAATTATTACAAATTATTATTTAGGATACGAATAAATAATGCAAATTTGTAAACAGTTAAAAAATTTTTTATTTCCAATTTGTCATCAAAACATGTTTATACGATACATTATTAATAATAATTATTAATTTTAATAGTTACGTATTACGTTGCGTCTCCTTCGACAACATCATTTCACAGGTTTTCTAGAGATTAAATAAATATATATTAAATATTAAAATTAAACCAATTTGTGTACATGCCATTACTGCCTTTACATAAAAAAAAACATTTTAATATTTATAATTATATCATAAACCGTGATATTTACTAAATAATAAGATAAGGAGCAAAATAGGCAATTCTTCATCAATTTTAAGGGGAACTGATAACAGATTGTTTTTTCGACTCAATTGTCCCAATTGTTATATCTAACGGCTAAACCTAAATGTTTCATTTCAATAGTAAATTACTAATTTATAATTATTTAATACAAACCAGTAAATTCTTAAAGTGTAGTTATCGAACAACCTCTTGTAATCGTACAAGGACATCACATCCGAAATTTAAAATGTCTGACGAGGTAGAAAAGGCAGCTGTTGCTTTACCTGGTGGTGATACGATTTTTGGTAAAATTCTCAGAAAGGAAATACCATGCAATTTTATTTACGAAGACGATCGTGTAAGTATAAACTATGAAGTCGCAGTTGTATCTATTATTTTTGTTTAATATTGTCTCTCAGTAATTATTGTATTTGGAAAATACTTTAAAGTAAATAATATAATTTTACTATAGTTTTATCAATGATCATTATAAAATGCTGGACTTTGAAATTTGTTTAACTATTTTAATAGGTACTACGGAAAAATAACCGCGAAATCTTAGACCCTAAAAATAAACACTTAAAAAATTAACCATAAAATACTGAAAATGTTTTGCGAATACCTAATACAAAACTATTATTTTGAAATTTTAGTCTAATCACATAATGTTTCAGTGCACAAGAATCTAGTTTCGACTATCGAACGTAACTAGGGGGCTTGGGAAGACCTATCTAAAATATTTTTCTGTTTTTAGATTTTATACAGAGTGTTTCCTTAGCGTATATAACTAATCATATACTCGTACTCAATAAGACGTAAAAATGATAAAGTTGTTTTCCGTTTTTTATTAGCTTTAAAATTTCGGACTTAGCATAATTACTCGTTAAATGATTATTTAAATTTACAATTTTATTAAACCTATCAGAAAAAATAATGACAGTAGCTAATTCTCGTTTGCTTGTCCTTAAATCGACGGTTACAAAAATGTATTGAAGTTGAGGGACGACATTATTAACAACTAGTACTAGTCAGTATATTATATAAAATACATATATATAAAATTTGTCATACCTAATATCTGTATGAATATAATAAAAACAAATATTATTAATTGATAATATCACATATAAATTTTAAAAAAAATTTGATAAATATATTACGATGAAAAAATATATTATCACAAATTTAATTTTCAAACTAAGAGGGCGGCACCCTTTGTCCTATGTTAAACGCAGCTCTGGACATATAGCAAAGATTTCATTTTTTCTAGGATTATTTATTAGAGGAATTTAATATATATATATATATACACCTATCTAGTATCTAGTTCTGGTTCTGCAAATTTAAAAATCAATCATTTTACAGTTATATTAATTTCATTATTCACTATCACTATTCACTAGGTATTATACATGACCTAAATAGAAAAATAAATATTTCAGTGTATTATGTTTTTTATTAAATTTAATTAATTATTTTTGATAATAGTGTGTCGCATTTCATGATATCAATGCTCAGGCTCCCATTCATTTTTTGGTGATTCCAAGGAAACCAATAGAAATGTTAGCTACTGCAGATAGTAAAGATGAACTGGTAATTTTATTAGTTTTCTATATTCTATAATCAATGTTATTAATAATATTAAATAATTTTTATATACTATATAAAAAAAAAAATTATAAAATACCCAAATTATTTTTGATTTTAGTTACTTGGACATTTAATGTTGGTTGCAAGCAAAGTAGCTAAAGAACAAGGATTGAATGATGGTTTTCGTTTAGTAGTCAATAATGGAAAAGATGGTGCTCAATCTGTTTACCACCTACATTTGCACGTTCTTGGTGGACGTCAGTTAGGATGGCCACCTGGTTAATTATTATTTTATACAAAATATATTTTTGTCAAATATAAAAAAAGGATTTTTTTGAAATTAGTAAATAATATGTTTTATTATTATACAAATTAATTAACCATAACCTAGTAGGTATAGCAGGAACAGGTTTTTATGTATGTTTGTTAATTGGATTATGTATTAAAATGTATCAACATAATATATGTTCATGCAACTTAAAAATATGATGTGCAATATTTAATTTATAATTATAAACATGTTGATCTTATTGAATGTTTTGAAAAAGACAAGGCCAGCAGTTTATAATTATTATTCCTGTAAATATAATATGATATAAATGTGTTACAGTCAATCTGTATAATTTGGGCAATGTGAACACTGTCTACCAGATTTGGACAATGCCTTAAGTTCTTTTACAGATTAGTAACATTGCCCATGTATTGTTGGGCAATGTAAATCATTAATATGAAAAATATTAATTTAATATATTAATATTAATAAATATAACATGCAGGGTATTAGGCAGTATTATAGTGCATAATTTATTAACTGAAAATATTTATTAAGTTATTATATAGAAAGTTTATTAATTTATTTTAATTTTAATAAATTTACTTGTAATATAATGTCAAATAATTAATAATATTTCAAATAACTTTTAAAGAATTATTATTGATTTATCAGGATCACTTAACAAAATATGTTTTATTTGAACCATTAAGACAAACATGCAGAATAGGTTGCTTATACTTTAGTTGATATTTTCACTACATTCGGAGCCCCATTAATTCTACACTATATTGTCTTCTGCAGAGAATTAGTTTATAGAGTTATTAAAGAGTTAGTCCTATGTGAGATGATAAAAATGGTTTAAAATTTATTCAATTTATGAAAAATAAAAGTTTATATCACGAAATAAAATTTTCTCCATATAAAGTCATATTTGATAACAAGGCAAACATTGGACTGAAAAAGATTTAGAAAAAGCATTAAATTATATACAAATTACTGACAATAATGATAAAGAAGAAAAACTAAATATTAATGAAGAATTAACTATAAGCTTGAGAAAACAATTTATTATTAACAAAATAATGCAATCTGGAAATTCAAGCAACAAAAATGGAGCAAACATGATAAAATAGACTTTGTAAAGGAAAAGTAGGTGAAATTATCAAAATTAGGATACTGGATGTTGACAAAGCTCAGAAAGATTTGTGTTCCATTTTAGGAGTAATTATTTCAGGTAATATATAATAAATAATAATTTTAATATTACAATAAAATATTATTATTATGTAACTGATACGACAGAGAAAAATTCAAAATAATTATATGAAAAATCAATTTGAAATATGTAAATTACAAATTGAGTTTTTTGTAAATATCGAAATGTTACCACATACATTAATATCTTCAAAAGAAACAGCTCGTAAAAGTTTAAATTTCGGTATTCAAAGGTATGAAAAATGTAACTAAACAGGGATGATTATTAGTAAATATAAATGCAGAGCTTCGGCTATGCAAATGGTAACTTTAAAAATAAATTAAATATATTCCTTTTTGTTTTTAATTAAATACATATATAATAATTAATTTGTATTATTATAAAATTAATATATCATTTATTTTATATTACAAATTGTCTACCGTACTTTGATCATTGTATAAAATTCCCGGATATTATAGTGTATCATTTTCTACATTGACCATTGAAATGAGGCAATGTTCGAGTAAAAATAATTGTATTCATTTATTTAACTAAAAATTTTAATTATAAAATAAGTATTTAAAATTTACTTAAATAAAAATATTTTGTAATTTATAATTGGCATAGATTTTTTTATTGCATTGATTGTGGATTAAATTTACTACATTTATGTGCATAGCTAAAACCAGTTTAAAATGTATAAAACTTAAAACAGACTATTATAAAATAAACCATTCTTAATTTAAATGCATTTGAATATGTTGTTTAATAAAATAAGATCAGTTGTAATGATACAACAAGCCCTTAGTTTTAAAGTACCTTATTATTATCAATGAATGCAATTTAAGAATAAATTACTTGTTTCATTTTCATGTAAAGGTAAACATCGTATATGACAGGTAAATTGTACTTTTAATTATATGTACATCGTCACTGCAGAAAATTTGAATACTTCATTGACATATTTATGTTACAATCACAGAAATGAGAACCAAATTTAAAGTTTAAAATCAATTAACCAATTTAACAATGTCTTATAAATATATTATTACAACAAATATTTATATTTGTATTTAAATTATTAAATAATATTTTACCTGTGTCAAGAATTATTATCTGGAATTTTAGAATAAATTTTAAAACAAATTCTAATTATATTTATAATATTATTTATTAGGTACTTATAATAATTTTTTTTTTTACTATTGTAGCAGTGTTTTTTGACTCTTGGATTAACACGTGGAAGATGTAGAACAATAAAATATTTAGTCTTTATATTTTAACTTTATTGAATCACTAATAAAAATATACACTCTACCTTCTGTTGAAACGATTATAACACGATTACCAACAAACGGTCTTCTGAGATCGTTTCAACATAATCGAGTCGCATTATTTAATATCTATACATAATTTTATAATACTTATACTGTAATACCCATACAAATTTACAATATGCATATATTATAATAATGTCCAAATAATGATAATATATACTAATACTAAATACTATTCAGGGTTCATTTCATATAGCCATATACTCCAGGCCTTCGAAAGTTTGGGAGCCCCAAACGGTAAAACTTATCTAATGCATTTTTATATTTAAACCCATATAACATTTTAAATGATTCACGAGTAAAGTATAATTAATACACAATTGTAATTTTATTAGTAAAATATTTATACATTTTATAATTATGTTCCCGAAAGGTCTGGATATTGAAACTTAAAATATATATTTTTGTTATCAATAATATTATATTATTATATTTATATACCATCGTTGTGGCTTCAACAAAATTTCATACTGTTAAAAAAAAAAAAAACATCTTTGTAAAACCAATACATTATCATCGTGCAACAGTATAAAATTTCAATTTTCATATATAGTCTTTGGTTAGATCATACGACCAATTTTTATTGTATGTTATATAGATATATATCTTAAATCGTGGTGTAAATTCATAATATTATCTATAATAGGAATTTCTACAAATATATAATAATGATATATACATATGTATTTCCATAATAAGCATTAAAACTTCATGTATACTCTGTACCACTTAAAGACGGAACCATTTCGCCTTTCGCGCATGTAGATGAGATCATAGAATAAGACTAAGGTGGATGAGATGACAGAAAACTGACGACGACCGTCCGCGTAATTATATCTTTCTGGAGCATTTAGAGTCTGATGTGGATATACGTTAAACCGACCAATTTTCGTCCGACTTTTCTTAAATGGACCTTTCTTAAATGGAATAGAGTATAATATGTAAACTACACTAATCTAGTCCTAGTAATTCTAATAAACCGGATTCGTCCAAATTAATTAGAATCGTTGCTCCTACTGGTAATTAAAGTTTTATTTCCTTCAGCTGTTCTTTCATAGTATGGGAATCTATTAAGCCAAAATCCATTCATTAAGAATTTAAGATTGACCAATGTCTGCGTTAATAAATCTTTTTAGGTTTTTAGTTTCAATTGACTATTGTAAAGGAATGAGGTTTAGTATTTAGTAATGTTATACGTTCTTCCAGAGAAACTTTGAAGCCAAGACTCTCTAACTCAAATTTTCCCGCTGAAACTTCGTGTACTAAGTAATTGTATTTTTCAGTTAAGTTCTCTTGGCTATGTAATATCTAACCTAACCTTATAAGGCAAGAATTAATGTTAGATTTTATGGATTTTAAAATATATGTCTGTGATTTGAATTTTGATTTTTTAAATTCTCTAGTTTTAGTACAAAAATAGTCTACATCCTTATTATTATAGACACCAAACAAAACATTTGAGAGCATACCAATAATAATAGTTTAATATAATCTGTGATAAATCGATGTTCAATAGTTGACATACTTAGGTTAATTGCATCTCTCTTAGAACGAGAATTGTTAAATGTTGGTCTATAAATAATTTTGATTATAATAATATGTTCATTGTTATTTTTTATTTCGGTTAAAAACTGTTACTTGATAATAATATTGACTTCATATTATCCGCTTTAAGTCCGGAATGTCTAAATGTTTTTCTAATAACATATAAGAACTTTTAACTTTATTTGTGATGTCTATTTTTTCGAAATTTTTATTATAATTTGTAATATTTAGGTGGTAAGAAAATGACACCGAGTATTAGATAGTCCTAAACTTCCTACTGCTTGATAATATATTCTTGCCGGATGTTGAATGTTTGTAATTTCATATTGAACGTATCCTTTGGATATGATTGCTACGAATTGCCTAGAAAAGCATTTAAGGGTATTATTTTCGAATGGTACTCATGGAATTCTATTTAACTAAAATACTTTTAAAGTTAAATAAATTGCTTTAGAAATTGAATATTTTTAATTCATTCTTGTAGATTTTCACTTCTTTTCATCCATTCTTTATTGATACATTTTCGTTGTCATGGAGTCTTATCACCTCGGATGGGCCCAACTATTTTGAGTTAAGCTTTTCTTTATTAGTGTGATCTTTTGAGGTTTAATTAATACCACTGTCTCCTACTTGTACTGAGAGATTTTGTAATTTTCTATCATACTGATCTTTTGGTTTCTGTTTCATGTAGATTTCGAGTCAACTTTAATTAATATTTATACATGTTATACATTTATAATACTTATATTGTAATACACTAATACCCGTATATATATTATAATAATATGCATAATATATATACAAATACTAAATACTACTCAGGGTTCATAAAAACAGTAAAATTATAATTGTAATATTATTCCGTAGATATCATAATTATATTTATTTACGTTTCTTCATATGTCTATTTTAGTAGGTATTATATGCAATGAGCCAATGAACGAATAAGAATTGAAATAATAAATAATTTATTTTTTATAGTCATTTATAATCAGGGCCGGCTCTAGTAATATTTTATACGTAGGCAAGACATAAATTTACCGCCCCTGTTATTTGATCATTATTATTCTATATAAACAAAAGAAACAGGATTTTTTTTTCGTAAAATAAAAATCATATTAAAATAATAATTAAGTACCTACTAAATAGAGATAACAAATATAATATAATTTGTATAAAATTACAAATACAATACTTATTAATTTAATTTTAACTTTAAAAATTTAATTTTCTTGTTTTTAAAGATGCAAAATCTAAAATTAAAATTCCGAAAAATGCCACCTCTTTAAAAAGTGTTTTTCATGCCGCCATAGCCCTGAGCCTAAACCCTGTCTATAATCATTGAATTTGTACTACTATGACTATAACAGTGGCGGCGCGAACATTTTAAGTTAGAGGGCTAGCTGAATATTTGGTCTACCCACTACCCCTCCCCAAATTCAAAAAAAATTAGTATATTATTTTATTTATTTTTGTTTCTAAGTATACATTAATGCTTTCTTAAAAATACTGGGAGACATTCTAAATGTATCAATTGCATTAATAGGTTTGATTTCTTTATCTCTTTCGCACGAAAGTTCTGGATAATACATTAACATGTTTTGCATGGAATAATTGTTACGAAAAACAGAGAATTCAATTACCTAAATAAAATAATCTAAAATACCTTTAAAATGATTATCATTTATCTCATTATCGCACTTACATATTTATCTTGCAATTACACCTTCAACCTGCGTAAATATAGCATTTAACTAGCCATCCACCACCCACCCATTAAACATGATGGGACACCTGTCCCAAAAAACCTCGTTCCCGCCGCCACTGGTCTATAATAGCATTGATTAATTATACAATATGTATAATTGATCAATAGTAATAGTAATCTATCTATTCTGTAGTAGATGTAGATCAGTAGATGGCACGTCTAGTAGTATAAGATAATAGAGAATAGACAAATACCTACCTATATCTATATGACTATATTACAGAAACACAGAATAAATTAAATATTAAATAATATATAAAATAAAAAAACAAAATTACATAATATGTATTAAATCAAGATGATAATATGAAAAGATAAAAAATACAATAAAATGATAATATTATATACATTTATGAGCCAATGGCAGTATATTTTATCTATAGGTATCACACAACAGTGTTTTATCATGGTATCAGAATAAGTTAGTTGCTTAAATTGTTCCGTAAATTATAGTACACACTACACATTACACATGTAATATGTAAATTTCAGATACGAAATGTGAAGAACTGAAGAATATAAAATTTATCTTTATAGTGTATAACTGTATAATAATTAATAATTTAATAGTGTTTTTATAAAAGTTTGTAACATTGTATACTTGTTCATAATTATCATTGTCAATTTGAAATTTGATTTATTATTCTATAAGTTATATTTAACATATTGTGTTCAAAATTTAAGTAGATTATTTTTGATTAAGAATATATTTTTTTCAGTTCTTCATTTAAACTGTATTTAAAAAATG
The DNA here is from genome assembly GCA_013282895.1 of Eriosoma lanigerum. Classification (NCBI taxonomy): domain Eukaryota; kingdom Metazoa; phylum Arthropoda; class Insecta; order Hemiptera; family Aphididae; genus Eriosoma; species Eriosoma lanigerum. The sequence continues at coordinate 54,405,950 of CM023358.1, forward strand.
TCTGGTAAAAGTGTATTTAAAAAGAAATTCAAAATAAAAAATCCAATTATATCAATAAAACAGAAGAGACAAAAAATTAAACATGCTATTTCTGAACAGTCAGTAGATAGTTATGTTAAATTTGATCCAGATAATATTAAAAATGAACAATTACTACCAAACAAACTTCAAAATAAGATTATAACTAATGAATTTAAATTATTAAGAAATGATCATGACACAATAATTGATAAAAATGAGTCTGTTGAAATAACAAAAAAAAATCATAATAAATGTACATCTACAGATAATGATAAATGTAAACTAACTAAAAAGAAGAAGGTAACTTTTGCAGCTGATGTTAAAAACGAAAAAGATGATCAAAATTGTACTGCTGGTAACATGAAACCAATTAGTTTAAACAAACGAAAAAAACAAAATTATTTAAGAAAGTTAAAAGCAAAAAAAAATAAACAAAAGAATGCAAAAAAGTGTGAAGAAAATGCTACCGCTCTTAGTACACCTCGACAGGAACGGGCTATCGAATATTTAATGCAATGGAAAAATGAACGTTCAAATTGGAAGTTTAAAAAGATTTATCAACTATGGTTGATTAAAAACACTTATAATTCCTCAAAAGTAAGTATATAAATTATATTTTAACAAAACAAAAGAGCATTATGACAGGATTAATTAATAAATAAACTCTTTGATTTACATGTAATACAATTTTAAATTTAATTTAACTGTATAAATTGTTAATTAATATTTTATATATGTTTAGATATCTAAAGAACAATTTGACATTTTAGTAGAATACCTTCAAACTATTGAAGGAAAAAGTCATAGTTTAATTCTTCAAAATGCAAATACCATTTTAACAGAATTTTCAACATCAAATGAACAACAAGAGTTAAATTTATCACAAACAAATAAATATCAACGTGCAAGGACTATCATACAAATGTTTGGATAATAGATATTTATAAATTGCAACTTTAACTAAGGAATAATAATTTTAAACTATATTATTTTATATTTTATCTTTTAATATAACAATTATTGTATAATATATGTGATAAATGTAATTATTAATAATAAATACAAATAATAAAGTCAATTATTATTATACAGCATTATTGATTTTAATTTTTTTCTACATTGACTTCAACCAATTTTGAAACAAAATGTTTCAATTTATCTTCGTCTTGTAGACCAATCATTTTTCCTTGAACTTTCCCATCTTTCATTGCGATTAATTCTGGTACTACAGATACCTATTAAATTAAATAAGCTTATTTTATTTATGTAGTAAATACTTTAATTGCAATATTTATTTTTAAGGGCAAGAGAAATTTACAAGAATAGAGAAATAATAACGGTATAAAAAATTTGTCATAGTATGAAAGTTTATGAAAAATGAGCATAGTAAAGTGTGTGTGGAGGAATAGAAGATTTTAGGGTAAAAATTGGTGAGCCCCAAGGTTAGGTTAGACCCTTACCTGTAATCTTTGGTTATAGATTAGATAACAAGTTATATAGGGTGAGGTACCATGGTGCATGATTCCGAATGAAGTGATCAAGAAATTGATAAAGCGTGGTTAGCATATAATGAAGATGAGTGTGAAACTTATATAACTTATATTCAAGTACTTAGAATCGGTATTGCAAAATAATGGTAGTTCTAAGGAGGACATGGAAAATAGAATAAAGTTTGGATGGAAACATTGGGTTTTTGTGTAACAAGAAGATGCTGATAAAATTGAATAGGAAATGAGAATTTTAATTAATATATGTGTTGAATAGAATAAGGGGAGTGCAGGAATGGTATAAACATAACTGGTGTGAATGGACGAGATGTATGACTAGGGTTGTCGACCCCATATATTTGGGAGGTAAGGCGAAAAAGAAGAAGAATAGTAGTTTAATAAAATATATATATATATATCAGGTGACTAATCATTATTAGGTTTTAGATCTTCTATGAATATATTTTTCTTTTAAGGTTGACTTCCATATGGAAAACAAATTTGAAATCACCCATGATCGACCAATCTATCACAATCCAACACGTTTGGCCACAACTCATATATATATATATTATAATATTACTTACACCATATTTCATAGCAATCTCAGCATTATCATCAATATCAACTTTAACAAGATTAATTGTACCATTATGCTCTTCTATAACTTTTTCAATTCGGGGCAATAGCATTTTACATGGTCCACACCACCTAAAATATTGAACATTAAAAATAATTATATAATATATAATATATATAATAGTTAAATTTCATACTTATTAAAATAATGTATATTTTATTGATAATATGATATATAATTTAAATTGTAGTGGATATTTTAAAAACAAATTCTACAAATATAACTATGAAAATTAAGTATATTCCTATGTTATAATATAAGTAATTATATTTCTAAATTTTTCGCAGAGAACAAAACCAGTGGGTTAGGTTAATTGATTAATTTATATCAATAACTGCGTATGTGTTACAATAATTAAATAAATATTTTTAAATTTATATTTTAATGTTAACAAATAGGTTTAGGGTTTGGGAATATTTTATATAATAATTAATACTTCTATATGTTTAAACTTAATCATTAAAAAAAAACATATTTATTTACATAATTTAAATTACAAAAATATAGAGTTAAATAATACATACGTTGCAAAAAAGTCTATTACAACAGGCTCCTTGCTATTAAGTACATGTTTATTAAAGTCTTCTTGATCCTGAATTTTAATAATTCTCTGTCTCACTAAAATGTAAAAAGAAATATAGCATATTTAAGATATTTCTAAGTTACTTATTTTACTTGTAGTTGTATTAAATGTCCTTGTAAATATTTTTACCACCAACATATTTTTAACAATGTTTAAATACATGATTAAAATAAAACTAATATTATTTATAGCACTAACAATATAATTAAATGTTATATTATATAATATAGAATTGAAAACTTCAACATACAACTTAAATATAATATTCAATATTAATAACTATTTTTATTACTATATTTATTATTTTTACATTTTCAATTTTGTAATAGTTGATAAAACTATTTTGATAACCGTATGTAAAACATAGATAATAGGTCTATCACCTCAATAGAGGCTAAACAGAATAGGAATTGGATTATTATACAACTTATGACTGTAGTTATAATACAAGAATAGAGTACTTGTCATTTGTGAATAAAGATAACATATAAAATGTTAACACATATATGAATGACTAATTTAATAACAATAAATTATTATTAATTAATAATTATAATTGATTTTTACTAGAGTAGTAGAGTCGAACTGACCTATGGACCTATGGTATAGACGTGCGACCACATGGTAGACCCAAAACTGTGTGGGCTTTTTTTAAACTGATATTTTTAGATTGAAATTATAAAGAAGATATGTATATAATACAAATATATTTTTCTTTTATAATAATACATTAAAGTTAATAAAAAGGAGGAAAAGTTGGTGTATTCAACGATCAAAGGAAGAGTTATATATTTGATAGACTCATAAAATCAAATTGCACGGTACATCTCTTACAGTTTTGCCAGTCCAACACTGGATTTTACATAATAGGACAAAATAAACAAAAGAAATTGAATATTAATTATAATTTTTAGGATTGTAAATCTGTTTTTATATTGGTTATTAAATAATATCAGTTTAGTAAACACACGGTGTTTCAAATTTTTAAACAATAAAACAATAACATTCGTAAAGAAAACTAATATTTATTTTATTAACATTTATTATACATTAATAACCAGGTTACAATAAATTAATAATAATAATCTGACATTCGAGAAAATGGCGGCAATATTGTCGGCAAGCTTCATCTGATAACAGGAATTCGTTATCTAGTATAGTATAGATATAGAACATTAATATACTATGGTATAGACACAGATTCTGTGAAATAGATATATGGTATAGATATCTGTGTCAGCCATAGACTTACAATAATATATTATAAGTTTAATCATTGTACTATAACATTGTATTATATACTAGTAACTAGTATATATAATCAATGGTATAATATATTATAAGTCTATGGTGTCAGCACACGAGAGCTTTGAAGCAGCATGATTTTTGGCATCCAGAACATAGAGTAATATGACAGATTATACTGTAATATGAGAGGCTTCATCACAGTATCTCACATGTAAATAAGTTGAAACTCATAAATTAGTCTGAATTAGTCTTAATGGACTAATCTATGAGGTCCATGTCGCCAGCACCCCCATTTCGAATTTAGGGTTCAAACCCGGGGCAATCGTTAGTACTTCGTTAATGCACGACATATTTTCGTTGGTCCTCATTCCTCTTTTATTTTATCCAAATTGCAGGGTGGTGGCGAGAGAGTTCCTAACCTAATCATCACTTCTCATTTTGAATTTTGAGTTAGTACTTCGGACGTATTAACAAATTTCAACGGAGTATGCATATTCACAAAATCACATTTATATTTCATTTAAAAATATTTTTTGGTTTCTTAAATTTAAAAATTAAATCTAAGTTAAAAAATATTTGAATTTCAATCAGTATGTTAGTAGTTTTACTTATATGTTTTACATATTTTATTTTATTTTCATGTAGGTACCTATGTAATATATTTAATGATTTGGAATATTTATATTTTAACTTCTGTCATTATCATTAGAATAATATTTTTTTCAATATAATTATAATTATTATAATATAAAATATTACTATTATACTTTAATATAATGCAAATATTATAATAAATTAATTGGGCTTTATCAGTGAGTGTTTAAACTAAATATGATTATTTACGTCGTTTTATTTGAATTGAAAACAAGTCGTTCAATTTAAATAAAAAGTTTAAATGAAAACTTGTATCTATAAAATATATATATTGTTATAGTTGATCATATGAAAATAGTGCAAACAGAATAGAACATAAACAAGATATCTGTAATATTACTTACCGTGTTGTTCTCAGTTTCTCACTTATTTTACATAGGTAATAGGTTTGTAGTAGTTAACAACTTAAAATCATTGAAGTATCATTATTAGCAAATTATTAATTTGTATGTATTTCTTATATATAATGTTTAAAAAGTTTTTACAACTGATAGAATTAAATCAATTATACTATTGTACTAAAGCATAATACGTAATAAAATAAAATAAATTTCTTTAAACTTATATAATATACTATATCAAATTATTAGAGTAAAAGAAAACAAATTTTTTTTAATAATTACTTGTTATAATATTGATTTAAGCACAACAACAATTTTTATAAATATTTTTAATCAGTACAATATAACAATACAAAAAAAATAAATATAAATTATAATTATTATAGATATTTAGAATTTAATACCTATATTTATAATAAATAATGAGAAATATAATATATTAAAATAATAACTACTCAGTTTTTAAAATATAAAATAGAACCACTAGTTTATTTATAGATATAGTTTAAATAATATATAATGTAATTTTAGACATTATAATAGTTAATTATTGTTCACATAAAAATAGGTATAACTATACTTCTATATAAAATGAAAAATGAAAACATGTAATATGAATAAAAACAGAGAATAATAATCCTTTATAGGGAGGAAGTAATGCGAAAGAGGTCCCCTCTCGGTTTTCGGTTCAAAAACGGAAAAAAAAAAAGAAAAAATAATCCTTTATAAACATTATGATTAAATGTAAAATTATACAATAAAACAATTATGACAAAAACGAAAATAACATAAATTTATAATTATAAGAGTTATTTAGAATCGAATATATTTATAATAAATAATAACAAATATACTATATTAATTGAATAACCATTCAGTCTTTAAAATATTACATTGTACAGTCTGATTTACCTATTTCTAGTTAAAGATTATAAAAAAAATGTAATAATTTTTTTTCAGATAGAAATAGCAAGCACACAGCAATGTATTGTCTAAATTGTAATGTATAATTTCTTAATTCGTGCCTGGTAATAATTGCTATATTGTATTATTAATCCATAATTTAAGTCAATACAATCTTGTTATACATTATTAACATTTTTTGTAAATTACGAACTTCAGAACATAATATTTTACATGAATTATTAACTTTTATAATTAATCGTTGAAAAACCTTTCTTGTAGAAAATAAACTATTAAAGATTAAACAATAATCATGTAAGATGGAACTTTGTTTCTAACAAAATAATATTCAAAAGTTCATCGAAAATAAAAAATTATATATCTTTTTCCATGATTACGCAAAAATCTATTTCTTTCATTTTACAGTGTCACAATATTCTTTTGGTGAGAGGATGAGAATGCGCAGTCCATAGTTTTAGTTTATAGGTCTATGAATCTATTATAATGTAATCTAATGTATAATAATGATTAAATTAAAACTATTTCTTTGTATAATATTGTATCATTAAATATAAATGTATAACTATTTTACTATTATGAATATGTAACATTTTTATAATTATGGTATATTATGTAATGTATTATCATTGATTAAATATACTATAATATTATTTTTTTCTTATTATTGTCACACTGATTATCCACTTTCAGTATTTCAATTTTTGTTCATAAGGCCTATAATACTAATAATTACTTTATTATCTATGATTTTTTGTGCTGTGTTATCTAGCTGATAAATCTAAATATATTTATATATATTCACCATAGACATAAAACTCACACTGACAGCATAAACGCATAGATGACAGATTAAACAGGCAAAATCAGTCGCCATTTTGGCAATTTATAACTATTTAACTTTTAGGTTAATATAATGTAGTTTAAAAATCTTTTGTGATAATTATACCTTTTAATATATGAAAACTTTTTACTTTAAATTACTTGTATGTTTTGACCACGTTATTGGACATTTTTAAATTGTATTTCATATGTGTAATAATAATATAATAATTATAATAAATTTATATAATAATAATAAAGGATAACATAATAACTTGATATTAACACAATTTTTTTATTTATTAATAAACTAATATCAAAATTGTAATAATTAGTAATTACCATGTTATATTTAGAAGATTATCTTGAAAGTAAGTTTCCTTATTATTAAATATATAAAATATATCTGCATAATTAATGAACATTAAATATGAACAATATTTTATTTTAGACATTGAACACTTGCCACAAGAGATGAGAAATCGCTTTACAGAAATGAGAGAAATGGACTTACAAGTTGAAAGTATATAACATTTATTCACTTTGTGATATATTATTTATTAATTTTGTTTTTCACTGAAATTGAGTTTCATATATAATATAGTATGTTATATATGTAGCAAGCTTTTGTATCTTTATATTATAAAATTTTTTTTACAAAAATATGTTAAGTAATCAATGAAATAAACATGAATCTATCTCATACCTATCTCTTAAATAATAAGAGATATCTCCAAACTATATTAATTTTATATAATAATAAAATATAGGTATGTTGAAAGCAAATAATATATTTATAATTATTAATTAAAATGCATATTAAACAATGTAATAAATATTCCTACAGTTACACCTAGTCAGTACCTACCAAATTTCTGAAGGGTACCTTAAGGATCCAATCACTTACTTAATAGCTATTATTTATAAAAATAAAACGGTGTATTTATGTTTAGAAAATTATACCTTATTTTTATAGTTTTATAACAAGTTTGAATGATATAATCTAAATTTTCAGTTAGATTTGGATTAAAGTTATAGCTTTTTGAAGTTCATTGATTCCAGTAGATTTATCAGTATATTAGGTTGGTGACATATGTGTACATAAATTGTTTATTTATTTTGTACATTACTAACAGGTTATGTGGTATTACACAATTTTTAATTTATATTGTGCCTTGTATATTAGTTATGTGTATATGAACAAATTAATAATACTATTAACTTATATTACACTACTAATTACATATTTATGTTTATAATTGGGAAAAAAGTGTTATTGTGATTTGTTTACATTTAATTAGTTTATAATTTATATTTGGATTTCAGATTCTATGGACTGCATAAAAAAAAATGTAGATACATTGTTTTCAAAAGCAGACCAAATGAATACAGATGAATTGGAAGCTAATTTTATGGCAATTATGAAAGAAGGTGAAAAATCTGTTGAGCAATCTGGTAAACATTTTATTTATAATTTATACATTTATAGATTATTTTATTTTAAAATGTATTGATTTTAGAAGAAAAAGTTCAATTGGCCAACCATATGCATGAACTTATGACAAAATATATGAGGCGATTAGATCATGAGTTGCATAAATTTAAAATGGAATTAGAAGCTGATAATAGTGGTATTACTGGGCTTATTGAAAAAAGTAAACAATGCATATTTAAAATAAACACTTACTTTACACATTACTTATATTATCTTATTAAAAAATATTATAAAACTATTTACTATTTAGTAACGTAATATATTAATTATTAATAATAAAAAACCTTAATTTTAAAATTTAGGAAGTTTAGATTCAGAACAAAGTAATATTACCAATCAAAAAGAAAATAAGTATCAACTGAGCAGATGTCTTTTTGGAGGTAAGTAGTTAATGAATAGTTAAGGTAATCAAGATAGTTTCTTATTAGTTCTTGTTTACATATAAATTATGTTATATATTAATAGTTAAAGTGGTAGAACTTGTTTTAATTAATGTGATTTATTAAGAATATTGTGTAATTTTTAATTAAATAACATGTAGATATGAACCTCCCTTAAAATTATTCTACTGAATAGTTGTGTGGAGAAATAGTGTAAAAAAAAGGTTAACTTTGACATTTTAAATTAAAATATTTTTATATATTGTATAAATGATAACATTTTTTTCTGTATTATTCATTTAAAATGCATTTTATTTTAGATTCTAAGCGAAACGAGAAATATATTGGTTTTACAAATATTTTTTTTTATGTTTGAAAACATTTTTCAGGTATAAATAATGGGTTGTTCCCACGAATAGTGTATGCTTTTGCTAGCAAATTGCATCTAGTTGGTACTTCATTTAGTTAATTTTTCGAATTTCTCAAAAGATTTTCCGGAGGAGAATAAAAACTACCAAATATGGTTGAAAATCGGTAAAATTGTGATTGTCGTGAATTTGATTTTATATATTTTGAAATGACTAATTCAGTTTTGAGTATAGGAACTTGTTAATATTTTGTATTTTCTTGTAGGTAGTTTACCCACATGGTAACATTTTGGAATGGTTTATCAGTATAAACTATGACTAAGTTTCTCTCAGAATCATATTTTCGAATGCAATGATTTTGCATTCTAATCTTTATACGCCACTAATTTCTCCGAATACCGAAAGAACAAAGGAAAAACGTTCAGAATTTACCTTTCCCTTTCCGCTTGTTAATTGTGAATTATTTACAGCATTTTTAATGGAAGTGGATTATAGGAGTATTAATTGTGGTTTTCTGTAGAATTAGTTAAATATTAAACATAAAATGTTAATTTTGTTTTTAGATAAACAAGACACTTTGAATAATGTCAGCAGTTCTAAACAAAAATCAACCTCATTAGCTTCAAATTCTACAAGTAGTGGAGATATAGCATCACCTTCACAGCGTGATACAAGTCCTGCAAGCTCTCGAATGACGCCATCGTCATTAGCCTATACTCTAGGTCACATGGGTGCTGGTAGTCCAGCGATTGCAGCAGCTGCATCTCAAGCAATTGTTGCAACCCAACAGGTATTGTTAAATTTGTTTTAAAGTTGTTGGATTATAGATCAAATTTTAAATTGTAATTATGTATTGTATCAAATGTCATTTCAGAATAAATTTAGTTTCAATTATAATGGCTATATTATTTATAACTTGAAAATAAAATAATGTTTTAAGCATTAGAGACACTAGAGCAGGGAAAGTAATAATTTTATTTTATATTTAATTACTGTTATAGAACAGAAAATTTTAAAATATAACATGTTTCGTTTAATTTCTCTATATACTAAAAATGTAAAGAAATTGTTAAATAACTATTGCAGCTACTGGAAATCATTTTTACAAATACGTTTATAATAATTTTAAATTAATTTATAAGACCATTGGATTGCACTATAAATGAGAGAAATCATTTTATCTGTGTATCAATTATGTCTTTTCTATACATTAATGAATACAAATTTTATATATGAATACCTAATTGAATAATTTTCAGTTATCACAAGGTCGCAGAACAGCTAGTCTGAAAGCATCTCTGGAAGCAATTAATTCTGGTGCTCCATTAACTGGCCAAATGAGTTCTACTTCGGGCGTACTACCATCGGAATTGCCCATTAGTAAAGAATTAGCTGGTGTTGCACATTTAGTAAATCCTAATATGGATGGGACAAGAAAGCATAGAAGGTAATAATCAAAAAAAAAAAAAACTTATATTAATGAAATTCTATATTCTTGTTGTTTTTGGATGTATGTTTTAGACGTGGAGGAAATCAAAATTCACAAATGTCAACTGAAGAAGATGTCGATGAACCAATTGATCCAAATGAACCTCGTTATTGTATATGCAATCAAGTTGCATATGGTACAATGGTGGCTTGTGATAATAAGGGGGTAATTAAAATAACAAATTAAGCATAGTATATGTATTTAAATATGTTTTGGTTTTTGTTATAGTGTCCATATGAATGGTATCATTGCGAATGTGTTGGTATTACTGATCCACCAAAAGGCAAATGGTACTGTCCTCAGTGTATTACAACAATGAAGAGTCGAAGATCACGTAAAACTACATAATTTATAAATAATTATATCTTAACTAAATATGTGTACTTTAATACTTATTTATATTTTTTAATTGAAACCATTTTTTGTAAAAAATATCAAATAAACAAAATATAAATTTACCAAATATTTTTTTTTTTTTAGTAAAGTGCACATTTTTTACACAAAAATAGCAATAATCATTACACAGCATATTCATTGTACTCAATAGTAACACGTTTTATTATATATTTTACATAAATAAACAAATTATTGTACCCACCTGTAAATAGTCAAAAGATTAAATGGTCAAGTTAAATTAAGTAACACATATTTTAGAAAATATTTAATTTGTTCATATTTGTTTATGTTTATTGTTTACCTTCTTTATGGGAAGGTTGATTCATCCAGTCCCCTTGAGCCTATAAGTAAATATTCATACCAGATCTCGAGAGCCATTCCTATTTTATACAATATAGTCCTACTTTCGATTTTTGTTTTTTTTTGTTTTGTATTATGTCTTCTTGTTTTTTAAATTTTTTCCATTATTGTCATATTTACTAAAGGTAAATGAATTTGTTTGATACCATTATTAATAGTAGTTTGGCATAAATTTATAAAATAAATATTTGATTTAATTTACAACAACAGTTTTATGTATAACTAATTTTAAATTTTTAAACATGTAGGTAGGTTATTCAAAAATATGATAAAAATTTAAGTTTAAGATATGATATATTACTTTGTATCCGTTGCAAAACCACATAACTTAAAATTTTGTTTTTTTTATATTAAATCATAGAATATTATATTATTTTTTTGAAAATTTTATATTTACCTTCCTCTAGGCGTTGGAAAAATCAATTATAGAAATTATTTTCAAACTAATATTACATTTTTTTTTTTTAGAAAATAAGTATAAATACGGATAATGTCAAATAACATGTTAAGGCCATATAGGATGTGGGTAAAAAATGTTTTTGAATAAATTCCAGTTATAATTTCAAACATGATAAAAGATTAAATATAAAAATGTATATTTTATTTAAAATAATATCATATATATATATATAATTGAAAATAAACAGAATATTGATATTTAGCATCAAATCTTAACTAACTTAAACTTTTATACACGTACATATTATTTGTATTATTGTATTACTATAAACAGTGTTTGATATGTTATTTTTAACTCTTAACTGGTCACCTGAGAATAGTTACACAGTCAAGTCAGACATATTGACCCGTATTTTAAATTTCTTAAAATATCTAACCTGTTGATGAAATTTACCAAATTACAGACCAAATGTATTAAAAAAAGGATTTTTACTTGTTTATTGAAAAAAATAATTGAAACAATTTTAATGTATAAGAATAATGGTTATAAAATAAGTTTACATAAAAAAAAATGTTGTTTTCATTTCTTTTAAAATTAATTTTATATTAGAAGTGTATATGTATTGGATTAAATTTAAATAATTTCTTCATATTTCAAACAAACAATAGCTGAGTGAATTTTACAAATATTTTGCTAACATACCTTTCAAATATCACTGTACTTATTGTCTTTTTTGCTTGGACAAATATGACATCTCTTACGTTTTTTAGAGTCCTTTACGTTAATTGTAACTTATTTATTGATACCTTGATTACCCAAGTATATCCATATTCTTTGTCTAAGACTGCGTAATATTTGAATATTATTTCCTCTCTGAATTATTTGATCATGTTAAATAGGCCTCTGCTATGAGTACTACACTTGGTATCTGAATTGTTCATAATATATCACTACAATTATTTTTCGAATTTGACAAATTTCTTATTACGCGGTATTATACAAGGTCTTTGCATAAAACTGTTTATTCCATGAAAAAGAAATGTGATTTATTTAACATTTTATAATCTCACGTCATCGTTTATCCCCCACTCAAAAGTTTAGCCGTGCCATTCCTTTTCATGTATTATGAGATAAACATTATTTAGATTTTAGTATTTTACGTTTCTTATTCATTGGTGAAATAATCGAGGGCAAGTAAGTAATTTTTATCCGTTTAAATCGCTTAATTGGAAGACGCAATGTGTGTCGTCCATATAAAAAAACTTTTATTATAACTTGTTTTAACGTTTTGTTCGCAGAAATGGGCCGTCGTCCTGCGAGATGGTAAGTAAAATCATCTAATTTCTCAGTGTAATATTCGCTATGTTTCGTGTTGAAATTCTTTCTACATCGTAGTCGTCAATATTGTGTAACTATTCATAGTTATATATTTTAATTCTATATTCAAATTCCCGCAATTTATCCTTAAAATATGATTATGTAATTTTTTCCTCTTGGTCTTATTTTAAGGACTAAGGAATAACTGTTTCGTTTGGATTTGATTTTTTAGAAAATATAATTAAAAAATTTCACATTTTTAATACATTTTTTTGTACAGTTATCGTTATTGCAAAAACAAGCCGTATCCTAAGTCGCGGTTTTGTCGTGGTGTGCCGGATCCTAAAATTCGGATTTTTGATTTGGGAAAAAAAAAGGCTAAAGTAGACGATTTTCCACTCTGTGTTCATCTTGTAAGTTACAGATAATCATTATGGTATCAAATTCTGTTATTTAATTTCTTATCTTATTTCATGTAGGTATCCGATGAATATGAACAATTGTCATCTGAGGCTTTGGAAGCTGGACGTATTTGTGCTAACAAATATATGGTTAAACATTGTGGTAAAGATCAATTCCACATTCGTATGAGACTTCATCCTTTCCATGTTATTCGTATCAATAAGATGTTGTCCTGTGCTGGAGCTGATAGGTATAAATACAGTTTTTTTATTAAGCATTTTAGATATATTGTATTGTATGAATAAATTATAATTTAATTATAGGCTTCAAACAGGAATGAGAGGAGCTTTTGGTAAGCCTCAAGGTACTGTTGCTCGTGTTCATATTGGTCAACCAATCATGAGTGTTCGCTCTTCTGACAGATACAAGGCTGCTGTTATTGAAGCATTGCGTCGTGCTAAATTCAAGTTCCCTGGCCGTCAAAAGGTTTTATTTAATGAGTTTTAATATTCCATGTAGTTATTATTAGTTAAAATATTGTGTATCCATAAATACATCGACTATATTTTATGCATATGTTTTAATTCTGTTTGCTGAAACATATACTAGATTATCCTTTTAACTCATGTATTTTGCAAATGCTCATCATAAGTTTTTTAAATTGAGAACCTATACTTTTAATGTTTCTAGGATATGTTTTTCATTTTAATAAATAATTTTTCTAAATGCAATATTGACTGAATAAGGTCTATTCGAAATTACAAAAATCTAATTTTAACGTAATCAAACTCATTGGTGCTAATTGAAAACCAGCTCCGTCCTGATTGGTCATTTAAAATTGTAATCCAATATAATGACATTACATAATAAGCCTATGTGTAATTTTGACCCTCTGGATATATTTTAATACTATAGTAACGCAAACATATTTTCTAATGAATTTTAGTTAATTTACATTATCTATAATCTATTTGAAATGAGAGTATCTCTTTGTGCATAGTGTCTACAATGTTTTTTGCTGCTGACAAAATTTAGAACAAGTACAATGTATATATGTATGAACAGAAAGTTCTTGTATAAAAATCACTTGTTTATCGTGTTTAAATTGAAATTTACATTGAAATACACAATTACGAAAATCTAACTATTATTTTTGGAATTGTGAGCAAATAGGTCTTATTCAGTCAATATTGTATTTAGATTTAATGTACCTTTCATGGACAGATGGGACAAAGGAGGAATGTTGGAATCAACTGCCTGGATTTTATAATTATATTTACTTTAATTTCATTTAAAATAATTCCAAGATGTATGGTATATATCAATTTTTTTTCTTTATTTAACGTTTATATTGTTTCCTAAATACCAAAAATGTTATGATGTTGGTAGTTTGACGTTTAATGTATATCATGGTTAATGGAAGTGTAACAATTGCATTAAACAATTCATATTCATTTTACTTAATTAATAACAAAATATGTCTCTTGTTTTTACAGATTTATGTAAGCAAAAAATGGGGATTCACGAAATATGATCGTGCAGAATATGAAACATTGAAGGAAGATGGAAGGTTGGCTCCTGATGGTGCAAATGTTAAATTCCGTCCTGATCATGGACCATTGGATAACTGGAGGAAAGTTCAAAGAGAATTACTTGCTGTTTAATTATGGTTATCATATTTCTTGTATTGGAATCAATTACATTTTTTTTTTTTTGTGAAATTTGTTTTTCTTGTAAAATCTTTAATTTAAGAAATCAATCTGACTAAAGTATATAATTAATTTTGCCAGTGGCGTGACAAAGGTGTTATTTTTGAACTACGGCTCAACTTTAAAATAATATAGGCAGGAGTGTGGTATAAAATATGAATGTATTAACATTAGTTAATTAATAACTATTGTGAACAAGATTTAATTTTGATGAAAATATTGGTAAATTAGTGATAGGTTAATTTATGATAAAAAAAAAGTTCTGATTTGTATGTTTTTACATACCATAACTGAGTGAGTCTATGCAGAATAATTGAGGTAAAAAATGTAATCTTAGTTCAGATTCTTATAATAATTAAGTGGGCGGAACAAACCAAAGGCGCAATAGTGGAAAAAATTAATGTAAAAACATATCGTCCCTGTTCATGCAAAACACAATAGTCCAAAAACATCATTTTTGGACTTTGGACTTGGTGTGTAATGCGTGAATGGGTACGATATGCAACTTATTACAATATGGTATAGACAATTAGGCACAATGTAATTTTATTTTTCAAATTACATACAAAAATTAAATATCATTAGTGCACGAATTATCTACAATTAAAACCGACAACTTGGATTTTAGCATACATTATTGATACCTATTTCAAATAATAATTATAGATGAAATTGTATAATTACTTGAACATATTATATAGAATATTAAAGAATACATTGTTTTTATGTATATTATATTTTTGTTACAGTTATGAAATTTTATTGCTATGATGGTCTATCGATCTATGTTTATGATATATTTTTATAAGGGTATCATTAAATATAAATCAGTAGTTAACAATGTTGAACCTGACAACATTTAAAAAAATTATCAAACACTAAATTAATCATATTTCACAAGTAGATGTTGATTCAACAAATATAGATATTTAACCTAATCTTGACGTAATTTTCTGTACATAATAAAAAAAAATTTTAACCAAAGTGAGGAATGTATTAGTTTTACCATGATGTATTTTTCCTGTAATTTTTGAGGATACTTTACTTTTTCGCTAGAAATAATAGTCATAAAATATAGTGCTTAGAAAATTGTATTTACATTGTAATTTAAATAGCTCATTATTCGAATTTCTCAAAAGTTATTCCTTTAGATAAAAAAAATGGTACGAAAACTGCGAAATTCGCAGAAACTGATTTTTCAATATTTTACAATAAATGTTAATTTTGAATGTAGAAACTTAAAAATTGTATTTATATAGTATTTCCATATGTAGTTTATATGCTTATATTTTATAGTAAAATACTGTAACAATTTTGTTGATTTTCTATTTAAATATTGAAGCTTTGAAATTTAACCAAAAATGTATTTTTCAAAAATAATTGCTTGTAATTTTGGGTTTAACAGTAACAATAATTTGTTTCTTAATATCTCAATTTTACATATGTTTTATGACATGCTCTTAGCTTTTAACATTTTATTTTAGACTCAAATAATCACGTTGATGTTTAATTTTTGTAGTTTTAAGATTCTGAATTTTAATCTAAATAATTTAGTGTCTATCAAAAAGGTTCAAATTTTTGCCAGCACTTAATATGCTACCATATCAAATTCTGAGTGTTTTTCATTAGTTATTTTGGTGTGCTCATGTTATTTAGAATACGTAAAATTTGTGTAATGATTTTCACAAGACACTGCAAACATTTGTACAAGAACTGTCTAATGAACCAAATCAAAGTGTTGAAATGTGAAAAATAATTTTAATATTTACAAGAGATGAAATCTGGGATGTATATAAATACAACATTGGCAAAAAAGTGAAAATATTGTTTAGTTTTGTCATGTCAAAAAATCACAAATCAACAAAACAAGATTTACGTTTTTCCCCTCAATATTGAACTCGTCCAACCATTACAGTTTTGTAATCTAAATCTATAATTATTTTTGACATTTCTTCACTTAGTTTTATTGTTAGACAGGCCTTCTACAAACTTTACATATTTTAAATAATACATTAATACGAAAACATTGTACGAAATAATTTCAAAAATTATTAATAGGATACATTGACATAGGAATATATTGATATAGGAACCCATATTCTTTTTGAAATGAGATTCTCTTTTATAATTACAGAAAAATAAAAATTTAGTTTATTGTTTGGCATTATATTTTTACTTACATTCTAAATTGTCCAAACATAATAGGCATTTTGTTAAGTACTTTAATTTTTAATAACAAAAAACAATTACATATTACGATACAATTAAATATTAATCATTAAGTAGGTAAACAATATATATATTAAAAATATAATTAATGTGTAAATACTAAAAATATAAACAAAATTGATTTATTTTAAGAAAAAAATATAATAGGTAACATTATAAATTATTTTAATATATTACTGAAATTTAATATTTAATTTTATTAATCTAAAACATTAATTATTAGTAGTAGAAGACGAGTGTGAAAAAAATTATTTCAAAATAATAATAAGTGAATGTCGCAGCAAATTAAACATAAGTTGTTAGTTCACTATGTTTGATAATTAGAAATAAATGAAATAGAAAACTAAAGTAAAGGTAGTATTCAAATTTTGTATTATTTCAGATTTATATTTAAAAATATACTTAGAAGTAATCAGACCCAGAAATATTAACTTATATAAAGTAAATACAGTAGTACCATTCGCAATCAATTGATATAAATTACTACTTATGGTCAGATTTTTGGTTATTGGATTAAAATAAAATTGAAATTAATATGGAAATAAAACCAATTTTTCGATAATATAAAATGTGTAACCCAAATTAATTATTATGGTTTTAGTGGCACTAAACTGTTTTTAAAACACAAGGTAAAATCATTATTTTATTTCATAACTGCCCATTCAACAATATCATTAATATATGAGGCTCTTATTAATTTCAGACGATTCCTCACGTTCACTTTCTTAGAATATCTCATAGTAATGTTCAAAGTATGACATCAGATTATATAAAACGATATGACTAAATAACACCCTACCTATTTCTTAAAGAAGTTAATTTTTATCTCACTCCATTTTGCGGCACTGGGAATTAACAAAACAAAATTAAAATTATACATGTTAATAAATTATGAATTAATAATTTTGTTCAATGTACAATTGATGTACGACTAGATATTAATATTTAATACTGTAAAAATATTGGTTTAATATGTGATTGGTTAAAATTGACAATATGGGAACACAATTTAGTTTAATGCTGACTGTCACACTGTAGACACTCTTGTACATTACAAAGCATATTCTGCTAGAGAATGCAACATCTTTTTGAACCTTTTTGTGGCAATGCTTTTATGGGTGGCCTTTCAGATAATTGAAACCGTCTTACTATACGAACAAGTTCATGAAATGATTGGTCTATGTTCATTCCTGCTTTAGCACTACATTCTATGTAAGGTATTTTCAATTGTATGGCCATATTCTGTGCATCTTGTACAGAAACCTATGTAAACAATAAATATGAATTTCATTTAGTTTAATTAGTGATGTGAAAACTGTTCGAAATTCAAACCAGACTTTTGTTCTAATAATTTATTTTAAGCTATTGAAATTTTTCATTCAAAACTTTTTTATAGTTTTTCATTTTTAATAGTTTAATACGTTTAATAATAATTGAAATGTTCTGGTTTGAAATTTTTTTATTTATCTCAAGTTTTTTGTCAGTATTAAATGTTAAATATTAATGTTTATTTATTGGTTTGAACTCAAATATTAGGGTTCATCATATTACTAATATTATTGTACAATGAGAATTATATTATGAAGTTAGTACCCAAGTTATTAAAATTAATACTAACCATTCTTTGTGTACTTAAATCTGCCTTGTTTCCAACCATCAGCATAGGAAATTCATCTCTATCCTTAACTCTAAGTATTTGTTTATGAAATTTTTCCATTTCATTGAAACTAGTTTTATCTGCGACTGAAAATACTAACAAAAACCCTTCACCAGATCTCATGTATTGTTCTCTCATGGCACTAAATTCTTCTTGACCAGCAGTATCCAAAACTTTAATATAATTATAATTAGATCAACATAAATATTTATATATTTTTAATAAGACATCCTAACAATAGTAATTATTCTTTCAGATAATATTTACTATCTAATTTAGCTGGGACATCATCAACTACACACTGTTTTGTATATGAATCTTCAATTGTAGGATCATAGTCTGTGACAAAATATTTCTGAAAGAAAAATTGAAATAACTAATTTGATTAAAAATGTTTTATGAAGATTTTTAAACATTAAATTAAAGCAAGAAAATTATTACTGAACAAAATATATGACTGATGTTACTTATTTAAATAAGATCACTCACATGTTTCTAATACTATTATTTTATACAATATCTATGTATATTATAGTAAGCTAAACATTCTCCATCGTCATTTTTGACAAAGTAAGACATTTCCTCCGATATATATTTTCAATATATTAATTTTTCTTAATATATGTCAGGTAATTAGAAATCATTTTGTTTTTTTTTGTTTTTAGTAAATACAAAGTTTTAAATGAATTATGACATAATACAAATTACTAAAAAAAACAGCAAGAATATGATGAGGAATAAATAGCTATTAACACAGAATAGAATAATTACAAAACAATTAAGGCCTATTACTAGATATTTTCTGCCTTAAAAATAAAATGTTATTGCTGTTCTTCAGACAATATTTATTTAATTTATTCTATTTTAATTTTCTTCAATATTTTTGTCCCCATACACCAATGTATTATTTGCTTGTACAAGTAAATACAAATATAAACTTGTACCTGGCGTTAGTCCTGTATATAAAAATAACATAGGTATATAAATTTATTGTTTGTAGGGAAAGGAGTCATATATTACAAGTTGTAATTTATTCTATGACAAAATCAATTACAATAATAAATACTAATTAATAATATACAATAGTAAAATATAAATTTAATAATTTGAATAAGATAATGATAATAAGATAATTATTAGGATAATTTATTTATGACTTTTTTTTTCTTTTGTAAAATGGATATTACATGAAACTTTTTGTTTTATTTAATGACATTGTATATGGTTAATAGCAGATAGGATAAAAAACCAAAAGTTAATTTAGATTTATCTGAAATTTGAAAAATTATAGGTATCTATATTATAATGAAATTGTTGTAAATATGTATATAATATGTACATTAAAGTTAACTTTAATGTTTAGTTCAGAAATTAAATATAGTATAATAGTATTTTATTATAGTGTGGATCCATGGTGTCCTTAATTTATAGGTAATTTAAACAGAATACAAATTATATAATATATATATATTATACTTTATACATAGTAAATCCATATAAGGAGTTGAGAGGTAACTGGTGTGTAGGTACAATGAGTATGCCTTGAAATGAACCCATTGGCAAGGCAATTTTAAACACCCACATGTAATAATATAGTTGTTAGCTTGTTGGAATTTAACAACACAATTTTGTTTTCAGACAACAGTTATTCGTTGAAAAATATTACACAATAGTTAATAAATGGATAAATTGTGTTTACCAATTATACTATACAATTTTTAAATCTAATTCTCTTATAAATTGTTTAAATTTTAAATTATTTTACTGAAATTTAAAAATATAGTATATAGTTATACACATAAATTTGAATAAGAAGCAATTATGTTTTACTCATAGATAATATTTACACAGCTATCATACTTTATAGTTGTTGGTAATATAATATAATAAATGATTTCAAGTATATAGCCCTTTCATATATAACCTATATAAAAATGGTAGGTATAAGATAATTTGTCATATAAATAATAATAAAATACCGCCAAAAGGTGCATATAATGACAAATTTATCAAAAATAGGTGTATGTTGTATTATATATGTAGATATGAGCCATTGGTAAGGAGATATATAATCATTTATTAAATTAAAACATTTTATATTAATTTTTAAAACCTAAAATGTAATATTGTAATGTGTTCATTTTAAAGATGTTAAGCTAAACATTGTTTATAATTATTTTTATAGTTATTGTTTTTAAGTTTTTTACAATAAAATGCTAAGGGAAATTTGCACACATCAATAGTTTAATATTGAGTTTTTGAGTAATAATTCGTTACTGATGTACAATGACTAGTGTTGGTAGTTTAGTGGATACAATATACATATTCTTTTTCGTCTTATATATTTATGTAATGTTATTATTAACTATTTAAGTATAAACCTGTATGAATTGTATAGTGATAGCAGACTTCCCAACGCCACCACCTCCGACGACTACCAATTTATAATTTTGATTATAATTTGATCGATTCATTTTTATATTTATTTGATAACGGTTTCCTCTGTAATTAATGAAATAAACTGATTATTTAATAGTAAAATTGAAAAGTATAAACAGTTAAACACCAGAAATCTATTTTGCATATCAACACACTACGATACGCCTGTGTAAATTAAACTATAACTATATCTAAAATAGTATATAATTTGGTATTTAACGAATAACCGAACCCATAAACCAAATGACCAATAGAGAATTGAAGTAACTGACAAATAAGGAAAAAGGCAGGTACTTGGTAAGCAAAGAACAGCAGCTGTCAAAACACTTGTGACACTTCTACAAACCCAGATGTTAAACACTAAAATTATATATTTAAGTTATAATTATAAATGGACACACTGTATTATATTCATTTATCTTTATCTTGAATCATATATGATTGTGTATTTCAGGGCTAAATATATAGGTATGTTAGCAATTTCGTGTTTTCGCCACAGGTACGGAGAGCAAAATGTTTATAGACTGTTTACTGATACGCATTAGTTTAGATAACAAGTTAATGCATGGCCAAAACGAGTGAAAACTGATAATACAAATTTAAATCCTAATTACTTATTAAAATATCTATTTTATTTCATGACAATGACATTACGACACTATGACAGGACGAGTGTACAATACAGAGTGGTTTGTTTTGGCGAATCAAAGGCTCATACTACAACCATGACGTCGTTATCAATATTTATAAATATAATTAATATTATCTATAGGCGTGCCCAGACATTTTTCGCAGGTGTACCTTTTGTTTTACTCACCATACGATTGAGTTGGCGTGAGAAAAACCTTAGTTTAGTCTTATTTATTCTATGGGCAGAACCGAGACAATTTTCTGGCAGGCATAGGCTCAATACTTAAAATTTAAATCTTAAATTTAACAAAACTTAATGTATATGTATATATCTTAATACATAATACATTAATACTTTGTTGAATTAATTAAATAAAAACGAATTTAACTTTTTCTGTCATATTATTATATAATATGTTAATATTTTAATATAATAATCTTATACCATTGATTAATTATACAATTATATAATTAATCAATGCTTATACTATATAATATATATCCATCAAGAGCAAAATCATTGAACATTGCCTTATGTTGATGAAATAAAAATTATATTTGTTGTAAAAGTGAATTGTATATATTTTATGTGTAGTTCTTGTTAGTTTTTAAATTTTCTAAGTTTCTACTTTTGTGTTATCTACTCTACAAAATATTGGTGGGTTGTCCTCCAAACAGCTTCCTATGAATCCTAGAAGGCTTAGAGGACTGATACTTCCCAAATAACTTGTTAGTCCTCCCTTAAAAATAATTTTTGTACTACATAAATAAAAACGCGAAGCAAAGTCTCCTTATATTGATATTAAAAATGTTAGTAAAAATTTCTTTGATCTGGTAGGTAGTGCCTGGATACTATAGACACTACCCATGGGCATGCCTATATTACCTGTATGGCTGTATTCTATAATAAAATATTTAGTATACTAATCTGTGGTTTACTGAATTAATCAAAAACAATTGCCAAAAACGATTTTTAGTAAACAGTTTCCTTTCGGTATCATCGTGAAATCACACTTTTATATACTTCTATTATCTATGTCTGTGGATAATACATACTAGATAAAGCCATAGCCATTTTACTATATTATAAATGATTAATGCATTTAATAGTGATGTATACTAATTAATTCCCTATATTATTTATCTGTATGTATTTATATGTATTTTTATGTACACAAAACAATCATCTTCACTTGTTTAGCAAATATTCTGTGGTTTGAATTTTATATTATCACGTTTCCATATTATCAATAACCAAACGATATAACAATTACATTTGATCGGTTACAAAATTTCAGTAACCTATAACCAAAAGTTATTACCACAGTAGTAACCAAAATCGCGAAAATACGCCTATTGAAGTTTCTATTTTTTTTTAACCATAGTAGTTATTAAAGATAACGTAAGTGATAACCATACATTTTTAGCTTACATCATGTTATGCCACCAAAGATGAGAGAATAAGAAATTAAGGATTGCGGAGAAAAATATTAAAGTTTGTGTTAACATAGTCAATTTATTTCATGTTTTTTATTTATTACAATTTACAATATACAATTTTTTTAACAAAATAAAATATTATTAATATTATATATTATTTTATGTTACTTTTTTCCTTTTTTGGGGGTTGTTTAAATTTCTGTTTGTTCTTGTTAACGTAGTGTATATACGGAATATAATAAAAAAGTTTAAAAATTAATCTTTAGGAAATTGTTGGAAAGATGTTCAAAATATAATACATCACGATTCATACTATGTTTAATTTTTTGCCCAGCATTAGGTAAAATTGCTAGTGTCAAATTTGCTTATAAAGTTTTGATCATGATCAATAATAAATTGATAAAAAGTCGAATCTGGCATTATTGAAAACATAAAGGTGGTATCATGACATTGAAATTTTGAATAAGCGCGCGCTTCTTATTAAGACTATAACTTCATATTAGTCCTTCATTACCTTATTCGTAACTAACATCACCCTTAATATTAGACTTAGCCATCATAGGCCTTCAGAAAATGTAAGCACATCAATCAGTTGCTAAGTGTTGTTTCTTTTATCATAGATTAAGTATACTTTGTATATTTAATCTATGCTTTTATATTCTATGAGATTATCTAAGATAATGTCATAGAACATTAATGTTCTATGTTAATGTGTATTACCTTTATCATGGCTAAATATATTTAGCCAAAATCTTTATCACAAAAAATATTTTTTCATTTAATGAAATTTTAGTCTGTGATATTATTTTGTTGTTTTTGGCTATAATAGTCAATGGTACCATAGAATAAGACTAATGGTAATAAGACTGGATGGTACACAGCAATAAAACATTGTTAAATATGAAATAAATGGTTATTTAAATATCTTAATAGCTCTTTAGTATGCAGTTGTCATTAATTGTCACTTGGTCACCTTTTATTTAACGCATGACAAAATAGATGTTTTGTTAACTTGTTATTAATCGTAGTATAGTACTTTGTCAGCTTTGTCTATTTTTTAATGAATCATATCTTTGAATGTCGGTTTTGTATACAAATAATATACGAGATATTTAATATTTATTACATTACAATAATTATAATGTATAAGCACAATACATAATTATTCCTATTTAAATTATTTTTTAAACATGATCCATAATGTCTTTTCACTCTTATGAACAATATTGATAATAAATAATAATATGTACCATGGCTAAATATATTTAACCATGATATGTACTATGAAGATATGGGTATTGTCATTACTTATTAGTGTAGTGATATAGTAATTAACTTACAAGTATTGATTATAAATACTATAGTGTATATAATCAATGGTTATTTGATAAATATTAGGTATTACAAAACGATAATTATTAATTAATAAATTTAATGATATAGTTTTTAAATACAAATTATATTATATTTCGGTTTCTAAATTTCTTTCTCTTGAATGACAATGAATTACCCAAATAAAGTTATTCATAGTGGATATTTTAATGACACTCTAAGACAATGGCACTGTCCAAATACATCACTTACTTCTTTAAATTTAATGTATCCAATTTTTATTTTGTAAGTATATGTATATTTCATGGTTAAATTAATAATTATAGAAAAAAAAAAAAAGTTGTTAATTAATAATACATATTTTTTACCTTTTATATTTTAGAGATGATAATGATATAAAAGAAGAAATAAAATCTATGCCTGGAATTTATCGACAGGGACTAAACCATGTTAAATCAATGTTGGATCCAATTGTCGAATCTGGACTGAAATCACTTTTAATTTTTGGAGTTATTGAAAAGTTACCAAAAGTAATTCATTAGTTTTAATTAATTAGATCAGTAAATATGTATTATTAGTTTTTTTTTAATGTTAAAAGGATCAATATGGAACACATGCTGATTCTATTCAAAATCCAGTTATTCAAGCTTTGCCATTATTAAAGAAATGGTATCCTGAATTAACATTAGCTTGCGATGTATGTAAATGTACTGTACTTAATATGTTATATTCTTACATGAGATCTTAACTATTAGTTAATTACTAAGTAGTTAGGTTACAATTTCTAAAAACTATTAATTTGTGAAATGTGAGCCTATATTTATTTCTTAATAATTTTTTAAAAAAACAGTACCTATATTAAAATATAATGTTAGTATGAAGAATATGATAATAATATTATTGTTTGAAAATAAACATAGATTCTAGTTGGAAAAGCCAAAGTGAAATGAATAAGAGACTTGAATAGTGGAGAATAGCAATTGAAATGAAAGGTCTATGGATATGTAGGAGTTAAAGAAAATTTTGTATGATTTTGGAGGAAATGAATGATCAAGGAGTTCATAGTGCAAGGCATGTAATAAAAATATGTGATATTCAAGTATATAAGTAGATACTTGGAATCGGTAGTATAAAAGAATAGTGAAATGGATGTTATATCACTGGTGCTAAAGGAGCGCAAGTTGGCTAAATTATACATTAAACAATAGAGCGCTAGTTTTAAGATTAATATCTGCTACCCAACAGATCATCTCGCTGCGTATAACAGTTTACTGTTTATGAACACAATATTACATCACCAAAAGCATATGAGAGGCAACCAACTAACAGGCTATATCGTGTTGGTGGGAGATTTGCGGAAAAGGACAAGTTTTGGTCACTACCAACAGTGTTGGTTAGGTATAAAATAAAAGTTTGTTAAAATGATAATAAGATTAAAAGGCAGATTTAAAAAAACGGGTAAATTTGATTTAAAAATTAATCAAGAATATTATAAAAATCTTACATTAAATGTTTATAAAAAGTAATCAATTTAAATCCCAATATTCTTGAAATACACATATTCTTGTTGTGAATTAAAATTGTCTATTATGATATATACATAAATGTTTAAATTAAAATATGTTTATATAATAATTTTATGTTGTTTAATTGTAAGTTATTTTTTATAGGTTTGTTTATGTCCATACACATCTGATGGACATTGTGGGATTATTGAAAAGAAGCTAATAGATAATGAAAAAAGTATTGAAAGATTAGGTGAAATAGCATTAGCGTATGCACTTGCTGGTAAAATATGATTATTTAATTAAATTTTAATTCTGCATTACATGTTCTCAATTTGTATTATACATCATACACACATATAATGTTATAATATTATTGACACTTATTAGTTATTATCATAGTTAGTTAGTATTAGCACTTATTATTATTATTATTAACTAAACTAAAATGAAAGTAATTTCTATGAGTTTAAGGCTTGTGCCTTGTGTATTATGTAAAAACAATAAATTAGGTATATGTAAAAAAAAATGTATTTTACCTCCCCCGTTTACAATTTTGATGAGTACAATATTTATTTATACCTAATTCTGTTACCTTTAAGCAGACATCATCAACCAAAATTCGAATATTTATATATATATATATATATATATATGATATTATTAGTAGTCTGATTTATATGTAAATGATTTCGAGTTTTCCGTGAAAAGATAAAAATTGTGTGCAATTATGTACAGATAATTCCAAAAATATGACTGTTACATAAAACTGTAGTTCGTAAATGATAATAATCAAAACAATTAATATCATAAAAATAATAATTATTTTATGTCCATAATGCCTGCAGGCACCACAACTGAAATTATGAGTGCATTGTTATTAAGTGTTCAAAATAGTTGATTACCTTTTGTTAATTATTGACATCAAAATAAAATTATTGAAAATACTCGACTAATACAATCTTAATGAACACAATAATTTTATGTCATTTATACACATGTACGTGTATGTAATGGAGGGTTAAATAATTTACATATTCACATATTTAAATATTTAAAACTAACATGTAATTCTAGTCTAAACACAAACTATCCATATTTTTGCTTGTAAATAAAGCTTAATAATTATCAACCTTTTCAATTAGTTTTATATTAAAAAATGTTCCTATATTTATTTTAAAACGTTGACATTCTTAATAATAATAAATATAATATAATATACAGTGTATAACTGATAATTGAAAACAATCTATAAGTCTACCAACAATTAAATGTATGTTATATTTGAAGAAATAACTTTTATACGTACCAAGACAAATTTCCGCAAGTAATTTTTTTTTAATTAATATTTTTAAATATTAATCCTCTCAATAGCACTAGAAAACAATGAAAGATGATGGTAAAAATAACTTTTAAGTCACAAAATTAGTAAATAATACAAAAATTACATAAAAAATGAATACAAATAAAATCAAATGTTTACATAGTGATTACTCAACATTTTTTTTTTTATCTTAGAATGTTAGTTCAGCCATTAAAATTCTTAAAAATATAATCAAAAATAATTTAGAAAAAAAAAATTTTTGCTATTTAAAACCAATTTAAAAAAATTATAACTACATAGAAATTTGTCTTAATATGTATAATAATGGTAGACTTATTGATTGTTTCCAATTAGCAATTAAACACTTTAAAGTTTTATGTTTACAACCAAAAACGTAGCTATATGGGAGGGGGGTATTTTTAACATTTTTAATAACATAGAAAATATGTATATTTCTACCATATTTCAAAGTACTGTACTTAATATCAAAGTGGCAATGAAAATAACCATTATTTTTAGATTCTGAGTGGAGCGAAGAATGTATTGTTTTTACAATGATGTTTTTTTTTTTCTGATGTATGAAAACCTTTTTTGGGGTAGAAATAATGGTCCGATTGCCACAAATAAGGTACCCTTTCCATACCGAATTTCATGTACTTAGTACTTTATTTAGCTCATTTTTTTGAATTTCTCATAAGTTTTTCCTTGAGAAGCGAAAAGTTGGTAAAATTACCGTTTCCATTATTTTAATTTTTTTAATTTTTTGATTTTTAATTGAGTTTTTATTGTAGGAACTTGAAATTTTTTTTGAGTACTAATATAGGTAATATTTACGTTTAATCAAATTTTGAAACGGATTGTTTTTTTGGCTTAATATAGAGCTTTGAAATTTTTCCAAAAATGTTTAATATTATCTGCAGTTTTTGGTTTAAAGGTATGAAATTTTTATAGAAGCCTACTCATATACAATTTAATCTATTTACAAAATATTTTGAAAATTGTGACTGACAATTTTTATCATGAAATGATAACTCCTTGAATATTGATCATAGGGATTTGAAATTTATGTTGCATATTTACATATGTAATTTACATTCGTGGTAAATTTTGGAATGGATTATCAGTATAATAATTGCAATATATTGAGATTTGCTCAGAATCGATTTTTTAATACAATATCATTGCATTCAAATCTTAATAATTATAATAAACCACTAATTTCTCCAAGGACCGAAGGGACGAAGGAGGAACGTCCACAATCGGCCTTATTACTTTTATTTCTTGGAAATTACCAATATTAGTATTAGTAGGGTAGGAAATTGTTATGATATATTAAAACGAATATATGTTATTGACTGTTAGTTTTTTTATTTAATAATTAACTTAATATAATTATAAACTCTATTATAACCCCCAAATAAAATTTCTGTCTATGACATTGATAACATCTACAATACTTTTTTAGGTGCTGATATTGTTGCTCCATCTTGTATGATGGATGGACACGTTACTGCTATTAAACAATGTTTGATGAAAGAAAATTTATTGAGTCGAGTAAGTGTTTTATCATATTCTGCAAAATTTTGTTCAGTATTTTATGGACCCTTCAGAGATGCAGCAAATTGTGCACCAAGTTTTAGTAACCGCTCATCATATCAAATTCCTGTAGGAAGTTCAAGTATTGCAGAAAGAGTGGTGGTAAATATTATTGTAAATTTCTATATCAAAATTTGAGTTGATAAAATTCTTAATAATTTTTGATTGATTTAGATTAAAGGTTCCCAATAATTTCATACAAATGATACAATGATATAACTATTTATATAATTGCCTACTTTGGTAACCCATCCTTAATTGTAAAGACTTATTTATGTTAGTTTAGTTTAGTTAATAAGATTGTTAGATAAACAATAATTAAAACTTTAGTAAAAAACTATTCATCCATTTGACAAATATTACAATAAATTAAAATTTTTAATTTTATATAGTTTTTTTGATTGATAATTTAAAGTAATAAGTTGTAAGTAGTAGTCTTTCGACTAAACTATCTCTCACAAATTACTTTAGATTCTGTAGGAAGCGAGGAATGTTTAGGAATTCTTTTACAAAAATGCCCTTTTTTTCTTTATATGAAGACACTTACAGTCAGAAATAATGGTCCGATTACCACTAGTAGGGTATGCTTTTAGTAGCAACTCGCATCTAGTTGGTACTTTATTTAGCTCTTTTTCGAATTTCTCCAAAAGTTTTTCCTTGAGAGGAGAAAAACTACTAAAAAATGGCAGAAAATCAGCAAAATTACGGTTTCTGTTATTTAAATTTTTTTAATTTCGTGATAACTAATTGAGTTTTGATTGTTGGGACTTGAAAATTATTTTAAATATTTACTTAGGTGAACTTCATTACAAAAAAAAAATTTAGAAACGAATAGTTTATTTTTATGATTAAATATAGAGCTTTGAAATTTTTTCCAGTAATGTTTAATATTTCCTTCAATATTCAGGTTATCGATTTGAAAATTTTATCGAAGTCTAACCATATACTATTCAATTTTTTTTACAAAATATTTTGAAAATCATGATTGACAATTTATTTTAAAAGCTTTTAAAGTAAAAGTTCTTGAAAATCGGCAAAATTACGGTTTCATTATTTTATTTCTTGATAACTAATTAAGTTTAGATCTTAGGTATTTGGAATTAATTTTAAATATTTACATTCGTAATTTACACATGTGATAATATTTTGGAATGGATTATTAATATAGCATATTATAATATATTGAGTTTCACTCAGAATCATATTTTCTGATGCAATATCATTGCATTCAAAATCTTAAGTATAATAAACCACTAATTTCTCCAAGGACCGAAGGAGGAACGTCCAAAATTGACCTTCCTACTTTTTTAATGTTAACTTCTGTATATCTAATATATATAATGAATCTCTTATATTAAATATTTTATTAACTGCTATTATACTTTTTTTAGGATAGAGATATTATTGAATCTTGTGATATGATTATGGTTAAACCTGGTATTATGTATTTAGATATAGTTCGAAAAGTTAAAGATAAACATCCGACCATACCATTATTTATTTACCAGGTAAATTTAAACTTTTTGTTATATATAAAATAATAAATATAAATATTTAAATTTAAATTTGTGTAAGGTATCTGGAGAATATGCAATGTTGTACCATGCTGTTCAAGCAGGTGTAGTTACATTAAAAGATGGTTTACTTGAAATGTTAAGAAGTATGCGACGAGCAGGTATGATATTTAATCAATTGTATTTTAAATTATTTTAATTAATTAATTTCGTTATTTGATTTAGGAGGTGATGTAATTGTTACTTATTATACTCCAGAAATTCTGAACTGGTTAAAAGATGTATCACCATTATAGAATACTTTTAATATTAATAATAATGGTTACATTTAAGTAAATGGATAAATCAGTAATTTAATTATGATTAAAAATAATAGATTTATTTACATTTTCAATGGGATAAATAGATATTAAATATTGTGTTAACATTATATCATAACGTTGATTTTTGTTTGTTTCTTAAACCTTATATCTAAGTTGAGTAAATATAGAAATAAATTATCTGGTTAAAGTATAGTAAATACTATAGTAATATACAGAGGCGCAGGAACTATTTTTCTTGTGGGGCAAATATTTTAGGAAAATCATGATATATAGTATATTAAAATAAAATACAAATACTTTTTGATTTTTGTAAAATAGGTTTAATTACTATTTTGTTGATTAAACTAATAGTCTTTACCTTATTTAATTTTGAATATAAAATTAAAAACAATTTTAATGTTTTACATTTTTTAATTTTATTTGTTATACAACTTTTCAAAATTCATTTTATTACATATTATATTATATAAATATTAAAAATAATAAAAATGTAATTTAAATTTAAACTATAACTCTAAAGTATTAAATGTATAACTATGATGACAAATTTTCAGGGAGGGCAAAATTATAATTTACTCCCTGACATATTTAACGGGAGGGGTCAAATGCCCCCTCTGGCACTACTGGTAATATAATACTATAATAATAATATAGTAAATACTACTGGTTTAATAATGTATTATGGTTGATAATCAGCAACTATTAGTTAAAAATAATAATAATTATGAAATAAAATTGTTTAGGTGGATATATAGAAACTTTTAATATTATTACTGAAAGACCAATTATTACAAAAACGGATGCAACAGAATTATATATTTGTATACTGTGTTCTAAGTCAGTGGTTTCCAAACAATGCATACAACATGTGTGAATCCTTAAGTGCACCTTGAGCTCATTTCAGGGATATCGATTTATTAGTTTTTTTTTTATTCATATTCCTCGTGGTGTTTACTGAAGGGTACTACAGCTAAATATGGTCCAAAAAAAGAGCTTGTCAGCTAAAAATTTTGGGAACTGCTGGTCTAAGTATTTTGTTCGTTTTGCAAGCACTTTAGTTTGGATCAAAACAGTAGTAGAAGAAATTATGGTCACCCTGTAATCAGTATTTTATTTAAATAGGTGTTTTGAATTTTTGATTATACAAATTACAATATTTCTCTAAATCATAATTACCTATCATTTTAAAAGATAAAAAGATAAAGAAGTAAATGTGGCTTCTATAAAATTTTCAAACTGTTAAACATAAAATTGCATGTAATATTTAATATTTTTGGAAAAAATTTCAAAGGTTTATACTTGGTCGGAAAATTAACTAATCGTTTCTAAATTTTTAAACTATTATGTAGAACACCTGTGTGAATAGTAAAAATAAATTTTCTTCTCTCAAGGAAAAACTTTTGAGAAATTCGAAAAATGAGCTAAATAAAGTACCAACTAGATGAAATTTGGTACGGAAAGAGTACTCAATTTATGGTAATCGAACCATTTTTTTATACCCGAAAAAATTTTTTCATACATCAAAGTGGGAAAGTCGATTTTGGATGTTCCTTCTTCGTCCCTCATAGAAATTAGTGGTTTATTATGAAAATGATATTACATTAGGAAATACGTTTCTGAGCGAAACTCATTATAATACAATATATAATATTGGTATAGAATATAGGTCGTTTCATAAGTTTACTACGTATATAAACTACCTAAAAAAAAAATATTGCATTAGTAATCATGAAGAACCCTAAAAACAATTTCTTTAAAATTATGATTTCCGTAAATTTTGACGTTTTTCCATCATTTTTTTGTAGTTTTTCTTCCCCTAGGAAAAAACTTTTGAGAAATTCGAAAAATGAGCTAAATAAAGTACCTACTAGACGCAATTTGTTACCCAAAGGTATACCCTATTTATGGTAATCAGACCATTATTTCTACCCAAAAGTGTCTTCAGATATAAAACAAAATATAATATTCAATTCTACTAAATATTCAAATTTTAGAAGCATTTAAAAAAAATTTTCGGTTTTAAAAATATTTTGGAACTTGATTAAGTAGTATTTGAGTAAGCTTCTATAACATTTTCAAACCGTTTATAGCATGTAATATTAATCATTTTTGGAAAACATTTCAAAGCCATATACTTAGTGAGAAAATCATACAATCATTTCCAAATTTATTTTCTCTAATGTAGAACACCTATGTAAATAATCAGAAAAGTTTCAAGTCCCTATGATCAAAATCTAATTAGTTATCATGAAATAAAACAATTTAAAATAACAAAATTGTTATTTTACGTTTTTCGGGAGTTTTAACTTTAAAAACCTATAAACAAAAATTGTCAGTCACAATTTTCAAAATACTTTGTAAATAGATTAGGAGTTATGAATAAGCTTTTATAAAATTTTCAAACCGATAAACCCAAAATTGTAGGATATATTAAACATTTTTAGAAAAAAGTTCAAAGCCCTATACATAAAATCAATCAATCCGTTCCCAAATTTTACCACACTTGTACATTAGCTATGTTAGTGCTCAAAACAATTTCAAGTGCTTACAATCAAAACTCAATTAGTTATCATGAAATAAAAAAATTAAAAATTACGAAAATCGTAATTTTGCTGATTTTTTGGTAGTTTTTCTTCTTCTAAGGAAATACTTTTGAGAAATTCGAAAAATAAACTAACATAAGAAAAAAACATCATTGAAAAACTAATACATTCCTTGCTTCGCTCAGAATCTGAAAATACATTACAGTTATAGATACTTTTCTTTTTAAATTGGTTAAGTTAGGTTAAGGTAATATTGATTTTAAGTTGGTTATAAAATTTATTTTAATTTGTGTATTTACAGCATTATTATTTAACTTATTTCTAAAGTTAATTAAAGTTATATTAGTATTATATAATTGATAATACAATTTTGCCTAAAATATTGAGTTTGTGCTTCATAGTTAGAAATTATGTTGCAATAAAGTTACAAAAAAATCATAAAAATATTAATATATAAATCAATTATTAATTAATATGTCATTTTTTTTAAGAATTATACAAATACAAACACATTATTAAGTTACAGATTTATTTGAAATTAATATAATTTAAATCAAATTATTTCTATAATAAATAACTACAAGTATTATAACTATTCAACATATAATATATATTATATACTGATTAAAAATGTGAATTTAACTAGTTTTCATGAAGTTTAATGAATACAATATTAATATAATTAACAATACAAAATACAAGTAAAAAAAATAGATCATTATCCTTAATCTCCATTTTAATATTCTAACAAAACAGAATTTATTTATTTTAAACTAAAAAATAATAACATATAATAATAATAATAATAATAATAATATTGAAAACATTTAGAGAAAAAACAAATATGAGAATCACTTATTAATAAGTAGTTAAAAATAAAAATATAAAATTCAATATTTTTTAAACATATTTTTTTTAAAAAAAAATCAATGATTAACAACAGAAAAATAATTGTCGGTAAACAAAAAAAAAAAAAAAATGGTATATTTGTATTGTATCTTAGGCATCATTTATATGAAGTGACTAGAAATTTAAAAAGGAATACATTGTTCTTTTTAAAAATTGTAAAAATAAAAATAAATTATAAATCATTATGATTCTTATTAATTATTACTAAAAACAAATATTTAATAAAGATCTTAAATAAGTTGTAACAAATAAATTGTATACACATAGTTAATAAATTTAACATAAATTATTGGAAATTTGTAGGTATACTTAATTTTTGCTTTATAAAAAATAATCAACTGGAATAAATCTAACATCACAAGAAATATAATGTAAATAATTAAATCTAGATAAGTATTAGTTTTAATTATGAATTTAATTCTTTGTCCGACAGTTAATAAATACATCGATTTGGTATTTATACAATACTATATAATAATGAGAAGACAACATTGTGGTTAGAATGGTTAGAATTACCTTTCAAATTAAATAGGTATATAAATGTATATTCTAGACATTAGTTTATAGTGAATATAATTAAGAGTTCAAAATATCTCAGCTACAATCGATCATTATAGTACTGGTATTTTGTGAAGCAATTCGTCTAATTCTAGGCCAAAAACGTCTAGCTGCTTTCCTTGCTTTGTTCATTGTCCATCTAACAACACCTAATTCACAAACTGAAGTATATATATACTTCAAAATATCAGTAATCATATAAATTAAGGAAAATAGCATTAAATAATTTCTGTATATTAATTAATAATAAATAACAAACAAAATGTATGAAACTATATTTAAGATTATGATTATGTATTTATGTATATAATAGGATTTAATCAGCAGTGTAATAGAGCGTATAAGTGGGTATACGGTATATAATAACTTTTCGGTTTTGACTTATAAAATAATTTTTGGTAGGCAGGTATTCGAATATTTTCTTAAATAATCAATTTAGTTTTTTCCATAATCAGTATTCACGGATTATATTAAATAAATCTTATGAAATTAAAAAGAATTAAAACATTTATGTCAAAAGAATTTACAACTAATGGTTTTGATATATTTCAAAAAGTTAGAAACTTAAAATATAATTATATACTCTGAAAATTTTTCACATATACTCTTAAAACTTTTTATGACTACACCACTGGATTTAATTTACAGGAACTTAACTTTCAAATATAAAATTACAATATTTCATGCTCAAACTTTTCTAAAATTTAAATACCAATTAGAGTATATTCAAATACCTTGAAAATATAATTAAATAATATGGTTGAATGTTAGAAAATTATAATTTTCTAATTTTAACATATTTCCATAATAATAAATCGTATTAATAGGGATAAGAATTTTATTTAAAATCAAATATTTTTGCATAATATTAATAGGCAATATTAGTAATTAAAATATGAATTTTTGTTTAAAAGGATATAATATCATCCATTGTTGGTGTCCACCATTTATATATAATACATATGCAAACCCATCCTTATTAATTCCATTTATCATGTAGTAGTACGGATGAAATGAATGTAACCTATAAAAGTTGATACATATAAATAAAATAATAATACAATATATTTTAAAATAAAATACATTTTTTTACCTGAAACGTTTCCTTTCGTAAAAAGAAATTGCAGATGAATTGCTAGAAAGTACATGTAAAAATATTGCTTTGCAATTCTGAGATTCTGCGGAAGTCAAATGTGATACAAGATTATCTAACAATAATGATGCTATACCATTTCGTCTATATGTTTTAATAACTCCTAAACTCAAAATATATCCAACTTGAGTAAATTTTCCAGCAGATGGTGACACTACTTCTCTTTCCTAGACAATAATGACTTGATAAATGAGATTAAATTACAACTAACTACTTACTAATTAACACAAATATCAATATAAATTCTAAAGTATAAAAATCATAATTGATTAAATATAACGACAATAATTAAAGGCATTGCAATTTTTAATTTATAATAAATATTAAAAATACAAAAATTGTATATAACAAAGTTTTAATCCTATACACATTCAATAAATTTTTTCATTAAATAAATTATTTTGATTTGAATTTTAAATGCATGTTTATGCTTCATTATCTCTTTAGTATCCAAGTTACAATAAAAACTTGATTAGACAATAGCCATACTAATAATATTTATAAATATTTTAATTTCCAGTAATATACAGATATATAGATATTATTAAATACAATATTATAGAAATTCAATATAAATCTAATATAAATGACTTTGAATTTTTTGGGGATTTTCTTATTTCCGTAATAAAAAGCAGTGACTTGAGTTATTTCTTCTACAAAAAAAAAATTATCATCAAATAAAAGTATGTTGAGTTTTAACACAAAATAAAGAAATAATAGTCTGTTTAACATAAATTGTGTATGCTTTTGGTAACAAATTTAATCTAGTTTATACTTTATTTATAAATTTACAATTAGTTTACTTAATGTGATGGGAAATATTACAGAAATTTTCAAAAAATTGTGAAAACTATATTTTAGACAGAATTGAATTTGATTATTTTGATGATTAATAATACATAAAATATAGAGACACGAATATTTTGTCTGTTCACATAGATATTTAAGTATTTTGTCAATAATCATCCAAAATATAGCTAAGTAATATGGAAATTTGTTTCATAGCACTACAAGTCTATATTTAAAATCTTTTGTTGCATATTTTTCATTTTTTCATTTATAGTTGCATATTTGACCTTTTTTTATATAAAAGTGTAAGTTTAATGAATAATTTATAAAAAAAACATAATTATAAATAGATTTTCTGTGCCTAAGATATTTGTTTAATGGTTTTATTTATATTTCAACTAAACACCTAACTGAAGTCAACCGAAACGCAGTGGACTTGATTTCGCCACTGTCGTAGAACGTGTTACGTTTAGGTTCACTAGTTTGTTTTCCTCGTAGATCACTCGCATTGTTTAAAAATATAAGAAAACAAGGTGACAAATGAAATTATTAATTACTATAAGTTTTTTTTTATAATAAATAATATTTAAGATATAATATCTAGTTATTAAAATATAATTTTGTGATAACTAATTGAGTTTTGACTGAATATACTTAAAATTGTTTTTGAGTGTTCACATAAGTAGTTTACATGGTAAAATTTTGGAACGGATTGGAGGATTTTCTGACTAAGTATTGAGCTTTGAAATTTTTCCAAAAATGTTTAATAAGGAGAAACGTCCAGATTCAAAATTCCCACTTTTTAAATTTTTTTTTGATTTTTGACTGTTATTTAAATGAAAAAAAAATTCATAAAACATTAAATGATAATTTTACCTTAGGAGATAATTTTATATAAAGTTTTATTTCAGCTACAATAATTCCAACAATAGCAGATTTGTGTACAGCAGCTAAAGAATAAAACTTTGGATTTGATGTAATGTCTTCATACCATGATCTTGGATATTCAACAGGAAAACAATCCACACATAAAGCATTCACCTGTTAGAAAAATAGTAATAGATAATAAAATTAGCTATTTGGCTTAGCGTATATTACTAATAACATGTTATGTTAATAATGTATAAGTTCACACAAATTATAATGCAATTTATAATAATAATAATATTATAATATGTTTAAACATAAACATGGGCAAAAATTATATCCT
Organism: Eriosoma lanigerum; assembly: GCA_013282895.1. Lineage (NCBI taxonomy): Eukaryota > Metazoa > Arthropoda > Insecta > Hemiptera > Aphididae > Eriosoma > Eriosoma lanigerum. The sequence continues at coordinate 54,444,134 of CM023358.1, forward strand.
AAAATCTTTTCTAGCTTTACATTTATTTATTTTGCACTGTAATGCTATAACCGGTTTCTGGTTTGATTTATATAGCCCAAAAATATACAATTTCAATTTATGAACATGATAATTTACAATTCAGGTAATTCAAAATTACTTCATTAATATCTTGTGGACACAAAAATCTCAAATGTAAACTTGAAAGGTCGTATAAACCTATAGGTTTGATTTGTTGTACTGGTGTAGTTTTCTCCAGATACCTAAAACAAATATTACATATATAATATTACTATTTATTACTAATTTTTAAAATAAAAAAAACTTTTAAGTTGTTTATAATAAAACACTTACCAATTAAAAGTGTCCATTCAGAAGACTAAATAATCCCATAGGTATCGCAGAAAGATGAATATAAATATTAAATTGGCTACCTGTCTACCACTCTCAATTGGAACATTATATTATATTAACATTTACTACATTATTTTTTTTATAATTATTTTAACTAGCATATTAAATTTTTGATATTATACCTATCTCATCAATAATTTATTTATCTATCTTTAAAGAAAAATTACGGAATATTAAAATAGTAATTAATAAAAAATAAAAAATAAAAAATTGCAAGTAAATACTTAAATGTCTAGATTTAGTGTTTACCATTTTAATTTTAATTTTTTAATATCAATTTATTATCACATGATTCTAGATTTTACATTGGTCCTCAAAATATTGTAATATTAATCTACAGATAATGAACCATAAAGCCATGGAGTAATAGCCAAGAATATAATATGAAATATCATTAAATAATTAATTATAATAATTATTCTATGGCACGAATTTAGATATATATTATTTTAATTCGTGATCCGTGATCTATGGTAATCACAGATATATAATAATACTCTATAATTCTCTATTTTTATAGTATTCTAGTACTCTATGTAATAAATAAAAACATCATTCTATATATAGTAGCACCACAGATTATGAAACTATAGAAATATGAACAAACTCTTATTTATTGACATTTATATCACAACTTTATCGTGATTTATACACAAATATACATAACAAAGAATAAACTATTACTATACATAATAAATTATTATGTACCTATTTTCGTGAATTTATATATTATCTGATAAATTTCATCTATTCTGTGATATTAGTATTATCTACGGACGTATGTATACAAGTCCGTGGTATTATCCAAGGTCAAGTAATACTATAAATATTATTTGAACAATGGTATTATCCAATGTCTATGACACATTATAATTTGACCATAGATAATATATATTATCTATGCATTTGACACCTATCACGGTTGTAGATAGGATAGTTGCAGATCGAGTTATACAAATGCGTTTTACTATAGTTCTTATCAAATACGTGAAAAGGTCACGTTATAACGCCATCTAGGTTATAAATCATTACATTTTTAATTATATTAATCATTATAATTGTTGTATCTATTGACTATTTCTATTAATTAAACATACATGTATGTATTTAAATCATTGTGGATATACATAGTCATATTATACAAATTACCAATTAGTCTATGCCCAATAATTACCAAATGGTTACAAATAACTAAGTCTTATAAACTTTATATTTCAGTTATTTCAATAAATCCCCTATACATATATATATATATATATATATATTATGTATTACATATTAACATGTTTACACAGCTTTTAAATGAACTTATTTTTTAACAAAAATATAATAAAGTTTAAATAAGTATGTATAGATCACGGTTATTAGATATATTTGATATAATATTATATCTATCTACCGTGGGTATAGATAAGTATGTCCTATAACGATATACACATACCAAGGAGTATTTATTATTTATCACTATGTATGTTTATAACCGTTATTAAATACTATAAGCCATGACTAAATATAAAACGATAGTTTATAGTATTTGCTGTTATTAAATCATATTAACTCATTATATTTCATAGAAGAAAATAGAGATATAAGTTATTATCACAGTTCAAGTTCAAGATGGATGTATGATGTATCTACCTTAGTACCTTGGCATGTCTATCTATATTCGGTTATACAAGCTACAACCACAGATTATATGAAACAACCGTATTTATTAGGTATAGTCCATGTATACTGTTCTACGCCCAACAATCCTACACCCACGGTTAATAGATATATATACATATTAACCGCGTCCTACACCTAAATCTCGTTTTTTCACACCATCTAGTCTTTAAATTATATTTCATAATAATTAATAATCATAGATAAGTATATTTATATATATCTATATATTAAAATATTTTATAAAAGTAAAATTAATACAAACTTATCAGTTATGGATTTTACACATAGATGGTGCTACACACATAACATACCATTTTACCATCACTTTAAAATTAAAACCACTGTTTGAGATATACCTAGATCTCTAGCTATACCAAATACTATAAACGATATCGGGGGATGCGAAATTTTAAAACGTGTCATGGATGCATTTTTAACCTTCCACATTACCTCAATGATATCACGATATCAGTAGTTTTATGATAATATTCCAAGTCATATGACACTTAAATATTAAAAATTGAAATGTTACTTTATGTAAATACGTATTAGTTTTTAGTTTATTACCAAGATAGATAAATTAAAATAAACACAAATAAATATTATAGTAAATAAAAATACTATTAGTAAATAAATAATATTGTAAATATGTAATTCATTAAAAACGTTAAAAATCAAAATTATTGTTTAATTTCAAATATTTACGTTTTTTTTAATTTCTTATTTTTAGAAAGATTATATTGATTAAATGAGTGCATTTTTTTACATAATAATTAATGCTGGTCCTGAAGGCGCTAATATAGGCAACTTTATAACAATTTCGAGGGGCATTGATAATAAATAGTTCTCTACTTGTTTTGTACGTACTGTCCCGTATTATAGTTTATAGTATTTGGCTATATCAAACAATTATTTACATCAATCCGAAAATTGACAAAAATTACATATCAGCAATTCAGCATTCCTATCAGTTTCTACCATTACACCATAGATTTGTACTTCAATATATACATTTTTTAAAAGTATTAACCACAAACTAAGTAAAATAAATTTATTATAGTTAATTGGTTTATGTTGTTAGGTTAGTATAATAATAAAGTGTACATTTGTATTTTGTGGTATATAAGTATATAACAACAATACCAAAGTTGAAAGGATCTTATAGAAATAACATTTTAAAGTTAAAGTAGAAAAGAAAAAAATATAGTCGCATATGAATAATAACAGCAGGAGATGAATTAGAAAAAAATAAGACAAGAATTAGGAGAGAGAGGGGTCGCATACTTGAGAATTATAAATTATTATTGCAAAAGAAAAAAATTAAATATTAGTATAAGACGAATTACAAAAGCATGAAGAGAATGGGATTTTAAACTAATATAGTAAATAAAAAATAGAAAGATGTTTATTATCATTTGGGACAAAATATAGGAACTAGGGTCAAGATTAAGAGGTTTGTAGTATTTAAAAGAAGAAATTTAAAATCAGTGAAGTAATAAATAATTCAAATTGTATCAGAACAATTTACAAATATTTAAAGGTAAGTAATATTTTATGGGCATAGAAACTATACAAATATTTATATATATAATTTATTAATTTATAAATACCTTTTATTTTTTCATACAAATATGTGTTACTAATGTTACTATACTATATATTTATATAGGTTAATTCACTTTTGTAAAATTGTTATAAATAATATTAATGTTATTAATAATTAAGTAGGTATTTTTTTAAAGTGATAATTAAAACACAATCGACAGATTATTAATAAATCATTTGTATTATTACTTTTATGTTCTCTCCATAAATTACAATGATAAATTTATTTTTATAGATATAAATAGGAGAGCTGTTTACATTATGGAGGGTCAAGATAATATTGAACCTAAAGCACCAATTATACAAATAAACACATCAATAAAATACTGTGATAATGTGGGAAATAATAGTACTGACACAAAGGAATTTTTAAATGAGTAGAACATTTAAAACGTTTTTACATTTTGATTTTTATATTTTATGTATTTATGTAGAAAGCGAAGCAATTATCTAAGTTGGGATGATTTTTTTATGGCCACAGCATTTATGGTTGCTAAACGTAGTAAAGATCCTGTAACTCAAGTAGGTGCTTGTATTGTTTCCCCCGACAAAAAAATTGTAGGCACAGGATATAATGGAATGCCTATTGGATGCAATGATGATGATTTTCCCTGGGGTAAAAATAATCCATCCAAACTGGAGAACAAATATCTCTACGGTAATATAGTATAGTAATAAATTATAATTATTTTATATGAAATAAAAATATACATAAATGTATGCAATAAACTTTAATTAAATGATTTCAGTATGCCATGCTGAGATGAATGCTGTACTAAATAAGAATTCAGCAGATGTAAGAAATTGTACAATGTATGTTGCACTTTTTCCATGTAATGAATGTGCTAAAATAATTATTCAATCCGGTATCAAAGAAGTAGTTTATTTGTCAGATAAATATAGCTACAAACTTGAGATGATTGCTGCTAAAAGAATGTTTAATGCGTCTGGTATAACATACAGACAACATACTCCATCTAATCAATATTTGGTACTTGATTTTACAGAAATTAATTCCAATATGACGCAAATGCCAAATACTCCAGATAAATCAAATAAAAGTTAATGTGTACTTCATTTAAGTAAAATTTTATAAGTTTTTAATTTGTATAACTAAAATTAATTTATAATGTTAAATATTTATCTTACAATGAAAAACTAATAATACAGATTTAGATTATGTTTCTTAAATATATTATAAGTGCATACACAATCTTTTAAGAATATATAGTGAATTTATTTGTATTAATTTTGAATCGACTTGAACATTAAAACATTAAAACAAATTCTACATTTTCAAAAACTATAAGTAGTATTATATGTAACAAAATAAAAAAAAATAAAATTTAATTTTTAATTATTTATAAAAATAATTGGATTTAAACTTCAATTGATTATAAAACAAATATTCATTTTGAAAAACAAGTGTAAACTTTAAGGATTATAATAATATCTGACATAGTAATAATATAATATAAGCAGGCACATTTTTTAATAAATTTTATGTGAAAAATAAATTTAAATTTTGAAAAAAACAATAATAATTAATATCACATGTATAAAAGTAATATCTTAATAATAAAAACATATATTTTAGAGAGATAAATAAGACCATCAATGTAACAAATAATTAACTGACTTGCCACTGAAACAAAAACATTAAATTTCATAAAATATTAAAATGTAATTTCACAAACTGTCATAAAAAAGGAGTTATTATTGTTTTCTTTATTTTTAAAATTTACATATCCCAAAATCTCAAAAAAATACTATATTAAATAGTGCATAACCTAACCTATGAAAAGAAATGATATAGCTTTTATAGTTTGTTAAATTAATATCAATACTTGAAATGGACTGGAACCTCAACTACTATTTTCAAACATCTTACCGTACCTATTCTATTTTTTGTTAATAGGACGTACGGGATGGTTAATCACTCCATTTTTTTTTTTATTTTAAAAATGAACAAGATACTTGAAAATTGAAATTGTATCTAAATTTCTTATCATTATATTTGTAATTAAGTAAAAAAAAATATTTTGATGATCTATGAACATTTATCATTATAATCATTGGAATATTATTACAGCATCCACAAATACTTTAGCTTAGTAATATTTTATTTTTAAATTGATTATGATATACAGCTATGAATTACATAAATACAGCTATAAGATTTGTGATGAAAATTGTATTATAAATAAATAAATACATTTTTATACAAAAAAGTAGAAAAAGGCTGAGGCAAAATTATAATTATCATGTCATAATAAAGTAAAAAAGGATCCAATCCTGTCCTATACCTAACCTGATATGCTCACTTTTCAATAATTAATAGGGTCCCCCTTACTTTTTTTTATCCAATTAGAACACTGATTAATATAAATTCATAATAATAAGATCAAAAATAATTTATATATATTAATACATGTTATACTTAAGTTAAATTATTTATAAGAGTATAGTTTATATTAATTTTGTTTTTAAAATCAGTCATTTAATTTACTTTTGTAGAAAATTTTAATTGGAAGAAAAAATAGATTTATAATACCTTCAAACCAGTACTTGTTCCCATATTAGCTGGTGAATCAGTTTCATTATCACGCTTTTTTTGTTGCATTCGCTTGACACGTTCTGGATTCTTAATACCTCTACTTTCTTGTTGTCTTAAACGAGCTTCAGCAGCTGCAGCTTGTTGCTCTCGGGAAACTGCCTGTACATAAATATTAAATAGGCATGAATTTGTTCACAAAAAAAAATTAGTATATTATTTACCACATCTAATCTAGTCGATTCTTCAGAATTACCACAACAACACAACAATTTGTAAATATTCCAACCCATGTTTCAAAAAAATTTTGAATTATTAATTTTTATATAGAATTAGGTATTATGTGTAATGTAAATTATGATTTTATGTTAGTTATCTCTTCATCTTTATAGTAATTATGTCTTAAACAATACTACTAACAAGTAATTATTAAAACAAAATGATTAATGATAAATAAATAATTATTTTATTGAAAAATACTACTTTATTATTATATACAAATAAATATATAATACCATTGATTGTAGGATAGAATTATTTTCTAGTGTATTCTACAATCAACGCTATTACCTATTATATTAGATAATGAATTTCTTATCTTAAATTATTAATCAGGTTAGTTGGTTATTCTTATCACTTAGTTTTTTGCTATGCCACAAATTTTATCAAACAATCGGTTTTAAAATTATAGACTAGAGATGGGCAAAAAGTTTGAAACATCGATGTTCCGATGTATCTACATTTGAAATATCGATGTTTGTGATAGATATTTTCGACAAAAACATCGATGTTTAAAAATATCAATATTTCCCTCAATAAGTTATTAATAATACTAAAGAAGTTTTCAAATCTAAAATTTAAAATGTTTAAATAAATACATTATTTAAACATTGGACTTCGGAGTAAAAAATCGATAAATCGCAAAAAAACATCGATGTATTTTGCCCGTCTCTATTATAGACCACTTACATAACCGGGCTAATTAGTAATTATTACTTATATCAGTCTTGTAAAGTATTTGAATACTAGTATTTAAATATATTTTTTTAAAAGTACTTTTTTAGTATTTTTAATACATTTTAAAAGTATTTTATACGAAAAAAAAAAATACTTGTATTAAAATAAGCACCGATAAAAAATTTTTCTTTACATTTTATTTTTATACGTTATAAAATTAAGCTACTATGAAAAATTCATAATTTTTGCATATTTCCTTGCTATTTTTTAGCAATGTACATTGTAATCTACATCAGGACTGAAAGTTATAAAAATAATAAGTATTTTTCATGTAAAGTAACTATAAGTTATATTCAATTGGGTAAACTTAGTAGATATTTTTTATTTTTTTAAACACTAGTTAAAATATTTAATATTAACGAGAGTATTTTCATTAAAATACTTTTTTTTGAAGTATTTTAAAAGTATTTAGAATACAAATTTATTTCAATTTAAATATTAGTATTAAAATACTTTTTCAAAAGTATTTTTTACAAGACTGGAAGTATATATAAATATATATTACCATGGAATATGTATAGATCATAGATGGAATATCTTTGATTATCTTATATTATAAGTCTATGAGTATATATAATCAATGGTTTTATGCATAGACGTATACATCGTTGTCTAAATATATGGTTTATGCTTCGATTAATCTATAGTTATTAAACTATAGAACATATATTCCATGGCTAAATAATAATAAAAATGTTTTTGAAAATTGTATAATTGGGCCTTAAATCGTGTATACAATGTGACCGTAATGACAGAAAAATACTATTGCACTTTTATTATTGTTTGATTCACCTGGGTGAATGATAGAGTATTACAATATCAAACAGCTGTTTCCGTTTCATATCGTTGACCTTTCCGTATTACATACGTACTCTACGATATAATTTATATTCTGTATTTCTATCGTCTTTATAAGTTTTTACAAAATCTAATTTGATTTGTAGTGACGGTATCCAATCAAAGTATAAACTAATACATTATATTTAATAATGTTGTCCAGGATAGCTTTACGTTCAGGTGAGTAATACTTACTTTACAAATTATAATTATGTTGTTTTAAATGTGGTTTTTCCAGAACTCTTTCGAGTAGCACCATTGTGCGCTAGTATACGTTCCGTACAAACCAAGCCAGCGGTCACTAGTACCAATCAATCAATTATTGTACCAGGATTTCCAAAACCCAATGGCCAATCACAACCAAATCCATACGACGGGCCAGAACGAGATTTGGTAAATTTTCCCAGGTTGGTAAGGTTAGAAGAGCCGTCCAAAACAAGGTATTTGTTTGTACCAGAAGAATGGTTTGAATTATTTTACAAAAAGACTGGAGTCACAGGTACCTACTACAAATATATTTAATATGGTTCATTTTATTATAATTACGATTAACAAATCTTATACACAAGACCCTTGACATGTAACTAAAAAACAATTATAAATGCAATATGTTTCACATACAATAATACAGTTATATTAAATATCTAATATATCGAAGTTTAAAAATTTCATTTTACCTGTTCGTTCTTACATTACTTCAGTTAATATTGTATTAAAATATTTTACAGTGTATTTTACATTAAAATTACCTTTTAATGTGTATTGTATTTAATCTTAATTACTTTGTAGGTAATATATTTAATCTAAAATTACTTTGTGGTAAATTAATTAGTTTCTATAAGTTGTCTAAAATTTATCAGAAAATATTAACGGTTTGTAGGCCAATTGGCGTAAACACCAAAAACCAAATTACTCAGGAGAGCTCAAAAACTGTTTATGTATGATGTTACTTGTTCAAAATTTATTTACCATTTATTTTTTAAATATACCATATATTTAATAGGTATCATTTATAAAAATTATTTTTTGTAAGTTTTTTTACTTAAAAAAGTTACTCAAAACAACAACAAAAACATATACTAAACTATTACTATTTTAAAACAACACGAAAACAATAAAAAAAAAGTTATAAAAACATAAACATGTAAAATACTATAATTTATAAAAAATAATTATTAATAATCAAATAATAGACGAGTCGTAAACACCATTAGTGTTTTCTTATAAAACCGAGGGAAAGCATATAAATGGTGGTAGTGATAATAATGAAAAACAAAAATTTCTCATTTTCACAGGGTGTCGCACCAATTTAGTGTCGTTTACGGCCAAATTATTTACAACACTAAAATTTTTGACGCTTACAAAAAACACTTGAACATCAAAAAAATAAATTATTTTTATAATATCAATACCAGAGTGCTTTCTATCTATGTGTTTCATATACCCGAAAATGGCAAAAAGTGAATTTCGAAAAAGTGGTCGCTTATGCTAATTAGCTTGCAAACCGTCAATATGTTTGAGTCTTTATGGTACTAAAATTTATGGCAAGTAAAAATATCATGCCTTAATCATTATTATTTATGAAATTATGAAGACATATTTATTTAATTGATTAGATTAGAAAAATTTTAATTTGATAGTTTGAAAATGCTCTCATTTGGTCAATAATGCAATTAGGTTATATGTTGATGTATTAAAGTAATTTTAAAAAATTCAATGAATCCGAATGTGATAAAAACAATATGGGTTCTCATTTAAAAAAATAAAGTCGTGTTGTACATGCACAGAATACATGAGTTAAAAATTTTATTATAAGACAGAAAAATTAATAGTTTAGTTTTCTAGTTTCATGTTCTACTAACAAAATTAAAAAATATTATGCACAAGATCCTGAGATATTTAGTTTCCCTGTTTTCGTAGACACTCGGTATATTGAATCAGCTTACAAATATTATTTGTTTTATTCATAATAATTATTCAATATAAAATTAACTTAATCAATAATCATTGTATAGTGATTTAACTAACTAATAAAGTAATAAATAATACTAAATAATATAAAACCTACATAAAATTTATTTTGATTCTATGTTCCATTCTTTATTCCTTTTTGCAGTACCAATTATGTATCAAATGAACCAATAAATGTTTAATAAAAAATACCAGTTTTTTTTTTTTTTGTATTATATATTATGTTATTAGTATTTAACTGTAATATTTTATTTCATTTGTCTATACTCTTTTTATTCATAACTAGAATTTATGTTGTCCAAGGGCCAGTCCCGTGTAACAATAAAAATTAAATTAAAAGGGGTAGTTATGAAACTATAGTTTTAATTAATAAGTTTATTAATTTAATTGTGTTCTTAGGTCCATATGTTTTTGCTGCTGGTATTACGACTTATTTATTGAGTAAAGAAATCTGGGTTGTCGAACATGAGTTCCCTTATGTGTTAGCTACAGTCGGTTTGTTTTATTTAGGATGGAAAAAAGCAGCAAAACCTTTATCGGCTTTCCTAGATAAAGAAATTGATGTATGCAATTGTATTTATTATAATTATATTGAAGGTAATCAAAATTTAATATAACTTATTTATTTAGGATTATGAAGCAGATTGTAATGCTGGTCGAAAAAGTGAAGTTGATAATTTAAAAGCGACTATTGAAGGCCAAAAAGTAGAAGTATGGAGAACTGAAGCCCAGAAAGAAATAATTCAAGCCAAACGAGAGAATATAGCTATTCAGTTAGAAACTATTTACCGTGAACGAGCTCTACAAGTTTACAACCAGGTATATTAATTATATTAATGTACAAGTGTATAATATATTTTAACCTTATTTTATTTATTTTAGGTGAAAAGACGCTTAGATTATCAATTGGAATTGGCTAACTTGACTCGTGTTGTACAACAAAGACACATGGTTAATTGGATTATTGAAAATGTTCTTAAATCTCTAACTAATGAACAAGAAAAGCAGAGTTTCAAGAAATGTATGACAGATTTACAAGCATTAGCTACAAAAGTATAAATGTATTTTCAGTTCCATTTCATAGAATTAATATTGTTGATTGGTATAATTAATCTAAACATATTTGTATTCTTTAAAATACTCTTATAAAAGTAGACACATGTTTTTAATGAAATAAAATAATACTGTATCCATATTATTTTATATTATATATTATTATACTCAATACTCATTAAGGCTTCAGCAATGTTTTACATACATATTATAATTATTATATATATTATCTATTGAAATATAATGAGACCACAAAATTCCATTTTACTATCGTGAATCAATTTGTTAATATTTATGAATAATACATAAATATAATAATTATATATACAACAGGAAAATATTGAATACTAATCTGTTTCATACTATTACATAGGATTAGTTTCTGAAAAAATTTCCCATTACCAAATTAATGTAATCTAATACTTTGTTCCACATGACATGTGTAAGCCTAAGATTAACTAAACAATAGGCAGTACATCTTCAAACAATTTTTGAATAATAACCTCTTAATCAACTTGCATCAAAGCATATTGCATACTGCAATAAATAATGAAATTAATATTATCCTATAAACAATATTTGTTATAAACATCATAATTTTGTTAACTATTTTATATTATATTTGTATAAATTGCCTAGACATAATATAAAATAACATTAAAATTTAATACATTTACCATGTGGTACAAGAAATTCTATAGAATGCCTACATTCAACATCTTGAAGGGAAACATATATAGTAGTAATTTACTATAGTATTAAATTTTAAAAAATAATTTAAGTACCTATAGTAAATGTTCTTTGAAAAAATAACAATTTGTAGTCAATGTATCATATTTATATTACTAAAATTTAATGGATAGTATTAATTTTAATGATTGAAATTTAAAAATAATAATAATTGATTAAATCATTTTTTCTAATATAATTGTAATTAAGTATTACTATTAATATAATATAAACAGAAAAATATACCTTTGAAATTAAAAAAATATTTACATTTTAATTTAATATTTATATCATTTTTAAATGTTTAATATTTATAACAATAATCTTATCTTTTATTAATAACTTAAGTCATAATTTATAAAATAATATCTGTAAAAAATAATTTTATATTGATTGTTTAATATATTGTATTTTGATTTGTTTACATGAATACACATTGTGTTACACAATATACAATGCGTCCCATAAGTTTTAAGACTAAAGCTACAGAACAACAATAAAGTGCAAATTTTTTTTCAAAATAGCTTCCATTACATTCAATACACCAATTGGCACGTTCTTCCAGCTTTTCCATAACCCGTGAAAATCTTCTTTTGGAATCTTGTTTAATTTGCTCGTCACAGACTCTTGAATTTCTTCAATTGAAGAAAAATTGTCTACTTTCAATTTCATCTTCAGCTTTGGAAATAAAAAATAGTCGGGTGGACTCAAATCTGACGAGTATGAGGGATGGCTGAGGACTGGAACCATATTTCTGTCAAAAAACTGAGTGTTGATCCCCATGGTGTGAGCGGGTGCATTGTCGTGCAGTGGGAAAAATGATCGATCTTTCCACAAGTTCGGCCTAACACGCACAATTCTTTTACAGAGGCGGTCCAGCAGAGTTTGACAAAATGTTCCATTAATTATAGTTTCCTGAGGAAACTCTATGCATAATTCCTTAGGAATCAAAAAAAAAAAAATGAACAACATCGTCTTGACTTTCGATTTCTGAAAACGCAATTTCGTCGGTCGCCGTCTCGTTTTCAGTCAATTCTCTTTTCAACCAAAAATAGTTATACCAAGGAAACACAATAGCACGAGATATTACAGAGTCACCATAAGCAATTTTTAACATTTCAAAGGTTTCCATTAAGCATTAACCGACTTTAAAACAGAATTTTTACTATATTGAAATTATTATGACCACGTGCGCATACAACACTTCATGTTAACTGACACTGAACTGTCAATAACCTATAACCCTTAGTTGTAGATGCACAGTCTTAAAACTTATGGGACACACTGTACACTCTCAGTAGTATCAAACTCCATATTAAGGTTAGGCAATAACCCAACCAATATTTGCCAAAAAAGAGACTATTTTTTTTTCTAACATAACTGCATAATATTCACATATCTTGTTAAGTATCAAGGGGTTTAGATTTGAACTACTAGAAAAAAAAAATTAGTATTGAATTAGTATATATAGACTAATATTCTATTGAATTGATAAATGAGTAACCTAATTAGTTTTTCAAACTATTCGATTAAAAATTAGACTACTAATAGTTAGACCATAGGTTCAAATTTTATATTTGGAAAAGATTTTTTTTTTTTAACAGTTTATGATGGGTATTGGTCCATACACGATATGGTACGGGAGATTTTGGAGGGCTAGATCTCTCCAAGACCCTCCCCAGGGCTGTGCTAAAGGGGGGAGCGCAAAAGAAACAAGGGCCCTAGGACGCCAACATTTGTGAAAAGTTTAGGGGCGCTTATTATAATGTCTATTTTTTTTGTATACCCATTTTATTTACTTCATGATGATTGACGTATTTGTTATTGCCTATTGTATAAATACGATATATTTTATTTTTATATTCTATACCATATACCTACCTATTTTAAAAATAATTGTTAGAGCCCTGCAACACTATGCGTTTTGGCGGGTCCCGGTTCAATAGATGTGTTTTGACAGAACGATATTGACTATGCCACATTATGCGTTTTTGTTATTAAAAACGTTCCCGCTGTTGCTTATTTGTCTAGTTTCCAAATTCAATAAATACCAGATATATTCATCAATCGTAACGTATCTCAACGTACCTATTTTAACATAAAAATGTATAAATTTTTATTTTATACATAGACATTTAATTTTTGTATTTCATAAATACAAATAATGAATATGTAGTAAATTATTACATAAACTTACTTGTATTACTTATATTACCATAAGTTTATTGCACGTATGTGTTTAAAATAATGGCCAATAATGCGTCTCGTGGTTAGATTAGAGTAGATGAATGTACCTAACGTGTGAGTGCAGCGCTCACAGTTTAGCAATAGCTAATATAGGTTTACCAACGACAGGTTAAATATAAACATTAAATTTATACGTATATATAATATTGCAATAATAAATTGTAATTACTAATTATTATCTATGTACTATAATAATAAAATAATGAAAAATAATAATTTCATATAAATTTAATGAAAACGCATGTTTCGTTCAGTCGACGACAGGAATCGACCAGTCCCGCTAAAACGCACTAGTGTGACATCCATAATTAGAAACAATGCAAGTTGTTGCGGAATGCGTTTTACCGGGACCTGCCAAAACGCATAATGTGGCAGGGCTCTTATTGCCTTTATACGATTTCGTAAATATGGGGTGCGTTCGTCTTGGACGCTTAAACGCTTACGGTGCTCACGCTCACAATGAACATATTTTACGTTCGTTTTGTAACTAACGCTCACGCTTTTATGCCAACATGAACGTAGAAACAGCTTACTGTACGTTTGATTGATAAGGTTATCAGAAAACATAATTTTCAATTTGTCTGACTGTTTGCACTTTTGCAACAACTTTTTTAATAATTTTTAATTAAATAACTATATAATAAACAATAATAGAAATAAATAATAATGCATAGCCAACAACAGGTAATTGGTGTAAATGTATAGTAATAAATATTATTATAAATTTATATTTTATTACAGAATACAGCTATACTGGTAATATAGGCATGCCCATGGGCACTACCTGCCAGATCAGAGAAATTTTTTTCTGACGTTTTTAATATCAATATAAGGAGGCTTTGCTCCCACGTTTTTATTCATATAGTGCATAAATTATTTTTAGGGGGACTAATAAGATATTTGGGAGGTTTCAGTCATCCAAGCCTTTTAGGATCCATGGCTTGGAGGACTTAGCCCCCCAATATTTTATAGAGAAGATAACACAAAAGTAAAAAATAAGAAATATATATAAAATATATACAATCCACTTTACAACAAATATAATTTTTATTTCATTAACATAAGGCAATAATCAATAATTATGTTCTTGATGGAATTATAATAAAAGATTATTATATTAAAATATATTAACATATAATAATATGACAAGAAGAGTTAAATTTTTTGAATTAATTAGTTTAACAAATTATTAAAGTATTAAGTGTATAAGATATATATATATATATATATATATATGCATGTATATTTTGTTAGATTTAAGATTTAAGTATTGAGCCTGTAGTCTCCCAGAAAATTTGTCTCAGTTCCGCCTAAGCTAAGGTTTTCCTCAGGCATACTCAATCGTGTGGTGAGTAAAACAAAAGGTGCACTAACTGCGAAAAATGTCTAGACAGGCCTATAGGTAATATTAATTATAGTTATAATCAATGAATAAACAATTTAATGTAACGATCATAAATTTTAAAAACAATTTTTAGTGTTTTTACGGAGTTATCACGACGCTCACACTGCCTTACCTCGATAGAAAAATCGTTTGTGAGCGCCAATTAATGACGTAACAGCTATTGATAACGACGTCACGGTTGTAGTATGAGCGTTTAGATGCGCCAAAACGAACGGCACTTGAGCGCTATTAGACGCTTAAAGCGTCTAAGACGAATGCACCCAATCTCTCTGTGATACGACTGATATTATTATATTTTATTGTTTTAAAATTATATGCGTTACCTTCTAAACATTTTTTTCTATTTACAATGGGTAAAGAAGAAATGAAATTTCAGGAGGGGGGACCATCCCGAATTGAGGAGCACCAAATATAGTTGCCCTAGGGCGTAAATTAAAGTAGTACGGCACTGCCCCCCTTATTTCCGCCTATAAGTTAAACCAAGTTTAAAATATAATATTGTTTAAGTTAAGTTGATCTAATAATTATAATTTCTAATACATGATAGAAAACATTAAAATTAAATCACTATTATATTTAGATCAAGTTCAAAAATAATTTCTATATAGTATATAATTGTTGAGATGTTTGCTAAATTTTAAAATTGTTCAACTACTTTTTAAAAACGTTGACGTTACTATACCTTCTTAAATTAATAGTTGAATTTTTTAATGTTACGCATATATTTAAATAAATATTATAATAATAATTAATATTTTTACATGATAATTCTAAATTAAACTTGAAATACTAATATATATTTTAAGTTAATGAGAAACAGAAACACTAGTTAACATGTTAGCAATGATAAATTATATCATGTAAATAACATTAGATGAGATTAATGAAAAATTATGACCTTGGTATGTTTAATAATATACGATTTTCATTTCCTATTATCTATACATCATGATTTAATTACTATCAAATACTATAATTGTTTATACCTAATATTTATTAGTTCAACTTCTCATATACAGAATGATCATAATTATGTCCTACAAAAATGGTGAGAAACTGAGAATTACATACATTTCAATGCTATTTCCGTTACTTTTGTAACACGAATTTTGATCATTCTGTATATTACCTATTATATATATATTTTTTTTTTCTAATTTTATGATAACTATAATAGTTATATAAGATCCTATAATCTATACGTTATGCCTATACTAATATAATAAATAGATTTAGATTCTAAGTACCTACTTAAGGCTTTTTAGGTATGAGATAGGTCCTAAAATCACAAATTTATTTCTAATTTTCCATTTTCAAATTTCAATTGTTCTTCATCACTCATTCGCTTTTTTTGAATATTTTAAGAAGATGCTTACTCATATGCAATACTAGTTATATCCAGTGGAATATATAACAAAACCACAGGAACAAAAAACTTAAATTAAGACATTTTAGTTAAACCTTAAACCTACAGATCTTATACTTAATATTACGTAATATTACCAACTAAATATAAAGAGTGGAGCATTTTCTAATATCTTTCGCTTTTTGTAAAATGTCATCCAAGATCTAACATTGAACTTATATATATTTAAAATATGAAAATAGTAAAAAACTTGTAATTTTATTATTAAATATTTTACAAAAATCCCATGAGAGTTGTACTATTTAAATTTGCTAATTTAATCTGTAAGTTTAACTCAAATGTCACAATTTATGTTCTATGTGGCTGAGTTTGCTATTTTTTTTTTTTTATGATGAATTAAATGTAGGTACCTACTAAATTCGTTTCTTAATTTTGACTAAATCGAGTTTTTTATGATTTTACATATTTTTTAAAAATATTAAATCATTTGTTTTTATTGTATAATTGGATATAAATATAAAAAAATATAGTTAACTGATAATGTCTCAAATTCTCCATAATGTAATAATATATTTTATATTATAGAATAGAATATAAATATACCATAATACCATGTTCATATTATTATATTATATTTCATGTTTTCATAATATAATAAATAGTCTGTGATTATTACTTATTTCACACACTACCTTATACTTACTGTAGAAGTGTATAGTATAATAGTATAATATAGTATCATATACTGGACTACCTAGTACCTATATAAACAGAGCTTGTGCTAAGAAATTTTTAAAACTACCCAAAATATTATTTGTATGTATGTGGATTAAAAAAATGTATTATTCATTAACGTATAGTAAATGCAACCCAGTAATCAAGTAATCGTAAGTTATTTACACTTATAATTTAACAAAACAATTAACATTTTAAATTTAATATACAGTATTACTATATTTATAATAGGTATCTACTATCTATATACAAATTATTTCGCATTAGTTTTTTTAAATTTAGAACTGCCTATTAGCGCAAGCTCTACTACATGAAAAATGAAAATATATGTAATATATTTCATATGGTCAGCGGCTCGTTTATTGTGATATTACAGTTGTGTGAATTTGTGATATAAGTAAATAGTAGTATATAGATAAGTAATAACCGATAACAAGTGACAATATTTTCAGTCATGATAAAACTAAATGATCATACTATCACAGATTATATGAAACTATATGATACTATAAGTTGTTATATTATGAGTTTAGTGATAGATCAAAAATTCTTTGAAAATTTATTATTTTTCACAATTAATAGAAAATTATATTTAATATAATATTACTTATTACATTTACATTTACGTATTTATATTTATATTACAGTGTTCTACAATGTCAACTAATTTATTATCCATTAACATGGACATCCAGCAGGTAGATAGTGTAATTATTTTATATATTTTATAAAGATCATTTATAACAAAATTGAATATTTGTATTAATTTAATAATTTGGTACTTGGAGGTGTTTACGTTAGCTATATAATTTAAAA
The DNA here is from genome assembly GCA_013282895.1 of Eriosoma lanigerum. Classification (NCBI taxonomy): domain Eukaryota; kingdom Metazoa; phylum Arthropoda; class Insecta; order Hemiptera; family Aphididae; genus Eriosoma; species Eriosoma lanigerum. The sequence goes on from CM023358.1 coordinate 54,462,530, forward strand.
TTATTTATGACGAAATTCCCAATAATTAAAATGTATAAATATAATAGAAATAGGTACCTACTATAGAAAAAAGAAACTATTATAAACAATCTACAACAATTTACTAACTAAACAATTTTTCTAATTACTATTAAAATAATTATTGTACTTGAATAATATAAGATAAAGAATGCTCGATTTATTATTTTATATAAATTGAGTATTGCACCAAATTTGAGACATGATTTCTTACAATTTAAATATAATAATATATAATATTATTATAAGTGTTATTTGAGAAATAAGAACTATACTCGAGTAGAAACTAAAGTTCTGGGCTTAAAACTTTGGACTCATTAAGTGATTATATAATGAACTATTATTTATCTTCTCAATAAATATGGATAATAGTAGGTTAAAGATGATCTGATTTTAAATTACAAAGTCTAATGCTATTAATAATTATGTTATAGTTTTGAAAATACTAACATTTAATGCAGGTATAGATTATAATATAGCTAATTATAATATGTAACATTGTCTAATATAAAACCATTTACATTTCAATTTTTACACTTCGTACTCTTTGTTGTTGAATTTGTCTATATTATTAAAAGCCCTTTTTAAGTTAGTAGTAGTAGTTTAATATGTGTATACTTAATATTTATATATTTTTATTTTTCTGGTTAATTGTTAATAAGCTTTTTAATAAAAGCTCTAATAAATAATAACAATAAAATATTATGAACCAAATTTAGCTGAGTTTGATAATTCAATTATACAAAACACTAATTATACACTACTTATAGTCATTATTTTTTGTTATTAATGTCTAAGTAAAAATAATTAAAAAATATAACAAGTTAAAGCAAAAATATTAATTTATTAAACAATTAAGAAATAATTTCATATAATTTGTTTAAAATTAAAATATTTAGACTCATTTAAATATAAGCTTTGATTCATATTTAAATAGCTGAAAAATTATTATAGTTTTTAGAATAAACAATTCATCACTATTCATTATTTAATATATGACAATTTAATATAACACAACATTTTATATATTGAAATTTATGTATATACTTCATATTAAGTAATTACTATATAAGATAATAATAAAATATGTAATATTTTAATTACAAATTTATAAAAGGATTTATATGTAAAATATATCCACTATATACTACGAGTGGCTTAGAAATAAATGTTAATTTTAAAAATCTGGATAATTTTTAAGTGTATCTATTAATTTATAAAATATTTCATAATATAAACAAATTAATAAAACTTTATTTTTAAATTAAAATAACATGGAAAAAATTGATTTTTACATGTACTACAAGTAGTAATAATTAATAATTTTTTAAAGAGAGGTATTTTGTAGGTATACCTAATATGGTAAAAAGTTTAATATTATATTTGCACACTGTAAATTTTATATCACTGCGGGCTTCGTTGCATAAATGTATGCTGGATTTTGAATCCAATTGAATAAAGCTAAACATTTTGGTGGTGGGGGGACCTCTTAAACCTCTCATGTGTGCGCCACTGTGGAAATAGATCTATACCATGTTGCATAATGAGGGAAAAGAGAAGCCAGGCTTTATAATTTTCCGATAAAAACGTAGGTATAACAGTAGGTGTGCCGAGGCACTATTATAAGGTAAAGGTCCAAAATTTGAAAATCTACGAAATTTAATAATTCTAAAAAATATATATTTTATGCTTTATTTTTCCCTCAAATAAAATCGTATTTTTAAAAATATACTCGTATAATGGGAAGAAAAAATTTATTTATTAAATATATAAAATACATTGTCTATGCAACATATTGTATAAAATATAATATACTTAAAAGGTTATGTCTAACACTCTAACCTAACCTAACGTAATGAGTAATAGGCTACTCTAATTGAAGGTTTAATATATTGCCTAAAAACAACAAATAAAAATATTAAATATTTACAAAATATTGCTATTTTTAACTACTTGTTTCACCGCGAATAATAATAACCTGGATAATAGTATCAAAAACAAAGGTCCCAAAATAATACGTGGGGACCAAATTACTCGAGGCACCACTTGCAATTCAATTTTGCCCACACATATGATAAGAAGTCCGAAAAGATAATTTTTAAAGAATGAACGACCAATGCTTTGGTCCATGTGATTAAAGAGAATTGGCGCTCATCCAAATACCAACGTTACTCGCAGTAGCACACACATGATTTTTTTTCAGAGGTTTTATGCTTATAATAATTTCCTTAAAAGAGTAAATTTGTAGAATATGCAGTAATATGGTAAAAAGATTAATTTTAATTTATTTGTACACTGTAAATTTTACGTCACTGCGGGGCCCGCAATGCTTGCTGGCTTCGTTGCATAAACGTATGATGGATTTTAAATCCAAATTGAATAAAGGTAAACATTTCGGGGGAGGAGTGACTAACTACTCCACTGTGTGCGCCACTGGTTATTACTGGGCACCCAGAGGAAATTTGTAAGTTTTGAAGGGATATTATTATTTCGAGGATAAAGAGCTAAGAGGGAAAATTATTTTATAGAATTAGACAATATAACAAGAAGACAAGATTGAGAATCGAAGACTAAAAAAATATGTCAAAGAAACCAAACTGCATCTGTGAAGACAGAAAAATAAATGTTAAAATTTGTTCCATAATATGTAATATCTTAGTAAAATATATTAATATTATATCATTGATTAATTATAAATCAAAGTTATAATATATTATTCATATTTATACAAAATTACAAACGAATTTATTTTAAAATTTTGTTATAGAAAAAAACAATTCATTAATTTTAAAGTCATAATTATTCATGATTCAATTTTAATCAGACATCAAATAACATTAATTAAAAAAATTATTGTCTAATTTTACAACTTTATTTGTTTAATTTATTTGAAATACACAATATAATATACTATAATAATTTTATAATAAACGTATTTGATGAGTGTAATGTTGTCATGTTAGAATCAAATGAGTAACTCATTAGCAACACTTTCAACTTGGGAAATATTTTTTCATTAATTTAAAAGACCGTGGCTACAGTTTTTTTTGAAATTATTTATAATATTAATTAATAATAGTAATATTTTTTGATTGATTTGATTAATAGTTTTCATTAAATATTTAAATGATAGTTCTAAATTTAGTATTAGTACAACCATTGATTATAGAATAGATAGTCTATTCTAGTCTATTCTATAATAAATGGTACAATTATACCTGAAATAATGGGGGCCAGAAGTAGTCTCTTTTTGTATCCAATTTAAAATGAAAAATTATGTAGATAAATAAACTAATAATAAATAACAAATATTTTGAATAACTAAGTCCTTCTAGCCTTCCTCTGGTTGTGGAGTTGCGTCAATGTTTTCAAAATATTTCTTTTATTACTATATTTTTACTACCTATATATTTCGACGTTTTGTACTTAAAATTGTATATAAATTAATATTGTTATTTACTGATAATTATACACTTCCGATTTTTGTGTAGTATAATATATTGGCATATTGCTTATTGAAGTCCATATTTCTCCTCAAAACATTTCTAAATACGCCACAGCCACGGTAGTGTATTGAAGTGTCAAGTTAGATTACCAAAAATCAATATACCATAAAACTAGAGTTAAATTTTACATGATTAATGTAGAATCTATTAATTATTATATAATATATAAATACATAACGGAGTAAACCAGCCACAATTAAACAAAAAAGCTTAACTAAAACGTGTCATTTCTAATTAACTAAGAACATATGTATTATATTTACCATTCATCTGAGACTACCTTGTTATGTGATAATTATTACCAGCTAGGTAGCATGTTGTTAGAAGAGGAAAAGAAGATGTATAACTGTTAATTTTTATGTTAAAAAAAATACAAATTGCAAACATTTTATAAAGTTATTGTTAGATTTTAGGTAGATTGTAGTTTAGGCGAAACTATACTTGAGGAGGCTAAGACCCCTCACATTTTTCAATAGTCCCCAATATTTAAATGAAAATAACTTAGATAAGTTGGATTATTAAATTATTATAAATTAAAAGTTTTGAAATAGATCTAGTTAACTATAAATAAACAGGGGTGGATAGGACTGTTTAATGTTACCGGAGTTGAATTAAAGGGTCCATCAATGAAGAAAGGGCCACTAAAAAATTAGTGCTTGCATTGACACATTCCGTTATTTACCTATAAAACACCTTTTAACTAATAACTAATACCATTCATATTTTTTTATAAATAAGAACATAAGTCAATTTATTTATAATTAATACATTTTTTTTTCTAATATTTTACTTTGCAATGACAATTTGTTATTTTCAATAAGAATCATTAAGGTATAATTTGGTTGATATTTCTTCACGATTAGGTTTTATTTCACTATTTTCAAACCAAAATATATAGATTTTAGTTACTGAGTGAAGCGAATTTATCGGTTTTAGAATGATGCTTTTTTTTATGTCTGAAGACTCATTTTTGGATAGAAATAATGGTCAGATTAGCTTAAGTAGGGTATACTTTTGGTTGAAAATTGCATATTCTTGGTACTTTATTTATCTCATTTATTTAAATTTCTCAAAATGTTTTCCTTCAGAGAAGAAAAATTACCAAAAAATGACGGAAAAATGGAAAAATTCACTGAAATCATAATTTTGACAAAATTGATAAAGATTTTCATGATAATTAAATTGTTTTAAGTGTTCTCATAGGTAGTTTACTCACGTGGTAAACTTTTGGAATATATTATCAGTATTGGTGCATTATTGAGTTTCGTTCAGAATCGTATTTTCGAATGCAATCATTGCATTCAAATCTTACTTTAATTAGTAACCAAGGACAGTGAGGACCGAAAGTGCGAAGGAAGATGTCCAAAGTCGACCGTTTTTTACAGTTCTTTTTGTTATAAATTATAATAAAATATTAATTTAACTCAAACAAAATGAATTGTTTAGACTGGGGGCCCCACAAGACGAAGACCCACTGGGATAATCCCGATTTCCGATAGGCTTATGCTTATCCGCCTCTGTAAATAAATGTGTTCAACAAAAATTAATGTAATTTTTTTATTATAAATTCATATAATCAATATACTCCGATGACAAATTGTTCCATATTTTATAATTTTTTAGGGACGTACAGAAACTCATTTGTTACGGGAAAAAAATGGTGATAACGAAACCATTTACTTTTACAATCTAAACATTATATTTATATACCTATATTTCTGTGTAGAAAAAATAGCCCCTTTAATTGAGTCTATACTTCTATAGTCATTTATTACAGACCTTTAATAAAATTGATTAATTTTGTTATGTGTAGACATCGGCTATCTGTATTAGATACCAATAAAGAAATTATACCTACTTAAATATTTTATTATGTTCATTTTTAAGGAAGAATATCATTTAAAATACTACTTATATCACTAATATTTTGCTTTACTAACAATTATATATATTAAAAAAACAATTTTAGTTGTTAGTCATTGAAAAAAAACAGATACCTACCTAACTAACTTAACCTTGAATGTTTAAATATATCAATTTAATGAAATAACGAGTAACAACTATCAACAGAAGTTCAAGTAATACAAATTATATAAGTATTTTATTATAAAGTGCTATTTTCGATTTCCGCTTGTGTTTTCTACCAAGGTTTTACAATTATTTTAATAGATAAATAATTTACATTTTTGTTGAGGTATGGTAAAAAGTATACAAAAATTATAAAAACATATTATAATTATATTATAGATAATAGATCCAATGTATTTTAATACATTTTAAACGTCACAAAAATTAGAATTGTATGCAATGACCTAGTTTTTTTCAAATTCATAATTTAATGAATCCAATTAATTTTTTGAACTTTTAATGATAAAGATAAATCAATACATTTTATTTAATATAAACAAATAATGACGACTGGGAACTTAAGTACTTTCAGATTTGAAATGGCCAGTCGAATTACTGAGAAATTCTCGGTGGGTCGGTAAAAAATTTTATAAAACAAATGTTTTAATAAATAATTGAAAATCAAAATATTAATGTTTTGCTCCAATTATATTTCAAAAAAAAAATTTTAATCAGAAAAATTAAACACAATTTAAGTGTTTCCCTTTAATAAATAAAACTTACAGGATTGGCCAGTAAAATATTAAAATCTTTATCCAATCCAGTACTGGTTACTTGGTACTCTACTTCCTACTTAATTGTTTTGATATTTTCACGAAAACTACTTGATTATACTTTTTACTTGATAATATTTTTATTGTCATAATAATGTATAATATATTATATTATGTAACAATAATAATAAATAGTTAAGAATACAGAATTCTTTAACAAATAAACAGATTACCACATACCTATTTGTTTTTAATAATAAATTATTTATAATTTATCTTGTTAAATGTTTACATAAATCTATAATTATTCCATAAATAGTGTTGTTTATTAAATATTTATGTAAATTTAAAGTATAAAATCATATATAATGTATTTATGTGTCATAGTAATTAAAATAGTAAATAATAAATAGTATCAACAAAATATATTTTATACTATTTATATACTAGGTGTGTGTACCCATGCATTTTACCATCTTCAATTTATTTTTAAGTTGTTTGAAATAAACTAATAAAGTGAAAAATAATCAGATTTTAAAATTAAAAAATGACTCAATACCAAAAACAATTCCATCTTGGTTTTTATGATTATACATGCTTTAATTTGCGTAAAAAAGTAAGTAGCACCTACCCATATATAATTGTTTAGGTAGGTAATATAGATTATAAACTATAAGCCTGTATATCGATATTGTACAGGTTAAGTAATAATTAAATATTATTTAAATAAAATAAATTTAAATTATTATTTAATTATTTAATTATTAATTATTATAGTTTTAATTATCTAGTTAAACTACGTTGATATAATGAAAAATAATAGAAATAATTTTAATTACATTTTGCCTGTGTTTAAGTATTCAATTCATGTTTAAGACGCATGTTTGTTATAATTTTATTGCGTAATTAGTTTATGTAGTTGGTTTATATTATATTATGTGGTAACTGAAGTCTGAATTGTTTGTTAATAAATTAGCCGATAATATTACCTTCTTAAAAATCATAGACAGAAAACACTAAAGAGTAAAACGTAAAATATTGAAAGCTTTCGGCCGACACGCTACAATTGCGTTTTGCAGATTAGATAAAGGCTATAGAAATATTATATGAATTAGCTGTATAAAAACTGGTTTTATGAGTGAGGGAAGGCCAGTTTATGTTATGTTCAGAGTGACGGATGTTCGTTTTACGTTGTGTTAGAGTAAAGTAAATATTGTAAAATTGTATTAGAAAAAAAAATGGTCGAGGAAACTAATGTTGGATATTCAGGAATAAACATTTCCACGAATGTTAAGGTAATTATATTTTTCTTAATTATATGTTAATAAATATTGCATTTCAAAGTTATAATTTGTTTTGATTATAGTTTAAAAATTCGCAAAATAATAAGTGTTATTAAGTCACTTAATACTTAATTTAAGTGCCGTGCTGTGATTTGAGATAGTAATGGCAAATGAGGTATAATTAGTAAATACAAATGTTACAAGATATGATGAAATATAATTTAAAACTTGCTATTTGTAACTTAAAATTAATTACATTTTTACATTTTTAAATAATTATACATGATTGATTATTATTTTAATTTAACAAATATAGTTGTATTGATTATGATAATAAAGTGGAGTTAGGTATATTGTTATCAATATAAATTAATTTTATTTATAGTGTTATTTTAGAATTGAATATTATTCAGGTCATTTAATGATATAAAATATCAATTAAATACCTAATAGTTATCATGCAAACAATTAATTTATACATAAATATACATATTTACAGTTACATATTTTAATATGAAAAATAGTATTTTTAATAGGTAAACAATAAATATATAAAAAAATTAAATATGTTGTAATATTTTTATATTAATTAGTATATAAATATATAATATATATATTGACATGTAGGCCATAATTTTTATTGTATGTCAACTATATTATTGATTAATGTTTTTTTTTTTTTACATTTTTAGTATATTATACATTTCTGTTGTATTATTGTAGTTTATGAAATGATTTATAATTTATATAAGCTATACCACAGTAAAAGTTTTACCTATTATTTAAAAGTATTTATGTTTCAAACTTGTATGTATTTTTATTATTATATTAAGCATATATATAAAAAATATGAAAACAAATTAAAATTATATTTAACTGCTAAATAATTAGTAATTAGAATATTATATAATCCATGGTGCTACATATTATCATCTTCCTAACATATTGCATTACTTAAATACATATTAATTTATTTTTATTTTTGTTTTGTTTTAATAGCCAAAAGGACATTCTCGTGTCCCATCTAGTACAGACTTGAAAGAGTTTAAAGAAGTTACTCAACGTGATTCTTTAATACAGCTAGAAAAAGAATTAGTGACCTTATTAAAAACTTCACCTGAGGATAAAAAAGATTTAGCCAAAACACAGTTTACTGCATTTTCACGTTTATTCCAACGGTTTCTTGAAGAATCTGGTCCATCTGTTGATTGGGAGAAAATCGAAAAATTACCTGCTGATGCTGTAAATACATAATATTATTATCTATTAAAATGTTCTAATGTAATTTCAATGACCTAATCTTTAACCTAATTTGATGTAATTTCAATGACTTAATCTTTGACCTAATTTTTGATAATTTTTTGTTTTTATTTAGTATACAGGGTAATTACAGATTCGTGTTACAAAATTAATACAAATTGCATGACAATTCTATAATTTTTGTATTCCCTCATTTTATACCACTCTGTATGTTTAGGTATATATTTTTGATAAGTTCTTTTAATTTATTAAATGATTTTTTTTTTAATTTAATTATAAATAATATAATTTTTTGAATACATAAAACAAATATTTCAAATATAATTTTAAACAATTATTTGATAATTATCTATGTATCAACAATTATATGTAAATCTATGAGAGAGGAGGGTTGGGTGGGTATTTGCACCTCCAGGAAATTTTTCATCATTGGTAAATAATAACAATAATTAGTAATTACATTATGAATGTGTTTTTTTTTTTTAACAACATTTACTAAAGGCTAGTTGGAACCAGTGGTGTGTAGAACATTATTTTTGATTGAGGCTCAAATATCTTTTTACTCTTTTTACCCATCTACCCTTTTCTATAATCTATTCGATCAAAACATTATTTTAGATTAAATTATGTTTTTATATTTTAGGCCATCCACAACCCACCCATCATTTTTTTTTGAGTCAAAAAACATTTATTGCTACGCTTCTGGTTGGAACACTTTATTTGATATAATTAGCAAGTTCTTTTGAAGACGTTACCTACTCCCACATGTTTATTGTCTCTATCTTACACACACACATATATATATATATATATATATATATTATAACAAGTTTATACATAAAATTCTACAGAATGTTTATAATTGATATTTAATATTAGTCTAGAATATGAACTTTGGTTTAGAATTAGATTTATTTATTTCTACTTTTAAGTTATCAAATACATAGTAGGAAAAATAAGTTACAAGTTACAAGTTGAACATATTATTCAACATTAACTTTACAGAATACAATATTGAGAAATATTGTTTTAAAATTATTTGATAAATAAAACTTTTGTTTTGTAGTTGGTAGTAATTAGTATCATTTATTACCTAACAAAATAAGGAAGGTATACCTACTGATATTGATAAATCCCAAAAATTACATTAGCCCTTTTTGATTTAATTTGTATAGTAACTTTAAAAATAAAAAATAAATTTTTAAACTATATTTTATGGTGAAATAAAATATTATTTATTATATTTAAAATTCAATTTTAATTTATTGTAATTGTAATCTAGATCCGAGATTATGATATCCTTTCAAAACCTGGTCCTGATGACATTCACAAAAAGCTTGAAAAATTGGTGGTGGTTAAGCTTAATGGAGGTCTTGGGACATCTATGGGCTGCCGTGGTCCGAAATCTGTTATACAAGTCAGAAATGATCTTACTTTCCTTGACTTAACAGTACAACAAATAGAGGTAATTAGAAATATAAAATTTTCATAATTACGATATTATTAATTTTTATGTTTTTTCGACAGCACTTGAATAAAAAATATAATGTTAATGTGCCATTAGTTTTAATGAATTCATTCAATACAGATAAAGATACAGAACAAATTATTCGTAAATATAAAGGACTTCAAGTAGAAATATATACATTCAATCAAAGCTGCTTCCCTCGAGTTGCTAAAGAATCATTGTTACCAATTGCACAAAACTGTGATATTGAAGGCAACATTGAAGCGTTAGTTTAAAAATATTTTTATTTTATTAATTAACTTCATTCATTTACATTTTGTGTGTTAGATGGTACCCACCAGGTCATGGAGATTTCTATGATAGCTTTAAAAATTCAGGATTATTACAAAAGTTTATTGATAGTGTAAGTTTTTTTAATATTTATGAAGAGTACCTATGCTATACCTTTGATTAAATATTAGTATATCCCCAATTATATTTAATTAATGACATTTATTAATCTTAATCTTGCCCAAAATATCTTTTTGTTTTATTTATTTAAGGGTCGTGATTATTGTTTCATTTCAAACATAGACAACTTAGGCGCTACTGTTGACTTAAATATTCTTAATATGTTGTTGAGTGATGAAACCAATTCCCCAGAATTTGTTATGGAAGTTACAAATAAAACAAAAGCTGATGTAAAAGGTGGTACGTTGATTCAGTACGAAAATAAATTACGACTCTTAGAAATAGCACAAGTTCCCAAAGAACATCTGGAAGAATTTAAATCTGTAAAAAAATTTAAGTTTTTTAACACAAACAATCTATGGATCAAACTTAATGCTATCGAGAAAGTTCTAAATGAAGGATCCATGCATTTGGAAATCATAGTGAACAACAAAACACTGGATAATAATTTAAATATTATTCAACTTGAAACTGCAGTAGGTGCAGCTATGAAATCTTTTAATGGTGGTCTTGGTACGTAAAATCAAATAAACCTTTTATTTTGTTTAGTAAGTTACTAAAGTATTAATTTAGTTTATTTTAGTCGACTATGTATTTTTTTTTAATTTCAAAGGTTAGGTTTAGGTTAGGCTTTCTTTCAATTTTCAATTTATATTTCTAAATTATGGGTCCCCAAAATTCGAACACAATACAATTATAATATGCCATTATCAATAATCATTATTTGTAATCTAGGTATAAAATGAAATCAATATATTTTCTCTTCACTGTGCTGTAGTACTAGTTGGAAAAGGTTGACCCTTAAATATCTTAAAAATACAACAGGTACTCGCTAGAATCAATGGGCTACAATATAATGATTTTCTTAAAAAATTCAAATTAATTCATTATATTTATAAGAAAAACAGATAATATATAATGTTCAAATGTTATTTTATTAAAATATAATTAAAGTAATTTTACATATAGAATATATAATTCGTTGTACTCACATTTTTTCACCCAAAATTATGAAGGTGTGCTTGAGCACCACTTTATTTACTAGTTAGCCTCTGATACTAAATGAACTCAACACACACAAACATAATATTTTATTCTATCTTCATTAAAAATAGGTATAAACGTACCAAGAAGTCGATTCTTACCAGTGAAGAAAACATCAGATCTTCTATTGGTGATGAGTAATTTGTACAATATGCGTAACGGATCATTGTCCATGAGTCCATTAAGAATGTTTCCAACAACTCCTTTAGTAAAACTAGGAGACAAAGATTTTGCCAAAGTAAAAGACTTTTTATCTCGTTTTGCAACAATACCAGATATACTTGAATTAGATCACTTAACAGTATCTGGTGATGTAACATTCGGTCGTAATGTTTCATTAAAAGTAAGAATTAAGTTTTAAAATTTATATTATGATAACTTTAGGGGTAAGTAATTCAAATTATTAAACTTTAATTATTTTTAGGGTACTGTAATAATAATTGCAAACCATGGCGATAGAATTGACATACCTTCAAATGCAACTCTAGAGAACAAGATAGTATCTGGAAACCTGAGAATACTTGATCATTAGAAGTCTCGCATTGTTTTTTGCTATTTAATGTTCAAAGAATGTTTTAAATTTTTTTTTTTGAAATATTATTTAGATATCGAATCCAATTTAATTACTGTTTTATTTATTTTTGAAATTAAATTATATTAGTGATTTATTTAATATTGTTATAGTGAGAAAATGAGGAATTCTTAAATTGTCATGTCAATGTATTTTAAGAAAACAAAATTATATTTTAGGAAGTGTTCATACTCATAGATTTTACTACTAAATTGCGTTATTTTTATTTTACTATTTTTATTACTGTTTACAGCTTGTAGCTTATCAATTTGTTATTTATATCAAGATTTATAGTAGTTGATTTTGAGATATAACCTTATATTTTCATTAATTAAAAAAAAAAACTACACAACATTTGAAAAATTATATTTAATTGGATGTTATATTATTTAAAAATATCAACTCTTAAATTGATTGTTTAGATACAGTATTAAATTGATTGTGTGTATATTCATATATATATTGAAAACAAAATAAGTCAATAGTAAAAAAGTGGGAAGACTGATTATGGACATTCCTCCTTCGTCCCTTCGTTTCTCGGAGAAATTAGTGGTTTATTATAATTATAAGGATTTGAATTCAATGATCTTGCATTAGAAAATACAATTCTGAGCGAATCTCAATATATTAAAATACATTCCAAAATTTACCACAAATGTAAATTACATATATAAATTTCTAATCTCAACAAACAATATTCAAGGAGTTATCATGTCATGATAAAAATTGTCAGTCACGATTTTCAAAATATTTTGTAAATAGATTAAATAGTATAAAGTAGGCTTCTATAAAAATTCATACCGTATAAATATTTTTGGAAATAATTCAAAACTCTATATTTAGCCAAAAAATAATTCAATCCTTTTCAAAATTTTATTAAACGTAAATAATACCTATATTAATATTTTAAAAAAATTTCTAGTTCGTACGAACAAAACTCAATTAATAAACAAAAAATAAATAAAAAATTAAAATAACGGAAATTGTTATTTTACCAATTTTTCGCTTCTCAAGGAAAAACTTTTGGGAAATTCGATAAATGAGCTAAATAAAGTACCAACTAGGTGCTCTAGGTAAGCTCTATATTTTTCTAAATAAACTGTTCCGTTCCAAAATTTTACGACGTTTGTAATTAACCTATGTTAGTACTCAAAGAAATTTTCAAGTCCCTACTATTAAAACTTAATAAGATATCACGGAAAAAAAAAATATTATAAAATGTGTATAAAAAATCCGCTTCTTAAGGAAAAACTTTTGGGAAATTCGAAAAATGAGCTTAATAAAGGACCCAGTAAACAACATTTGCAAGCGAAGCATATACTATGCGTCATAATCGGACCATTATTTCTACCCGAAAAAATATTTTCATACATCAGAAAAAAAATTTGTCAGTCACGATTTTCAAAATATTTTGTTAAAAGTTTACGTAGTATATAATTAGGCTTCTCTAAAATTTTCAAATCGATAAACCCAAAATTGTAGGTAATAATTTTTTTTGGAAAAAAATTCAAAGCTATTTATTTAGCCAAAAAATCAAAATTTTACCACACTTGTATATTACCAATGTGAGTACTCAAAAAAATTTTCAAGTTCCTGCGATCAAAACTTAATTAGTTATCACGAAATTAAAAATTACGGAAATCGTAATTTTGCCGATTTTTTGTCATTTTTTGGTAGTTTTTCTTCTTCTAGGGAAAAACTTTGGAGAAATTTAAAAAATGAGCTTAATAAAATACCTAGAGGACACGATTTGCTACCGAAAGCATACTCCACTTGTGATAATCGAACAATTATTTCTATCCGAAAAAATGTTTTCATACATAAAAAAAAAAACATCTCTGTAGAAACAATACATTCCTCTCTCCACTCAGTATCTAAAATTATATAATTATATAATTATATATATTTATAATTATTTAAGCACAAATAATTTATTGGGTTCATATAAATTTATTTTTAAAAGTACAAACATCAAGTTATCTTATAGAATTGTTTTCTTATAATTTCAATATTATATTAGTGATATTACTATAATACAACATAAAGTATTAATTTATCGTTGTATATAAGATGTAACATTGTAACCATGTTAACAGGGTAAGCGTTTTATAAATACAAAACAATTATTAAAAACAAAAAATTGTAATAAAAGGTGCATATATTATATTACTATAGTATTAATAGAAATTAGTTCTTGAGTATTACATATTGTTTACAGTATTGAGTATTCAGTGTATTTCATAAAAAGTACAAAAATAATAAATACATAGAATACATTCTAAATAAATTCAGATACCAACTATCATTAAAATATTTATCCATTATAACATTTGGTTTTTTAACATTGGTGATACTGTGTGCGATGTCAGAAAATATTTTCTTATCATTTTTCTGATAATTACACTACCTATTCATGCCGCAGTTTATTATGTTCTTAAAATTAACGAGGTATGTCTCTATGGACCATGCTTCCATCCAAATCACAGATTATAATATAATTAATTATATACCATAGAATAAGACTGTTATATACTATAATTAAGTTCTAAGCCATCAACTAAGTTAAGCTATTTTATTTTCATAGTTTCTAGTAAGGAATTAAGTTCTATATTTATACTAGCTCTTTAAAGAAATTAAATGATAAAGTTTAAGTTAAAATCATTGAATATTAATAATGGAAAAAGATTTAAGTCATTTTTAACAGCAAATGAAATACGTAAAAGATTCATTGACTATTTTATAAAGGAAAATAATCACAAGTATATTAAATCTAGTCCTATAGTGCCATACAATGATCCGTCAATAGCTTTTGTAAATGCTGGCATGTGCCAGGTATGAATATCTTAATGTCTAAATCTTTTATTCTTTCTCAATTTAATTTTTATGCAGTTCAAGAGTGTCTTATTGGGTCAAAGAACTTTAACAGTAAATTGTGTTGCAAATAGTCAAAAATGTATCCGAGTTGGCGGTAAACACAATGATTTGAATATTGTCGGTTCCGATGGATATCATCATACATTTTTTGAAATGCTTGGCAATTGGTCTTTTGGACATTATGGCAAGGTTGAATTAATATTGAATTTATTATATTATTTATTATTTAAATTATATTATGTAATATAAATGACATACACTCCTAACTAGATAGGGTAAACTACTCTAATCCTATTACACCTCTACAAATCTTGATCTCTTTCCACTGGCTCATTCACACCGGAAAGCTCGGATTGGCCTGGTGAGTTACCGAAAATCTTGGTGGGCCATTAAAATAAATAGGTAAAATAAAGTATTAAAAATAATTCAAAATTAAAATATTAACGTTATATGCTAATATTATTGTATTTAATAATTAATATTATCTAGAAAAATTAAAAATAATTTAGGTAATGAAGTATTAAAATCTCGGTTAACCGAATTTGGCTAATCTGGTCCTGCACACCAGCTATCTTCATATCACTCATTATTCTATCTATCCACTTCTTCTAACTCCAAACCATCTTAACCTAATTATTCTTATTTTCCCCACAATGAGTGTAACTTCTATTCTTACCCTTATATATTAATTTCTTATTCTTTCCTCTAGTAGTCTAGTCACTCCACACATCCATCTTAGCATTCTCATCTCCATTACACTCCACTGTTCAATTATTTTTATCACTGCCCATCACTGATCCATACAATAGTGCTAGACTCATTACTGTCTTATAATATCTACCTTTCAATATTACTGGCATGCTCTTGTCACAAAAAAACACTAACCAAAAGCCTCCCATTCCCTTCACTTCATTAATTTTATGTCCTTAAAATTACCATTATCTTGTACTAGCGACTAAAATGATATCTAATAAAGTATATTATATAGGCTGAAGCATGTCGTTTAGCATGGAATTTATTAACTTCACCTCCTTTCAATATACCTATAGAGCAATTGTATTGTACTGTATTTAATGGTGATGAAGCACTTAATATAGAGGCTGATGATGAAACTCGCCAGATATGGAAACATTTAGGGTTAGTATTTTATGTTGTATAATAGAATTTATAATAATAATAATAATAATCTTTATTTTACGAAAAAAATAATATTCCAATTACAATGAAATTTTATATTTTGAAAGTAGAAATCACTATTATATTCAATTTATATATATTTATGTATATTATATATTATATATTATATTTATATGTATTTAATGTAAAGCTTTAAAATATTGTAAATGTTTGATATTGTAGCGTAAGTGACGATCACATTATTTTGAGCGGTGCAAATGATAATTTTTGGGAAATGGGAGAATTCGGACCTTGTGGCCCTTGTACAGAAATACACATAGACTACCCACCTTCAGGTGGGAAAAATCTTATAGAACTTTGGAACATTGTATTTATACAATATTCTCGGTATAAATATATACATATATATATTTTTAAATTGCCTTTAATAACGATAAGTGTTTTTATAGAGAAAGAAATAATTCAATGCGCAAATTACCAAATTATTTTATAGACACTGGCATGGGACTGGAACGTTTAACAATGGTATTGCAAGAAAAAACATCAACTTATGACACAGATTTATTTTTGCCTATATTCAACATAATATTTAATGTATGAAATTCAAATAATGATGAAAAACATATTTTAATGTATTTTATTATAACATATTAGTCATGTAGAATATCAAAATACACAGGATTATATAATGAAGCTGGTTTGGATACTTATTATCGTGTCTTAGCGGATCACGGACGAATGATTACTGTCGCTCTATCTGATAACATGTTTCCCAGTCATAAGTTATTATTGTTATTAAAATTTATAACATGGGAATTGTTAATTTAAGTTTCATTTTATTTATTTCAGTCATAAATTGAGAAGAGTTGTGCGTAAATCATTTTTATTAGCTGAAAATATTTTTAAAATTCAACCAGGATATGCTTTAGTATGCAATATTGTTGATGAGGTTTCAAATAGTCTTGGCAATATATACCCTGAACTAATTGAAAACAATGAAAAGGTTAATAATTCTGATTCTTAGTAAATTTTAAATTAATTATTTGATTGTCTCTTAGGTAAAACACTTAGTAAAATATGAATATACAATATTTAATAAATTAAGAATGACAGTTTCAAAAGATTGGAAAATAGTGGTTGAACAATGTAAAACATTACAAAGTTTTAATCCATTTGAGGAATGTACGGGATTTGTTCCAGCTTGTAATTATTTAATCAAACACAAACATTTAACCTATATACCAGCGTTTACATTGTATGATGCATTTGGTCTTGATAAAAAATCAATTAAAAAGCTATCAGAAGCAATGGGTATAATATATTATTTTATTTACTTTTATCTTGGTATTATTCTCATTATTTGTTTCTTTGCATAGGTAAACAAGTGAATTGGAATGAATTAGATGTAAAATTGCATAATTTACAAACAAAAACCATAAAAGGAATTAGACAAATTTTAAATAAAAATGTGATTGAAAATATTCCTAAAACCGATGACAGTTCCAAATATGAAATGATTCGCAATAATGATCAAACATATAAATCGCCTGTAGTCTTAGCCACACTTCTAGCAATTTTAGATATGAATGGTAACGTTGTAACTAAGCCAGATATCAAGGAACAAGGACTAATGGTTTCATTAGTATTGGATAAAAGTTGTTTCTATTGCAAGGCTGGTGGACAACAAAATGATATTGGTACTATTAAAACGCACGATGGAAAAATGTTTTATGTTTATGATGTTGAAAAAATCCATGAAAACGGTGCTGTGTTGCATTATATAAATTCAAAAGATTGGCCTATATTATTGAAGTATAATTTTTTTAACTTATTAGTTATAATAATATAAAAATAAATAACATACAAATTTACAGTGAAAAGAACTTAATTGTTGAAATTGATTCAAATCATAGACTTGGTTTAATGCGTGCTC
This sequence comes from Eriosoma lanigerum, assembly GCA_013282895.1. Lineage (NCBI taxonomy): Eukaryota > Metazoa > Arthropoda > Insecta > Hemiptera > Aphididae > Eriosoma > Eriosoma lanigerum. The sequence continues at coordinate 54,480,695 of CM023358.1, forward strand.
ATTCGTCAGTCCACATATTAAATTCAATTTTAAATTCATATCTGATTGTAACTTCACAATCTTCGAGTAATGTTAAAAAAGATTTAATGTCATTTTCATTTACACTTTTTGGTCAAAATTTTTCACAAGATGGTATATAATGATTAATTTTGTACAAAATATTGAAAGTTAATAACCATCAAGTATTTTTTTGAACTTTTAGATGCCCTGGTAGTAGAAGAAAAAGTCAATAATATAATACAATCTGCAATATCTGTTAAAAGAACAACAATGACATCAAATGATTTAAATCAAATTAATGTCACATTACTTCCCGGAGAAGTTTATCCTGATGACCAAGTACATGTAATAGATATGTACGATGATGTAAACAATTTATATATATCAAGAGAAGCATGCTGTGGTACGCACATACAAAATACTTCTGATGTTATTGATTTCTGCATAGTCCAATATAAATGTCTTGGGAATGAATGTACCCTAGTGGCATTAACAGGGCCATCATGTAATGATTTAAGAATTTGCGGTAACAATTTATTAAAGAAATCAATTTTTGTTGAAGATTTAGTAAATTCAACTAATTTAGATAACATTGATTCAAAAAAGGTAATACATATTTTTTTAAATAATAACTATAGTTCAGGTGTTGTAGCAATAAAAAATGTATATAATGTATTTTGATGTTCTTATATTATACTAAAATATGAGAAAAACAATAAATAATAATTTTTAATATTTATTATTTTAATACATGAGATATGGGTACATTACAATAATAAATATTCTAATTATATAATTTTACTTAAAACATTGAACACAAGAAGCTTATTCATTTGTAGTTATTGGGTTTTTGTTACATAGTTAAAATAATCATAATTAAATCTTATTGTTTTAAATGATTAAATTTAAAGAACAAAAATGTTTATATTTATAGAAGCATAAAATAAGTAATAACTATCATAATGAAATGTAATTGCTATACACTGAGCCCTGATGATTACCTATTATTAATATACAAAGTTTTAGGTTCGTTCAGTAATGGATCATATAGCTTTATTAAAAATAGAAATAGAAAAAATGTCATTAAATTATATACCACTGAAGTATCAAATTCAAATAAATAAGAAGATCTTTGTTATTGAAAGAAAAATGCAAAAACTAATAAAAGAAAAAAAGAAGTAAATAATAATAATTATGGACTGTGGTATAATGTGAATTTTTCCTAAATTGTCTGGGAACTATTTATAAAGCATTACTTACACTATTATTTTGTTTTATTATAATATATTATTTAAATTAAAATTATTTGCAAAAATTGTAAGCACGTGTATTATATAAATACACAATATATATTCTTTTAAAAAATTTTTAAATATAATATGATAGCCATCAATCCACCTGTTTTTATTGAAGAAGTAAAATTTACTCTTGATATATTATTTTTTAAGAGCCTTCCATGAAATTTAACAGTTATTCTATATTGTAACATTTTAACTTAATCAAAGGTATTATTGAGGATTACCTATTATAAAATACCTTAAGTATTTAATTAATATGTAATTTATGATTAAAACACATAGATCACACATTGTACCACAGACTAATAATGCAATCTATTGTTAATTAAATAATTTTGTATTATTGTTTTATTATATTTAGACAAATATTAGGGAACATATTGAAAAAATTATGTAAAGATACTTATGCCATTGGATATGTAGACTGTGATACTGTTTACTTTGATGATAACCATTTAAATTTTAAAGATGTCGTACATGTTTGTGGTGAAGTACCTTGTTTATTTTTAGCTTATAATAAAGACTTCATTCATGTATACTGTCAAATTTCTAAGGTATATTAAAGTTATTAACATGTTCACCTCCGCTGTAGTTGTAGGGTGCAAACCTTACCTGACACCAATAAATAACCTTCATTAGTACAAAATTTTTGTATATATAATTTTAATTCTCAATTAGAAATTAAATATTAAAACATACGAGAATCTGTAATAGGCGGTGGCCACTACTGATAATGATTAAAGGAAGTGACTGGTGCCGATTACTGATCATAAATTTGTAATACATATAATGTTATAAAAAATTATGCGGCCTATTTCACCAGATCATAAATATACGTGCGGAGGTGAACGTATTAAATAAGCCAATTTGTATATTAACACTTTTTCTAGGAATTGTCAGAGGATGAAAAATGGTTAGAAGATACCTGGGAAAAATTTAATATTAAACAGATTAAATTTAAAAATGGTGTTCAATTTAAAACTTTAGAGTTTAAAATAAAACAATTAGACAAAAAAAAAGCATTTGAGATTATAGATTATGTGGTCCAAAATGCAGAAGAGAAGTATTTCAATAAATTTATATTACCAGAAAAATTAATTTAAGGTAAATTTTGTATTATTTGATATAATAAATTTTGTTTTTGTTTTTTTTTTAATTAAAACAAAAAAATTATGTTTAATTATTTAAATATTATAAATATTCCTTATGATAATTTTACCATCATATTTAGTTTTACTGTATGTCATCTTCAGAATAAATAAACTTTTAACACTAACATGATATAAATTATTTATAATTTAAACATTTAAAAAATATTTTTTTTTTTTAAATTGATTTGTAAAATTAAACAGTGATAAATCTTACAACATATTATAAACGTTCAATAAGAATTGATGATGCTCCACCACCACCATTGCAAATAGAAGCTACACCCTTTTCTCCTGGCTTTAATGCATGGACTAAATGGACTACGATTCTCGCACCAGACATACTGAAATTTTTTTTTAAATGTATACTATTTATTTTATAATAAATATTAATATATTTACCCAATAGGATGACCCAAGCTAACAGCACCACCATGTACATTGACTTTAGATGGATCAAGACCTAATTTCATTATACACGCTAAAACCACTACACTAAAAGCTTCATTTATTTCCCATAATGCTATGTCTTCTATAGATAACCCACATTTGGTTAACAACTAGAAATAGCGAGTTAGTATTTATGTATTAAAATAGTAAAACAGTATTTATATTTTAAAAAATTGAATACAAAAATACATACTTTAGGTATTGCAATTGTTGGAGCAATTGGAAAATCAATAGGATCAGTAGCACCATCTTGAAATGCAACTACTTTAGCTAATGGTTTTAAATTAAACTCTTTTATAATGATGTCATTAGTCAATACTAAAGCTGCAGCTCCATCATTTATTGTTGATGCATTTCCTGCAGTAACTGTTCCATTCTCTTTCTAAAATATATATAAAATTAAATATATTTAATACATTTCTATGGAACAAAATTACTTGAAAAACAGTATTCAATTTTTTAAATTTATCAAAATCAACTCTTTTAAATTCTTCATCTTCTGACACAATAACATCCGGTTTACCTGAAAGTTTTATTTTATTTATGCCTTTGTAAAGAAAAATATAATGTTAGTTAGGTTATACCTTTATTTTGTGGAACATTAACTGGAACAACTTCTTGACTAAACATTCCTTGTCTCCATGCTTCAGTACTCTTTTTATAGCTACTAATAGCAAAATCATCTTGTTGTACTCTACTGATACCACACTGTTTAGCTGTATTTTCAGCACAACTGCCCATGTGAATTTTATTGTAAACGTCAGTTAAACCATCAAAAACAATTCCATCCTATTATATATATATATATATATATATAATATAATATAATATAAAAATAGATTTTACTTAACATAATAATAATAATAATATATAATGTTTGTGAATAACGAACAGATAAATTAACACCGCCATATTTTGTGTCTCCTCTAGCTAGATAAAATGGTATATTCGACATTGATTCCATGCCACCAGCAACAATTGTATGTTGATGACCACACATTATACTTTGTGATGCTAACATGATTGATTTCATTCCAGAAGCGCAAACTTTATTAACAGTTGTACATATAGTTGACTTAGGTAATCCTAATAATTAATCAATATTTTTAATAATAAATATATAATATTTATATATTATATATAATAATAAATAATAAATTTACCAGCAAAAATTGCTGCTTGCCTAGCTGGTGCTTGGCCAACACCACCTTGACATACATTTCCCATGAAAACTTCTTGAATTCCATCCTTAGTTATACCGGATTGTTCAACAGCAGTCTGTGATAAATTAAAGTATTCTTAGATAACGTAAAGGAAAACTGTATAATTATTTTATATTTGTAATCACATTTTGTTAAATAAAGGGAAAATTGAAGAATTATAATATTCAAACTAATTTTAAAATATGTTTAAATTATATAAATAATATAAGATATTAGGATTAATTAAATATATATAAAACAACATACTTGAACAGCTACTGCACCCAATTTTGTAGCAGATAGACTTTTTAATGACCCGCCGAAGGAGCCAATTGGTGTTCTAGTGGCACTTACTATAAAAACATCTTTTAATGCTGACGTTTTTGATATATATCGTCTGGTAGTTTTCACAAAACACTATAAATCACACAGAGATATTTTTACATTATTTAAACATAATTTTCTAAATTATACTTTTAATCAAATTAACATACTTTATTTGGTAATAATATCATCATAACTAATTTATCTGAAGTAATATAACAAAATAATTTTTAAAAATATTTCTAATACCTACTTCAATAATAACTGTTTACTTAGATATACATACACTAAAATAGATATATTTTGTTATGGTAATAATTTAAAGGTAAAATAATGTATTTTACTATAAATTTTTGGGTATTACTTAATTTAATTTTCTAACTTATAAAGGTTCAATAGCCATTACAAAGAACAAAGTATAAATTTAAAAAAAAATAATCTCTGATTTTTGAAGGACATTACTGATACAGGTATTGGTGGTACTATCTAGTATCTACAAGTACCACCAATAAACAAAAATCTAAAATCATATCGCTAAAAATACACATAACAAAATATTTTGTCCGTAATATGCAAATAATCTACACTATAGTGAAAAAGGTTTTTACATGCAACATTTCATTGACCAGGCTAAGGGTGCTTTATTATTCACCATCAACAACAACTCGCGTTAAGGTGTTGCAGTTATATTTTTATTCCATAATATCACTACAAAATACAGGTACATAAAATAAATTATTTATTGTTAGGTTTCGAAAAACATTACTACAACCATTGATTTTATAACATACATTATGTTATAAAATCAATGCTACAACAAAAAACGTGAAGAGAGGATCTATCGCTCATAAATATGCCACTGGTCCAATGTAGAAATAATACTGGTAATCACATTTTTAAATTAATTGACGCAACAAAATCAACGAGTTTCGTCGAGTTCATTACGTCCAACACATTACAAAAAAGGTCCTTTTTGTCATGGTCAAATAAATTGTCAACGGTTGATTCGATTTTATAATAAAGAATAAAAATTATAAATTATTAAATAATAATAGACCTAATAATACAATTATTCCTGTTTTTAATAACAAAATTCTTTATAATTGTTAATTACATCTAGATTACGCTAGTAGGTAACTGATTTCAGTATATCGTTATCTTTAAACGTATTTATTATCTTTAATTATATTTATAAACGATAATACAAATATTATCATTCATTAATCAGAACAAAACTAAATAATATTTAAATTATTTATTTTAAGTTGATTGAATATTTTTCTGATATTTATTTACCTTAATTAGTGATTAATAAAAATAGACTAATATAATTTTAAATTATAATTTCTGCTAATATCACGGAATAGGTTAAATAATAAGTAACATATATCAATACTAATATTACAAAATAATTATTTGAAACATTCCTTATTTGAATTCAATCTTAAAATGGGTTTAAAAGATATAGAGTTTAATAAGTTGACTAATGTAATATTGAATAAAATATATTTGTTGTGATTACTTTATTCTTATAAGCATTATTTTTAGGTTGCAGATATAGCTTATTATGTTCCAAATTTTATAACTGAAGAACAAGAAACTTATATAATGGATAAAGTGAATGATGCGCCTAAGCCTAAATGGTGTCAATTAAAAAATAGGAGACTTCAAAATTGGGGAGGCATACCTCATAATAAAGGACTCATACCTGAAAAAATTCCAGATGTAAGTTACATATTATAACTAATATCCATAAAAAAATATTAGCTATATAATATATTAGTTAATGTTATTTGTTAGTGGTTGAATCAATTTGTTGACCGAGTAGAAGGCCTTGATGTGTTTCCTAAAACGAACAGGCCAAACCATGTATTGGTTAATGAATACTTGCCTGGACAAGGAATTATGGTAAAGACAATGTTAAGTTATGCATTTGATATATTATTTAATTTAAATTATTTCTAAGCCTCATTTAGATGGAAGTCTATTTTTTCCAACTATAAGTACTATAAATTGTGGGTCTCACACAGTACTAAATTTTTATAAGTCGTTAAAGGTAAGAATTAACTAAATTTAATACCATATTGTATATATTAGCAACATCATTTCATGGATAAAGATAAAACGCTCTATAGACATTCATCATAAAAAGATTGTGCAGAATTTCATTCTGAAAGTAAATTAAAACCTACTCAACATAACATTTAATCTTTCAAATTACTTAATAAATCTTTATCCTTAAAAAAATGTCGAGTATTTATTATAGAAAGTCAGTTAATGTACTCATCATTAAGATTTTATATTTTCGACTATATAAGCTATATAAGGTCTTTAAAGTTTATAATCTTCAAACCAAAGGTGTGTCTTTTAAGGAGGTTCCTGAATTAACATTTTTTTATATAATCAATAACAAAGACAAATACACCCCTTTGATACTTCAAATATTTTCATTTTGAGGATATTAATGTGAGCAATTCATAAAACTTGACAAACCACAGATTAATTAATTTATATTTGAATAACTCTTTACTCACTAAGGAACTACCTATACCTATCAATAGCCCTAAAAATGGTTTTATAAGAAGAGCTAATTAATAAATCAAACAAAATTCAAATAGATGAACCCTTATGTCCTTTAACCAAATAGAAAATTGTTTTTTCGATATAACTGCAATATGTTTAAATTGAAACTACTAATTTAAATAAATTATTATACTTACTTGTTATTAAAAATTAGACTGATGAAGATGTTATGTTAAATAAGAAAATATACAGTTTATTATTGGAACGAAGAAGTTTACTTGTCTTACAAGAAAATATGTATGTTGAATATATGCACGGTATTGAAGAGATCACAAATGATATTATTGACGATAGCATAACTAATATTAATGTTTGCGATTCACACATAAAAAAAGGTAGTTTATTATCAAGAATGAAGCGTGTATCATTAACTATAAGAAATGTTCCTAAAGTGTCTAAATTTAGTTTAAATTCTTTGGTTATAAAAAAGTGATCATTCATTCATTATAAAGCATTATATCAGTATGTATAATAAATTGTTTAAATATATTTTAAAATTTATTTAAAATAAGTTGTTTGTAAATAAATATGGTTTTTTTTCCTAATGTGCATTGTTACTGTAATATAAAATAATAAAATAAAATCAATACATTTAGAAACATCAAAGCAGGTTGACATCAAGACCAGAATATAAGATTCAAATTATTTATAGATACAAATTTCATATTTGTAAATTAATAAAACATTAAGACAACCTTTGCAAGTATGGCAAAATTACATCACTCAAAACAATCATTTATTTTTAACTTACATAACTAATAATATAAGATTTAGAAATTGTAATCTATAATTATGTATTAATATGTATATTTATATAAATATATATCTGTGTATTGGCTATATTATCCTAATTTTCATATGTACAATACATTTTTTATATGGAGCTTACAATTTGTTTATATAATATTAAATCGAATTGTACTGTAATTGAAACAATGTTTTCAAAGGAAGTAAACAATTATTTTTAAACTAAGTATTTTTGTGCATAAGGAACACAAAGTTATACATTTTAGAATGTATTCCCATAATTATAATAATAATATTAAAAAAAAATACAAATACAAATTTATAAAATAATTTAAAAATAATATATAGTTAACATTACTATTCTAAAATTAGTTTATAGCTGGTTTAAATAAATAAATATGTCTATGTCAAATTAATTGATAGGTAAGTTACCGGAAAATATATAATTTTGTTATACTAAAAACATATTTATGTTAATTAAATTGATGTAAAAAGAATATCACACAAAATAATTAACATTGCATTTTCACAAAACAAAATTTCATTACTTTACTTCAATTATGTTAAATTAAAAGAATATAAAGTTGCATATTTTTAAACTAAATTATTAATAAAATCACTTACAAGAAAAACAAAATTATGAATTAAATATTTAAAGGATGGAAATATAGTGATCATGGTTTTGTTTTTATATGTATAATTAAATACAGTAAAATATTTTTTTTCATCACATTTATGATCATTGAAAATAAAATTAAACCAACTATTATGTTTTATCTATTGAATATTTCATTTTTTCGTTTTGTAATCTAATACTATTAGCTACCTAAGTTACTCAAAACTTAATAAAAAAATAATAAACAAAAAAGTATAAAATTATAAAAGACAAACAAGAATGTGTTTGAAAACACATTAAAACAAATTTGTGATATGGTACGTTTAACATAATTTTTTTTTCAATTAATCAGAATTAAATAAATTACATTGAGAATAATATTGTTAAACTGAAATTTTAAATGTTGTTCAAACAAGTAGTAGACTATGTTACTTACAAAATGTGTCAAGTGATATTCTTCATTTACGATTTCTTAATGTTTTTTTATCCTTAGAATTACTTTTAACTATTCCAATGCCAGCAGTTGTTATTTTTGCTGAAACAGCATTTCCTGCATCTGAAATTCATAAATAGTATACAATTAAAATGTATTTGTTTTATAAAAGTTAAATTTTAAAATTCATAATTAATTGTAGTGTGTTGGTACATAAACCATTTTAATATTTGAGCGTTATATTTAGTTTCAGTATAATATGAGGAATGCACAGGAATTAAATGCATAAGAAGATAAACCTCAAGATATCAACAAATAATTGTGGCCACGAATAAGATGTTCAAGTTAAGATTACCATAAAAAATGTTTTAAGTAAAACTACTACGTACCGTTGCCCTATCACTGTCTAAGGATGTGAAACATGATCAACAAGAAGGTGAAGAATAACTATTGAGATTCGAAAGAAAGATTTTGAGAATATGCAGATCTGCAAGAAACCCAGACAATGAATATGAATAAAGAAAACCTCTGGAAAACTATTCAACAGATCAAATATCCAAAATTTCCTTATATATAAAGAATTGAATGAGCTAGATGTGCATGGTAAGTAAAACAAGACCTGATAAATAAACCAGTTGAAGAGCGATCATAAGTAAGGCAGAGATGGATGGACAACTGTATGAAAATACAATTCAATAAGTATTAATTAATCAGTAGTAATGAAGGATGAAGGGGATAGAAATTGTAGGAAGGACTTGGTAGAAGTTTCAAAAATCATACAAGGCGTGTCAAGCATAACAATTATATTATTTGATCAAATATTATCACACAATGGAGAATGTCGACTTTAGCCAATGTCTTTGACCATAACGCCTCATCAACAAATATAATAAAAATAAGATGCACAAATAAGTTATAACAATTTCGAATAAGATTTCATGATTATTTCATTATTATGATGTTAACTAGCCATAAGTGTATATATACATAATATTATATGGTGCTTCATTTATTATGCCTTTTTAATATTAACAATAATTAAATATTTTACTTCTAGTTTTTGATGACCTCTCTGAAGGAAGTGGAACTACAGGAGACTTTGGTTCAACTTTCTTGGAAGACTTTTTTTCTAAAACACTGTTTTCCTTTTTTTGTTTTGAAGCTGTTATTTCTCTCTTTTTTAATGCAGATGAAACAGATGCAAGTACATAAGTTGGTTTCAAAGGAGCTTGTGTTTTTCTAACTGATGCTGTTTTTGGTTTCGATACATTGACTGTGTTTTTTTTGGCAGGTTGTTTAGAATTAATTTTTTTTTTAATAATTTTTGAATTTGAAGATTTATTTTTGTTACTATTGTCATTAACATTATCCTCATCGTCATCATCATCATCTTCTTCATCACTCTCAGATGACGTGTGTCCAAAATCATAAGAAGGTTTTTTTTTTGATAATCTAGATGATTTTTTCACCGGTTGTTGTTCGTCAGCAGATATTTTTCTTTTTATAGATGTACTTTTCTTGCTTTCTTTTTTCTTTGTTAATTGAGCTTCATCTTTATATAAACTTACATCCACTAAAAACCATAGTATAAATTAAAATTTTGAAGAAAAAAAAAATGTATAAGAGTATTAAATCAGATAATTAGTACAATAGAAATAATTGGACAAGAAATACATATACAAATAATATAATACATACAACCATCAGGATGTTCTTCAGTTACTGAAGGTTTTTCTGATCCTTTTTCAACATCAATAGACCTTTTCAATATATTTTCAATTCTTAATTTTTCTTTTTCTGGCAATTTCCATTGCTCCTTCTGAATTTTTTTTAACGTTATGTTTGTCAGTATACAATCAAATTCTACAAAATAATAAAATTAATAATCATGGTTTTATAAATTTCAGTAGTAGTTAGAAGCTAATAGTATAAAATGTTTTCTTTAATATTACTTACAAAACCATTTATACGTTATCCCGTATTTTTATAAGATAACACTATTGACAATTATGACTATTATTTTGATTGTTAATAATTAATACTTATAAATTTTAGTATTTTATATGGTTTTTATGTTTTAAAATAGTAATAGTTTGGTGTATGAGAAGTTTTTTAAAATGGGTCTAAATGATGAAACTTAGGTTAAAATTCATGAAAAACAGTTTCTATAGCTATTTAATATGAATTATATTATGATATATTTCAAATAAAATAATAAAAATAGTAAATAAATTTAGAACATGATACTTCAGACTATCTGACACATGTTTTTGAAAATTTGGTTAATGATTCTTATGCCAATTAAGTCTGCACAAACAGTCATTATTACTGAGTTTTGACAAGTGGCAACTAAGAATCAAGAAAGTGTACACAAACACATGCTATGTATTAGGTATAAAAAATTATGATTATTTTGTTTGTTCTAATGAGAAAGTAAAAAATTATATAAAGTTATCAAGTATATTTGTAATATAGTGGTGTGATGACGTCTACTTGACCCTGTTCGGATTAACCTGAGATTAAACTACTGTTTAATTTAAATGCATAAAAATTGTTTAAAATGATTAATAATTAAAACATACGTACATACATATCATATTATGTTTTTGTGTGAAATTTTACCTGTATTATCATAAAAATCAGGTGTGAATTCATCATTTGGATGTTGTGTTAGCCACCGGATGCGAATTCGACGACTAGCTCTATGAATATTTTGCATAGCTTGACATAAATAAAATCCACCATCTTCATTACGAACGGCCAAAAACTCATTTCTAGTTAACAGAAAATATTTTATAAGTTTTTTATATACATAATTAAATAAAATGACATTAAAAGATATATATATATAAGAGATAGATTATATTGTATTTATATTTATAGATTTTAAAACATTACTTATAAAACACTGTTAATTTTTCGTTATTAATTTTTGGAGATTTTTCAGCAATTTTGGAAATAAGATGCATTTCTGGCAATAATGACAACTGAAACGGCTGTGTAGGAAGTCTAGTACGTTTTGATTTGATCTCTTCAATAGGTATATCTTTTTTTAAAGTTTTTTCTTTCTTTTCTTCAACTTCTTCCTCTAATTGCTTAAAAAATAATATTACATAAGTTTTCTATTTACTGCGATCCTTTTATGCCTTTAAAAAGTCTTTTTTTTTTTTAAAAATTATATATAATATTATTAAGTTAATATATTGATTTCTGTAAAAATAAAGCGATTTGATTATTACTTATTCATATTATTATTTATTAATTTTATGTATTGGTTTTACAAAGATGTTTTTTTTTTCGTATAAAAACACGTTTTCGAGTAGAAATAATGGTTCGATTACCATAAGTAGGGTATGCTTTCGGTAACAAATCGCATCTAGTTGATACTTTGTTTAGCTCATTTCTTGAATTCCTCAAAAGTTTTTTCTTCGGAGGAGAAAAACTACCAGAAAATAGTGGAAAATAGGCAAAATTACGGCTTGTTATTTTAAATTTTTTAATTTCTTGATAACTAATTGAGTTCTGATCGTAGGGATTTGAAATTTTTTTTAAGTGTCAACATAAGTGTTCTACATTATAGAAAAAAAATTTTGAAACGATTGGTTGATTTTCTGACAAGGCATAGGTTTTGAATTTTTTTCCAAAAATGTTTAATGTTTTCTTCAATTTTTGGTTTATCGGTTTGAATTTTTTTGAGTATTTACACAGGTAATATACAAGTGTCGTACAATTTGGAAATGAATTATTAGTATAGTAAATTGTAGTATACTGAGTTTTGCTCAGAATCGTATTTCTAATGCAATATCATTGCATTAAAATCTTAAGTATAATAAACCACTAATTTCTTTAAGAATTGAAGGGACGAAGGAGGAACGTCCACAATCGACATTCCCAGTTTTTCATAACTAAAAACTATAAATCTACAAACCTTTCGAGATAATTTCTATAATTGAGTAATATAGATTATTTAATAAATGTATTTATAATTTTTTGTATAACAATGGCTCAGTATCGGCTTATGGGTCTTAAACTCATTATATAAATAGATTAAATTATTATAATATATTAATATTACAATTTTTTTTATGAAAACCGAATATCAGTTTCAAATAATTTGTTGTACGATAATCATGCATTTAAAAAGTAGTTAGTATTTATTAGTACTTATTAATACTAATGATAAGTTAAACTTTTGTCAATTAATTGCATTTTGTTCAGAATTTTTTGAATTAACTTTTCAGGTAACAATATGAATATACTGAAGAGGCAATTTTTAATTTTCAATCGATCATTATTTTCTGGCTAACTCCCACCATTTAAATTTATTTATCAATAGAGCAACTGATTTTTGAAGTTGATTGCTTCTTGAGTAATCTTGGAAATTGTCAGAAATAGTCGTTGGCCTTGTCTGAATAGACTCGGCTATAAGAAAATGTGTATGTAGACATTATTATTTGCGATGTAAGAAATACTGTCACATCATTAAGATCTATGGATATATAGAATATAATACATACATGATGTAACCATAAATAACAAAATAATGGATGGATCATTAGCTAATCATATAGTCTTTTATTAGCTAATTCTTTATTTTTCTTGCATATTTAAATATTACATTTTCCAATTATCAGTATATTTGTATTTCTCTAACCTCTTCTCAGAAAAATACTTCATAAATAGAAGGGAAAACTTTTTTCTCTTACCCAAAAAATATTGCGACTCCATGCGAGAACAATATAGCATTGTACTATCCATTCTGTTATTATCTATCTATGGTTACTTTTTAAAATAAACCATAGTGCAAACTTGTAATTCTAACCCATGATAATGATAAAATGTAAAAGTATAAGACCAAATGTATGAATATTAATTCATATATTGAAGAAAATGGTTTAAAAATAATTCAAAAGAAAAATTCTTTAATTGGTTATATAACATCGTAAAATAATATACTTAAAACTTTTTAATTTATTGATTATCATTATTACGATTAATATTTAAACTTACTTTGTGTTCTCTTTTTCGTTTGACAGCACTTTTTGATGAATTTGGTGACGCATGATCAGTTTTTTCAGAAGAAGCTATCTGCGCTTGGTTTATTTGTGATACAAGTTGAATCTCAGTAGATACATGAACACCTGCAGTATCTTTTTCTTTTGATTTAGCAACTACATTTTCAGATTTAGGTGATTCTTTTGGCTTAATGGGTTCATTTACAGAAGTTTCATCTACTGCTTGCAAAACTTTATCTGTTTGTTTAATTATCATGTTATTCTTATCATCTTTCTTTTGAGACAAATTTTCAACTTCAGATACTTGAGGCTTAATTTCAGAGACAGGTGGTTCATTAGTACTTTTAACATTAACAGAATTATTTACCTGATTACGAGTTACTTGGGATTCAATTTTTGGTAATGCTCCTTCAATCTTTTCACCAATTGGTTTTGAATCAGGAGGTATGCCATTACAAACTGATTTTTGAACAATATTTTCAACAGGCAGTACAGAAGAAATAACAATTGGTATATTTTTATGTTCATTTATGAGACTCAAAGGTTGGGCAGATTGAGATGTATTCAGATTTAGTGGAGTTAAATTTGGTGGTTGTTGTATTTTTGAAGGCGAAGAATTGGTAATTGATGGTTGAGTCAACACTGTTGGCAATGGTTGCTTTACTGGAGAACTCATCGCTCCAATACTATTCATTTTTATTTAAATTAAATTCAATCTGAAAATAATAAAATAACTTAAGTACATAAAATTATATTTACATAATACATTCATTAAAAAAGTTTCTATGATATGCAGGAATACCTAATTGTAACATAATTCTTTAATGGAAGGCTAAATTGCAGATTAGCAGACCTAAAATGTTTATTATATTATATATTTATTTACGACAACAATACAGATTAGCAGACTAAAAATCAGGATTATAACGTGAATATTACACGTGATCATTTAATTTCTACAATTTGGACCATATATTATTTATTCTGTGGACTATATATTTCGATTCAACCAGTTGTGTTCACTGTTCTTTCTCTAAGCCAAGTTCATAGCATTAACAATATACATACATAATTATAATGTGAGATAGACATAATATGATATGACACAATCATATTATGTAGATTACAAATTGGTTTGCATTATGGTATATGAATTATTGTAAAATATAACATTATCATTATCTTAAATCCGGATCGATAGGGAACATTTATTAATAATCACAATTTTGGGTCTACCAGTCTGCATTTAAGTATGACCTTTCTTTAATCTTTGTTTCGTACTGTATATTAGTCCAGAATAATACAATTATTCTTTTTTTTAATAGTATAATAAAATAATTATTAAAAACAAACAAATTTAAATTATATATGCAATTTTAGATTAAATTTAAATTTAAATCAAACATTAGTACAATTTAGTTGGAGTAATTAACAACTACCAACTCATGTAGGAGTTGAATCAACTCAATGGCGGATAGTAATGTTTAATGTTACCGGGAACTGAACTAAAGGAGTCACCAAAAATTAATGCTCACTTCGTTCACATTTCGTTTATTAAATTTTTACACCTTCTTACTAATATCTAAGATTTATTATTTTTTATAATATTTTACTTCTCATTGACACTTTTTCAATAACATCATTAGTTTTGATTGATTTTTCTACACAATCATTTCATTTTTTTCAAATCAAAATAAATATATATTTGGTTTTGAGCAAAGTGACTAGGTAAAGAATGTATTAGTTAACGAAAAACGGAAATCATAATTTTGACAAAATTGGTTTTAGATTTTCGTGATAACTAAAGCAATTTTAAACCAAGAGATTTGTACATTTTTTTTGAGTATTTTTAAAAGTACATATGTAATACAAATTTAAAATAGATTAGTTAATTTCCTGACTTAATATAGAACTTTGAAATTTATCCAAAAATGTTTAATATCACATGCAATTAACCGTTTGAACAATTTTTAGAAGCCTACTCATATACTACAAAATATTTTGAAAATCGTACGTTTTTTTAATAAGCTTCTAAAATTGGAATATTTAATAGAATTGAATATTATTATATTTTTGCGTTTTTAAAAGCCTGAAGACACCTTTTCCAGCAGTAATAATGGTCTAATTACCACGAATAAAGTATGATTTCGGTTGAAAATGTACGTAATTCATTTTCGAATTTTTCAAGTTTTTCCTCGAGAGAAAAAAAACTACCCAAGAATGATAGAAAAATGAAAAAATTTATGAAAATCATAATTTTGGACATAGGTACTTGAAATTGTTTTGATTATTTTCATATGGATAGTTTTCAAACATGGTAAATTTTTGTAACGGATTATCAGTATTATATATTGTATATATGACTAAGTTTCACTCAGAATCATATTTTCAAATCTAATATCATTGTATATAAATCTTAATTATAATAAACCACCAATTTCTCCTTGGACTAAAAGGAGTAACATTCATAGTCAACCTTCCTGCTTTTTACAGTTATAAATTATAATGTATTAATTTAACTCAAAACAAAATGCATAGTTTAGACTGGAGGCTCACAGACTGGGACATGAAGTCTCGATTTCCCGATAGGCCTATCCATCCCTGTATGTTAGAAAAAATTAGAAACAAATTGATATTAGTTGTAAATGAACTATTTTTCACATAATACTTTAGTTTATTCTAACAACCATTTCTTGGCCATGTAGCAATCAAGTATTTAAAATGTAATTATTACATAAAAATATATTTTGATAACATAATTACAAATATTGATATTTTAATTCTTTAAAATTTATTGTTTTATAAATTGCTATATTTAGAAAACATATTTATTGGTATACAAATATTAAATAATATACTTAAATTTTAGTATTTATTTAAGTATGTACCTACCAACTTAACAAGATGAAGGTACCTATATTAACTTTTTTAATACTTTTAGTAAGTAATTTTATTTTTAACTTGTATATTTTATCTTATCTTTAGTTTTTCAACATCAATTTTTTTTTTAAATGTACCGAATTATAAATTATTATTATAAATAAAACAAGTTCTTAATTCATTCTAGATAATTAATTAATAACTTTTTTGTATATGTAGAGAAATATTTTAACATTTTTTTTTGCAATTTTCTTAATTATTATATTAATGCTTATTAGAATATTATATACATAAATAAGTATATATAAATTTATAGTACTATAGATATAGATACTATCTATAGATACTTTTTAGTATAAATTTATGAGAATAAAAGTGCAAGCACCCTTTATGTTTATTATGACCCAACAAAAATAGTTTAAAAATGGTATTTTATTTTATAGCCCATAATTATTTACAGAATTTCATTAACATTTATTATATATGATAAATACATTTAACCAGAAACAATAATATATTAACTGGAATAACACCCAAAAAGTAATTATTTCTATAGTAAGTATATCTATATATTTTTTAAATATTATAGTACTTTATCTATAGTAGTCTACACTGACCACCTTACTAATATCCTATCATGATGCCAAATCTAGATTATTAACTTTTGGACACAGATCAATTGGCTTGCCAAAAGTTATAACTATGCCAATCAATTAATCGGATAATTAGGTAATTTATAGATACTGTAATGTATCGGAACATTATTAATATTTAGTGAGTGTACAAATCCATATGTACTAGATTTTTTAGTACCGGTTCAGCGTGTTTAAGGATCATTATTAATTACTAACCATAAAAATGCGAATGATAAGTATACAAGATGACAAAATAAATATTGAATTTACCTTCGCGTATAATTTAGTAGTTGGGTACTATTTGAAACCAATGAATCTTATTCGGCGTTCCGCCCATAACAGCCAATACAAATAAATAAATTCAACCGATCAACAAAGAGTTATCTTATATTCACAACTAAGAAAATAATACTAAGTTGTTAATATTAAACTTCAATTATGCATTATAGAAATAATTAATATTTGATCCGCAAAAAACGTAAAAACACACACAAAAAGTATCATCTAATTAAACCACTTTGAGAAATGCAAACACAACAACAAACGAATCAACAAACCCGACTCTTCGATGGCGTCAGTTCAACAACAGTGTGCCCAATCACATTTTTTTGAAACACGATATCCTGCAAATTGCCGACACTGATATCCCCAGACATTATTCATAAAATCGCAAAGCGTTTTTGTATTCTATTCTGGTATTCATTCATTTATTATTTCTAATTTAATCATTTTATAGGTAAAATGGTAATTCCAAATTGGCAGTTGGCACCCAGTCTTTGCAGGTGCGTACAATTGCCGTACTGCATGCTGCTCACCATTAAGGTCGAAACTGGGGTCCGTGGATCGCATAGATAAACAGGTTACAGGTGTCAATACGCATTGTTATATTCACCGGTAGGTGGTTATGACCGGCGGGGTAGCCGCTTATCCGCGTATTGTTTCTATACCTAATACCGATGGACTATAATAGTATAATATTGTAATGCTATATAGTATATGCCTATTCTATACTTTATAGACATATTGCAATATAGTGCAATATTGAACGTAGACGCGTAGTGCTTATTTGTGATATTTTGTGGCAAGTTAAATTTAAAACCTGAACAATAGCTACATAAATCACTAATTATTGTAGAATTCTATTTCTAATTTGTATATTAACAGTTCCGAGTGGAAATAATGTATTTAAATATTATGCTTAAGAGATTGATAAACATCAAACTCTTTAAAGTAATGATATGTTTGATATTTAAAATACTTATAGTGTTTAATTAATTACATCATTTATTTTATTAAATTCATGTAATACGCGAAAATGAATTGCTTAGAGATGTATACAAAATACAAATACCTACGAATAATTTGAAGAAAGAAAATATAAAATACCGAGAATTTATACTTTAGAGAATAGTACCTTAATATTAATTAGTTCTACATTTAAATACATCATCTTTTTTATTAATAAATGTTATATTTCGCAACATATTTAAGGTTTATACTAATAACTTATTTTATTTTTCGAGGTTGTTTTAGATGATAGTTATTGTTATTAATTTAAAAACAATTGAAAAATTCACATCTATGTTTATATGCTATAAGTAAGACTGTTAGTTTCAGGTGTTTGATCACTCCCAAAATTATTGGTTTTCTATATTAATTTTTATATAATTATTTATTAATATTTACTTACATTCCTAAGAATTGTTTTACTTACGTCCATATATGTGGAATTTATTACTATACTTATTTATTATGCTAATTAGCGATGTGTTTTTGTAAAAATACAATTGTGCTGTACTAGAGTCTCGTACTTTTGTGTACATTGTCGAATGTCATTTACCGCTTTTAGTTTTTAATATTTCGTTCATGTATACAAGTATACTATAAATAAAATATACTTATATTTATATACTTTACTATACTCACATATACTTTGTCCACATTTATATACCATGATCGCATTAATGAACAAATTAACTTATCGTGGGTTGATTTATTATTTTGGGAATAAAAAAACAATTATTTTTAAGTTGCGTTTGCACCTCTTTGTAAAAATGTCTACGAACGCGCTTGCTCCTGTACATTAAGAATCATTGTTTATTTAACCTCTGGTAAATACCCCTCATCAACCCTCATTCTCACTCTATGAAATACAAATGCATGTTCCATTACCATGATGATAAATTAATTTTAATCATACTTTCATGTATAAGTATATTTATTTACATCCTGTATGCATAACTATATGCAACATGGTATATTTCTATTGTCATTTGTCAGTTTGTCACTGTATAGTGTTTAACAATGGGCAATGGATATTTGTTATTGTGATTCTGATTTGTTGATACTTGAAGCATGATAAAATAGATTTTATACGTCTTAACTTGATGCATTTTTTAAAAAAAAAAAAATGGCTATTGATAATTTGTTGCATTTATTTTAGAAACATTATAACATGTTAAGTAGTACTAATGTTGAAGAATCGTCGGTATACAAAGGAATTACAAAAGCTGAATATACCACAAAATTAAACATCAATGAACCATCATTGAATTCAATGCCTATTTTTAGAATTTTGAATAATACTGGAGAAATTATAAACAATTGTGATTCTATTATTGTAAGTAAAATTTAAAATATAACTTACAATGTATACTTAAATATTTGCAATATTTAAATGCAGATACCAGAAAAAAATGAATTACTTAAAATGTACAAATCTATGGTCACGTTATCTATAATGGATAAAATATTATATGAATCACAAAGACAGGGGAGAATATCTTTTTATATGACGAGTGAAGGAGAAGAAGCTGCACAGATTGGTAGTGCAGCAGGATTACATTTTAATGATCTAGTCTATGGGCAATATAGAGAATCTGGTACATACAGAATTTTTAAATTAAATAAATATTTATCATTTATATTAGATTGCATAAATAACACATTATTAAATACTTTAAGGAGTTTTATTATTCAGAGGATTTACTTCTGAACAATTTATGAATCAATGTTTTGGTAATATAGATGATATTGGAAAAGGAAAGCAAATGCCAATACATTATGGATCTAAAATTCTTAATTTTGTAACTTTGTCATCTCCACTTGCAACTCAATTACCCCAAGGTATAGAAATAGCATGTAAACAATTTATTTAAAAAATATATAAATATAAAATATTTGTAAACAAGTTTTTTAAATTTCTAAAGCTGTCGGGACAGCTTTTTCTTTCAAAAGATTAAAAAACAATCGTTGTACTATTGTTTATTTTGGTGAGGGAGCGGCAAGTGAAGGTGATGCCCATGCTGCCTTTAATTTCGCATCCACTCTTGATTGTCCAATAATATTTTTCTGGTAAGTTATATTTTTAACCATTAATTTTTAAGTTTTTCCTCTTTTGTCTTATAGGTCATAGAAGAATTAGTAAAATTTGTTATTATGTTATATTATAATAATTTTTACTTTTCAAATGTACAAAATTATACATTTCTATATTTAAACATATAATCAATGTAACAATTAATATTCGAAATATTTTCAAATTCTGCATTAAAAATTGTATTAGTTATCTTGAAATATTTTTAAATTGAGTTCGTCATATTTACAGTTTCAGTTAGAATTTTGCTGTTTTTCTTTTTCCAAAGAAAAACTTATAGATATTCGAAAAATAGGCTCAATAAAGTACCAACTATAACATACAGATGCGAATCTCTACCAAAAGCATACCATACTTATGTTAATTGAACCATTATTTCTGCCCAAAATTATGTTTTCAAGCATTAAAATAAAATAAAATAATCTTTACTTTGCTTTGAATCTAAAATTATAATTTATACAAGTCTTTATATAGTCGTAATAATGGGTATGCTATATCAACTCCTGCCAATGAACAACACAGAGGAGATGGCATTGTAAGTTATGGTCCTGGCTATGGAATTGCTACGATTCGTGTTGATGGTAATGATGTTTTGGCTGTTTTTAATGCAGTATTAAAAGCTCGAGAATATGTAATGACTAACACAAGACCATTAATAATAGAAGCAATGACTTATAGGTTACTTCTTTTTTAAATTAATTTTTTATTTGTTTAAATTTATATGGAATTTTAAAATAAAAATGTTATTTAGACGTGGACACCATAGCACATCTGATGATAGTACTGCATATAGATCTAAAGACGAAATTGAACAATGGACAAACAAAAATCCAATAATTCGATTCAAAAACTATTTAGAGAGAGAAAGTATTTGGAATGATCAAAATGATGTTGAATTTGCACAAGAAACAAAAAAACAAGTAACTTACATAAATTAATGATAGAAAATAATATTTTATTATCATATTTTATTTGTTTTAAGTTAATGCAAGTATTTACAATTGCATCAAAGAAAAATAAACCAAATTGGAAAGAAATGTTTAATGATGTTTATAATGAAATTCCAGATCATCTGTTGTAAGTAATAATATACAGAATGATTTACACACTTTTATCCTAAATATAAATCACAATATTTATATTTTTCGTGTGACTAATAAGCAAACACATTTTCACTATTATTTATAATTTATTTTATTATTTTCTCTAAATTTTCTGAAATATTAATTATCAACATTACCTTTTTAAGTAATTTTAAGGATAACAGAATGTTGTATGAAATAACCTTCAACATTAAATAAATATGGGTAATATAATTGTTTTATCTTTAGTATATGTTCTATATACATAATGTATTATAATAGTGTAAATTATATAAACAAATTATTTTTAACAATGAAACTTGTAATACATTTACATATTGAACATATAATTATTTTATTTTAAATTGCGGTTTCATATTTTACAGAGTACAAATGAACTCGCTGGAAGATCATATATCAAAATATTCTCATCATTACCCTAAAGACGTTAAAGAATAAAAATATATAGTAATTTTTATAATTATATTTGTGATTGCAAAATTCCAAAAAATTGTATTGATTCAAGTTTTTTTTTTTTTTTTATGGTAGACAATATTTCATTATTCTTATTTGCTGATTATAAGTTTTTAAATGTTTAAAATATTCGGCCTATTATAAATAAATTCCAACATAAATTGTGTATAATTTATATTTATTTACTTTATATTATTGTAATATTCGTCAAATAAAAATCAATAATAATTAGTAATTACTAATTACAAATGACACATAATTTGATATTCATTTTATATGCAAATTATTAAAGAAATTATATATAAAAAAAAAAAGTTTTCCTAAATATATTTATCAGTATATGCATATATAACTTTTTTCATTATATTAAATAATTTCATTAATATTGTTATAATATACTTGCTTATTTTTATTTTGAAAAAATGTTTTTCCATATTCAAATGTAGATACCATTATAGCACATGCAGGTGCTACTTTAATTACTCGAGGAATTAAACCACTAAAAATTGCATGTATGCCATTTCTTTGATATATATCAATAACAGCTTTAACTGTCCATTTTGAAGCTTTCCCTGGAGGTTCTGAAATCACAACAAGTCTTATTTTATCAAATATATGTAATTGTGATTAATTATTACAGTATTATTATTATCTAATTAACTGACCTGTTATAATTTCTTTTTCAGTTAATTCAATTTGACGAATTGTTTTGACAACATCAAATGGAGTTGTTAGTACAGCAGCTAGCTAAAATATTTAGTTATTACTATTAATAGTAACTACTAAAAATATTTTAATAAAATAAAATTTATTTTAGAATATAAATGATACAGTAAAAAAATGTACCCATTAGTTATTTATTTAATAACTATAACTAATTAAAAATTGAAAAATACATTACCATTCCTGCTAGGCTTCCAGCCATAAAGTTGTACATAAATGTTGAATGACCAGATATCTGTTTGATATGTTCATATGTAACCCAATAAATTCCTTAAAAACATTGTTCGATTTATTTACATATTAAATAAAAATAAAGCTATATATATATAAAAACCATTTCTAAAAAGAGCAATGTGTAAATATGTTCTAAACTCTATTAATTTCATACAATTTAAAATGTAAATGAAATAATATATGATACAAATTAAATATTTTGTGCAATACATTTTAAGAACAAAAATGGTTTTATAAAATTTGAATGAATATTTTCTTATTTAATTTTTTTAAATATTTAATAAATAACAAATGGATAAGGTCGTAATTAAGTACCTCCTACTTACCAGAAAAAGGAACATCTCTTAGTAGTGTAGAACCAAGACCTTTCCAAAGACCTTTATAACCATGGTATTTTAATAAACTTCTTAATGCTTGATGTACTTCCAAATAACTAAGTTTTTTTGACTGCATTTTAGTGCGTACAAGTTCTAATGGACTAACTGATGTAGCAGCTCCAAAACGAGCAATACATCCTGATATACCAGAAATCCATAACGGTTGATTTTGGTCATGGTTCACACTATTTTTTGTTAAATCATGTAGATAACATCGTATCTGTTCATATGATACAAAATAAACAATTGTAGCAGGTAATGCAAGTATTAATGTTGGACTTAGACCACTCCATAATGATAATATACCTTCATTTCTGCTAATTTTTTTTAAAGCATCCTAAATTATTAATATTAATGATTATGAAATTTATAAACTATTTAAATAAACTAAACAAAATTTACAAATGTTCCATTAAATTTGCTAGGCCTGTCAAACCATTGAACATTTCTGTAATAAGGACCATCATAAGAATTTTTTTTAAATACATTACATGGGCAAATATGATCCATTAAACCATTGGAATAAAAAAAACATTTATGTTTTGCTGTTATTCTGAATTGGGTTTGCATACGCACTTTTATGACATCCAATGGAGTAACTAAAATTTGTTAAATATATTCATTATAAATTGTTTTGATAACAATAGAATATAAATGAAATGACTAACCTAAAAAAGAAGTAATTAATGCTCCTGTACAAGCGGCAGCCATTTGTTGAACTGGTGTAATTCGAAAACGAGGGTCGTCAATATTAAGATCAAATTCATTACTTTTAGAATTCATAATATCTTAAATAGAGTTATTTATTATTACAAATAGAAATTGGCAATTATTAATAAACTATTTTTATAACAATTTAAAGATTTCAAATTAATTCTAAAAGTAGTTGTAGTTAAAGTAATATATATATATATATATAAATATATAAAAAGATTTCTTGAATTATTACTATAAACACAAACGTTTTTAATTGAAAGGTTAGGGGGCAGTGCCTGATCTACGGGGAGGATATGGGGGTCATATCCCTTTTGATAGATAAAATAAAACATTTTTGTAATATAAATATGTTAATTTATGTCTATATTAATAAAATGTACCTATACATAAATGTACATTGATATTTAATATTCCCCCTATAAGAAAATTCTAGATCTGCCACTGGAGGGGGTAAAAAAATAAATCAGCTAACCATAGAAACTTAATTTATTTTGTGACCATAATATTCAGTATTAATTGGTTACTAAAAAAAAATTATATTTTTTCCTAAGAACATCACAAAAATAATATGTAATATAAACATAATAACTTATATTATAGGTATATTTATAAAACATTCTTTATGCATTGACAATAGTCATAAATATTTGTTTCGTGGGAATATTACCAACTTAGGACAGATAAGTTCTCAAATCTTATTTACATGTTTATAATTGGAAATTATAGTACATAATAAGTATTTAATAGATTTTTTAAAATAATTATGTACAGAATTCATAAATAAGTTTAAGTTTTTAAAATTATAAAAATAAATTGTTATTTATTTCATAATTATAATTATTCATACATACTTTGATACTTAAAATTTAAAAATATTAAGATATTAATATTTATAGTTATAGTTATTTATTTGGTATTGACACTCCACATAATTTAATACATTTATTATAAGCACTAATCAAAATAAATTCATTCAATCATCAAAAATGTTTATTAAATTACAACATGTCAACATTTAAATAAGTGTATTATTTATAATATATAATATAAGTATTATATAGATAATTAATATAGAAATCTTATATCCATGGTTTAATAATTATCATTAATTAACTTTAATGTTCATACTACAACCCACTTATAGGATAATTATGGGTATGTTTTTCTATAATAGGTTATAGATACCATACCGGCAGCAGCACAGGATGTATACAGGAGAAAGGCAGTTATCAGAAAAATGATAACAGTATTGATGAAATCTATTACAATATAATATAACCGGAGATTGTAAGAACCGCATGTCCGTAAAATATTACCGCCGGTTAGCGTTAACCTACACTTACCCGACATTATAAGAACAGGCATAGGTTAGTTTAGGATATGATGAAATCTACAGATATTTATTCTATACTATACTCACAGATATAGATAATATAAATAATTTAGATAATATAAAACATATGTTACTGATAACGTTTTATATATACTTTATATAAACATAATAAAATAATAAATTATATATAGACATTATAATATATATGTATATTACACTTATAGATTGATAGGTTCTGACCGTTGAAAATGTTAAAGCCGTTGATGTCGCCATTTTGAGTAGGCTTTCTGTGTCTTATCATGTTACACACTATCATAAAGTGTCTTTTCGCAATGGTACTGAAAGGAAACTGTTTACTAAGGCCCAGTTGTACAGTCACATGATTTAACGTCGATTATATAATCAATGATCAAATTCATTGATTAAACCTCTATGAATTGTACCCATAGAGTAATATAGAGGAGCCGTTCCCTATCATTACTGTATAACAAAATTGAAATCAGAACTTCGACTCCTTTTTCAGAACTACCATATTACACAGATAAAAGTATTGTAAAATGTCAATATAAGATATATTAATGTCACTGTATTTTATCAAAAAATTTGTAAAAGAAGCAATGCGATTCGTGTTAATACACAGATATATAAAATAAACATCTATATCTTTGTGTTAATAACATAGGGTAAATACCGCCAAAAAAAAATCACCCTTATTTTTTTGATAAAACACAATGACACCAGTATATCATATATTAACATTTTACAATATTTTAATGGGTTTAAAATGGTAGTTCTTAAAAAGGAGAAGTTCTGGCTTCCATTCGTGAAAACATTAGCTTCTCTATATTACTCTATGATTGTACCACAGTATAAAGAAAGATACAGTAGGGACATTCTTATCAATGACGGCCATTTTGAAAACTGCGATACATTGGTGGGATTTTCAAATATCTTATTTTGTTTTTTATAAACTATACACAAAAACTATGAATCTTTGCGAGTTTATCGATAGAGACAAATGAATGCTAAATAATATAATAATATATAAATAAATTTAGTATTTATTTAGATATAGTTTAAAAAGTTCAAAGTTTAAAAATAGTGTATATATATATATATATATTACATTTGTGTAAAATCATTAAAATCGGAATAATCCTCAATAAAATAACTAAAATAACTATTTAATTGAATTAATTAATTAATTAATTTAAGTTGAACCCTGGATTTTGGGTCATCTTGAAATTAATGAAAAATATTACTAGTACTTTGTGAATATTTTAAACTATTTTGTGTTTTTATAAGAAATTTATTTATAATGGAAATTTTATTGTGGATGATTCTGATTTTAATGATTAAGAATTTGACTACTTAGCATTAACGTCTCCTAGACAAGAAAGGATATTTAGACCACGAACGGATCATTTCACTTGGTGGAGAGAAGAAAAATATCATTCGTTTTATTGTTGATATGATAGGGGACCGCGTTTTGTCACAATAAAATTAAGATATCAGTTTCAGCAGCTGTAATATTATCTGTGCATTTTTTTAATGATTGGTCCATATTAATTAACCAATATACAAATTATAATTTAAAATAAAAAAAATTATGGTGAATACTGAATTGAATTGTTTAATAATTTAATATTCAACATTCAAATCAATTTGATAAGATAAATGATAAACTGAACATCACAAATTTAGTACCAACTGTAATGAATAATAATGAAAATATCGTATAAAATATTTAACATATTAAAATCGTTGATTATCTAATCATAACCAAATTATCAACTGTATAACACAGATGTATAATCAATGATTAGAATCATGAACATATAATAGTATTATAGATTAGAATCGTTAAAATTAAAATCATTGATTATCTAATCGGCGTTTAATCATGTGACCGTATAACTGGGTCTAAAACTCGTTTTGGCGATTGTTTTTGATTAAAACAGTAAACTGTTTACTGAAATGTTTCCTCTTGTAACGGTACTGTTTGTCTAGTGAACATCGGTCGATAGATCTGACTAGTGGAATCCTGAGGATATAGTTGAATAAGCTATTTCTGCACTAGGAAATCTAAAGTTCTCTATTTAATTTATGTAGCCCCAGAGAGACTCCCAGGGTTCGTATTTAATCTCAGTTCAAATAAGTAAATTCTCAATTTAGCAACACAATGGAATATATATATTTACCAACGAAATACCTATGTAATTATATATATATATATATCAGGGGCGGCTTTAGATCTTTGCCTGGGGAGGGGCCAATATTTTTTTGAATATAAACATACTGGTCTTTAGAAGCTGATGATGACGACGGATGAAACTTACTCAAACTATAAGAAAATTATTTAACACTCAGCAAGTGTATAACATAAATTAACAGTATATTTATAGTATATGTATATACAGTGTATTTACAATATATTTATAATATTTTGTACTTTGTAGTGTATAATATGCATAAAGTATATGTAATTTTTGAGAAATTCAAATCCTGGAATAAAATGATAAATATTATTTTAGTAGTTTTGAAAATCTTAAGATTTATATTAAACATTTGAATTACCATAGTTGTTATTTATAATATAAAATCTAAATTTCTGTTTTTCATTTTTGTAAATCGATTAATTACATTGTCAATTGATATTTCAAAGTCAAGATGCACATGTATTAAAGCAAGCCCAACAAGTCTCTCTTGGCTCATTTGAGAACGTAGCCATGTTTTTAATCTAATGTGCATAAAGAAGTAGAGAATAATAGTAAAAGTAGAGTAAAATGTCTTGGGGGGGGGCCATGGCCCCCTCCTAAAAGCCACCACTGATATATATATGTAAATTATACACTCGATGCCTGGATCCAAGCGATTAACCAATGGAAATCCGGATGACAGGTGGAGACGATGCGTACAGACAATAATTTAAATAAAATATAAAATAATTTAAGTATAAAATTATAATTTAAACCTTGCGCAATCACGGTGATAAGTCGACTATCGTATTTATTTGTTTATATAAGCAGTTCTTAACCTTTTATAGAACCCCCGATGAAAGATTTTTAAAAACCGCAGACCCCCTACCAATTTTTTGTACCATTCTTTTACAAAACATATCAAATTATCATAACCAAAATTATAATAATTTTTATATTATAAATTATAGAAGCAAATATAACAAAAAAGTGGGAAAGGTCGATTGTGGACGTTCCTCCTTCGTCTCTTTGGAGAAATTAGTGGTTTATTATAATTATTAAGATTTGAATGCAATGATATTGCATTAGAAAATACGATTCTGAGCCTATCAAAATATATTGCAATATATTATACTGATAATTCATTTCAAAATTTACCACGAATATAAATTACATATGTAAATATGCAAAATAAATTTCAAATCCCTACGATTAATATTCAAGGAGTTATTCCTTTTTAAGGAAAAACTTATGGGAAATTCAAAAATTGAGCTAAATAAAGTACCAACTAGATTAAATTTGCTATAGAGAGGGTACCCTACTTGTAGTATTCGGACCATTATTTCTACCCGAAAAAATATTTTCATACATCAGAAAAATCTATAAAAATTGCCAATTTTCCACTTTTCAAGGAAAAACTTTTGGAAAATTCGATAAATGAGCTAAATAAAGTACCAACTAGATGAAATTCGCTATAGAAAGGGTATTCTATTTGTGGTAATTGGACCATTATTTCTATCTTAAAAGTTTTACATAGATCAGAAAAAAATAAAATAAAAAGCCTATAAAAATTGCCGATTTTCCGCTTTTCAAGGAAAAACTTTTGGGAAATTCGAAAAATGAGCTTAATAAAGTACCAAGTAGACAACATTTGCAAGCGAAGCATATGCTATGCGTGATAATCGGACCATTATTTCTACCCAAAAAAATGTTTTCATACATAAAAAAAAAATCTTTGTAGAATCAATACATCCTCGCTCCACTCAGAATCTAAAATATACAAAAAATATAATTATTTTTATTAAACTTAATTTTTTATTTTAAACTTTAACATCATTAAACACTTTAATTAAAACAAAATTTAAATAAATATTTTGTTCTTAATATTCTTAAAACATAATTTTTATTTACTTAATTATCAAGTCTTAATGCGATGGTTGATGTTGCATTTCAGATACGAGTTTTTGAACATCAGGCTCAATATTTAAAAGCTTTAACCGTAGTTCAGATTCTATGTTTTCTATTCGGTTTCGAAACTTATTCTTAACATAAATGAGGGTGGAGAAGGCTTTATCACATAAATAAGTTGTGGGGAATGGAATAAAAACTTCCAGAGCTTTACTTGTAATTATGGATAATCTTTTTGAACATGCAACCAAAAATTTTCTAATGACTTTTGATTGAATTGAATTTTTAAACTCGTATCTGTAGAAATTTCTATAAGGCTATCTTCTTCCAATGATATCAGTCCATTTATTTGATGAATATCAATTTCAAAAGGTTGTCGAATCTAATTTCTATTTATAGCTGGAGCAGGAAAGTAATCACGGAAACTACATTGCATATTACCCATATGTTGTACAAAATATTTAGAATCTTTATCTGACAATTCTTCTTCAGTTGATTCAATACAATTTTTGAGATTTGGAAATGGATCGTAATTCTTCTTTGACAGCCGAAGACTCCACAGTTCCAAATTTTTAATTATCGCTTCAATCTTATCTTCAACTTTGAAAATTGTAACATGTGCTCCTTGAAGACTTAAGTTAAGTGCATTTAAATGAGTAAATATATCTGATAGGTATGCTAAAATAGCCAATCAAGAATAATCATTCAAACGTTCACTCAACGAATATGATTTATGTTCGATAAAAAATAATCTTACCTCATCTTTTAATTCAAATAGACGAGAGAGCATTTTACCTCGAGACAACCAACGAATTTCTGAGTGCAACAGAAGTTGATAATGTTCACTATACATGTTTTTGCAAAGTTGCTTAAAAATTCTTGAATTCAATGATTTTGCTTCTATAAAGTTAACAATTTTAATAGCTTCGTTCAAAACTGTTTTC
The DNA here is from genome assembly GCA_013282895.1 of Eriosoma lanigerum. Lineage (NCBI taxonomy): Eukaryota > Metazoa > Arthropoda > Insecta > Hemiptera > Aphididae > Eriosoma > Eriosoma lanigerum. The sequence continues at coordinate 54,511,392 of CM023358.1, forward strand.
AATTGTATTTCTTGGAAACTATGGCTTCGCGATGAATGTAACAATGATGCCATATGACTGATGGTATGATTTTTCTAATCCGTGCAATTAATCCAATAAATTTTCCCGACATTACGCGAGCACCATCTGTGTACACATTTAGTCCATTCAATTTCATTCGCTATAATAAATTCATTAATTTTATAAAATATTTCCTCTGTTGTTGAGTGTACCACAGTGGTTACGAATAAAATATCTTCAGAAATGACATTTTCGTATTCGTATCATACATAACATAATAATATTGATTTATTAGTTATATTGGTACTTTCATCCAGTTGGAGACTAAAGTAGTCACTTTTATTAATTCTTCTCAACAACTGTTCTTTAATATTTCCTTATAAACCATTAATTCGTTTTTTTATTGTATCATTTGACAATGCAATTTTATTTAAGTTACTTGCAGCTTCTTCGCCGATCATTGCAGAAACCATAGCTTTTGCAGCAGGTAATATCAAGTCTTCCGCAATCGTGTGAGGTTTCCCTGATTTCCCAATTAGTAAAGAAACTGCAAACGATACTTTTACGGCACTTTCATTTGTACAATCAGTTGAAATTTTTTCGATCAATTTCTTATTTTTTCTCAATTCTTGCTCTTTATTTTTAAAAAAATCAAAGGATTTCATGGCATGTTCTTTATGCTTAGTTTCAAGGTGTCTTTTTAGTTTTGATGGTTTTAAATCCTCGTTTGATAATACCTCAAAAGATATGAAAAAAAAAAAAAAAATAATAATCCAAAAATATTGTAAAAGTACAACTATGTCACGTATTGACTTATGTTAGGTGTTAAGACTGCCGCGGACCCCCAAGGGGCCGTGAACCACAGTTAAGAACCGCTGGTTTATATTATTTTCGTGTTGTATATTGCGCCTCCCTACTTGTCATACGTACTGGAATCGGGCGGTTAAGAATTTATGTCTAATCGGCAAAAATTGGAGCAGCCGTGTGGGTTGCATAATGTGACCGTAACACTCTTATCACTTAACACCTTTGCCAAAAGTTGTATTTCTGCATAGATCATACACAACCGCACTCCTAGCAGGAAATGAATTTCCCTCTCAATTTTCCTTCGAAAAACAGATTACGTTTTCGCTGCATTGCCACGGGGTGTTAGATGACGCAAAAAACAAAGTAATACAATTGCCGCCGTTTAAACACGTAAAAAGATTCCGAAAGGGAAAATTTTAAGAATTCATAAGAACTAAAAAACGTAATCGATTTGCCACCAAAAGGTGTCACCTGTAATGAGTGTAAATTAGATATGTAAATATGCACTTGAGCACTTCACAAAACGGATGCGGTTCCGAATAGGTCAATCATGACTGGGACTAGAGGTTAAGGGAGCTTAAATTTT
>CM023358.1:54512794-54551953 GCA_013282895.1 Eriosoma lanigerum
CCTATACATTAATCCACCTCTGAATATATTATTATAAATATTTCTCTTGGAACTCATATACCTTTCTAAATCTATAAATATCAATATACCATACATTATACATAGTTTTCTTCTTTCTGTAATTCTGTACAATCTATTAGTGATTTAGTGATAATTATATTACAGTGTGATCACAATAACTGGAAAAATGGGAATGCTTAAAAACTTTACAAAGACTCGTTATATTTGAAATATGATTTTAGTTATACTGCAAACTTAATTATACACAATATCCACAATATCACATATTTTAATAATGTTAGAAATATCAAGCCATATATTAAATATTTTGTAATACTGTGATTAATGTGATAATTTTGTTTTAGCATCTATATAAATATTATACAGATCCTTTTCAATTAACTACCTAGATTACACAAGTAACTTCTTGTTTTCCTTTTTAATAATTTCTACATCAATCTTAGAATCTTGATCTATAGAATGTAGACAACATATAAAAACGGATGATGAGATAATTAATATTTGTTTTTATGTAAAGACACAAAAACATACATTTGTTGGAAACAAATCTTGTTACACAAAAGTGTATAATGTTAGGTACCTAACACACTATGTTCAACTTAAAGGTTTTGTTTTAATATATAAATAATGTTATGTTTAAAATTTTTGAAAGTATTGTTCAACTTATTTCAGAATACATTTGGAGTAAATTGAGTACTACTATGGAACCTTATTTCGTCACTTTTTAGAATGTGTTTGTGTAAGTTTACTGCAATGAAACAATATTACATTATTTCATTAAATGAATTATAATAAGTATTAAATGTGAGTATTGATATTATTTTTTGCAGCAATAAAGTTGAACTGTTTAATAATGGATAATTTAACAAAAAATATGCTAAAAATAAATAAATATTAATTGGGCTGAATATACAAACTTTTATTTTTATTGGAGTAAAATAATGTTTTAATAATAACTCTAGACATTGTTCTTATACACAAACTTACTTAATGTATACTTGATGTACACTCGGTAAAATATAAAACACAAAACAGACATTAAAAGGATATAAAAGATATATTGACCAAAGATTTGTATGTAAATGTGTATTTAATAAAGCAATACAAATCTTTAAGTATAAAAGTTCATCTTACAATAATAAAATAATTTAAGTATAAAAATATTGTTTAAATTTTGATAAGATATCTCACATTTTATAAAAAAAAATTCTATAACATATAAACTATATATTTCTAAAATTGTCATTTGCTTATAATATAATTAACACAATTAAATGGACGGAATGTAAATAATACTTTTAAAATAAGTTAGTATATACTTTATATGTAAGAGGTGAAGAATTAAAAGTGAATAAAATAACTTAAATTAAATTATAAAATTTAAATAATGTATTAATTTTTTTTCTATGCAAAACTATTAAATTCGTCTTTATACTTTATAATTCACCTAAATGTATCATAGTTAACAATTATTATTAAAGCAGTCATGTTTTAACATAGTATAGCAGAAAAAAAAAACGAGATTCAAAATACTTAAAACAGCTATTATGATCGTTGCTTATAAAATAAAAATATATCTCATAGAATATAATATTAATACTAGTTTTATCAAATTTAAATAATAGTATATAAAAATACAATGAGAAATAAAATATCAATGATAATTTGATAAAAATTGTTAAAATTACAGTTTAGACTTGAATTTATTTAATTTATTTTATTGGTATTATATTAGTATATATTTATTATTTGTATATTCAAAAAGTGAAAAGTGCACATTTTTGAAGTAAATTGGTAAAACATGTGTTTATTTTACAAAAACTTTAAATTTACTAATAATTATAAAAAATGTTTTTAAATAAAATTAAAAAGAAATATAAAACTCAGTGACGGTACGAATATATAGTATCTTACATTGGGTACAGTAAATCAGTACCTACCCATCCCTATAATTTATTATTGCTTTTTATCCCTTTTACTATAATATTTCTGAACCTAAATTTGTAGGTCTTAAAATCATAGGCCAACTAATAATAGTATATTCTATTCAAATCTGAGATAATTAATTACCATTGTATAAAAGGATATCTTATCTATTTTAGACTAGGACTTGGGAGCATATTATGATATACAAGCGGATTGCCTTTATTAAAACTATCAACTATGGAATGTATGTTTGTTAAAATAATAATGAACAAATAATATTAAAATTAAATAAACCATTCACGCTTTTTCTGTACTTGGTGTCCAGTAGTTGAGTGTATTACAGCATCATCTGGATCTAATGCAATATCAGCTCCTCGATCTTCTTGAGTAATATAATCACCTTTATGACGAGCTACATACCGTCCAACAATAAATGCTAATATGATAATGGCTATCAAAACAATTGAAAATATTCCTATAAATAAAAAATTTATTAAAATATATAACTCAAAAAATGAATTTGATCATAAATATTTACCACCAATTAATGCAGAATTGGTTTCAGGGTATGCATCTCTAATTTTATCTGCATCTAAAATAGGAGGTGGTCTAGTTTCTATTATTGGTGTTGGATGTGTGACAGGTTCAACACCACAAAAATCTTCTTTTATTGTAGCTGCATAAATTCATTACAATGTAATTTAACTTATAAAAAAATAAGTGAATAATACTAATATTTTCATCATTATTATTATGATAATGTAGTAAAAAAACAATTTTTATCATAAAACCGAAAATTATTATAGCAACATAATAGCCTAATTATTTAAAATATAAACATTTTTTTATGATACCAAAATTATATTTTCACAAAATAGTTAGATTATAATATACATATTTCATTTTCTTACCCAACTTGGTCAAGATACAACATTTTTTTTAATGAATTTCTATCATTTTAAATTATTAAAAATTAAATACTTAAATACTTACTATTCATTCCACTAACATTTGGAGGTCCATCTTGTTGAAATAATAATTTCAGAGGATAAATGTCATCAAACTCTACACGTGATATACAACCAACAAATCCTTCATTCATGGATGTATTACGTCCAATATACATATATTGAATATTATTGAACTGTGCATCAGTAGAATCTTTAATATTGAAATGAAATTCTTTAGGATCTGATCCATCAACCTGTTTATAAAATTTTAATTCAAAATTGGATAGCATTAAAGGGTTAATGGTGTATTTTTCATTGATTTAATAATTTAAAATAAAATAAAATAATATTTTTCAGTTTTTTAAATTCTTGAGAAAATTCAAATTGCTATATGAATATAGAATTTTAATATTTTTGAGAAATTTGGAAATAACTATATTTTATTTTTGAAAATTGTAACATTTTTGTTTAGTGAAAACAATATAAATTATATCAAAAAAAGAATAGTAAAAAAAAAATGAGAATAATATAATTATTAAGATTTGAATGCAATGATATTGCATTAGAAAATACGATTCTGAGCGTAACTAAATTTATTTCAATATATTATACTGATAATTCATTTCAAAATTGAATACGAATGTAAATTAGATATGTAAATATGCAAAATAAATTTCAAATCCCTATGATCAATATTCAATGAGTTAATATTCCTTTTTTAAGGAAAATCTTTTGGAAAATTCAAAAAATGAGCTAAATAAAGTACCAATTAAATGAAATTCGGTATAAAATGGGTACCTCATTGTGATAATTATTTTTACTTGAAAAAAAGTTTTCATACGTCAGAAAAAATAATAATAATAAAAAGCCTATAAAAATTGCCGATTCTCCGATTTTCAAAGAAATACCTTTGGAAAATTCGAAAAATGAGCTAAATAAAGTACCAACTAGATGAAATTTGGTATAGAAAGGGTACCTTATTTGTGGTAATGGAACCATTATTTCTATCCCAAAAATGGTTTTCATACATTAGAAAAAATATATAATAAAAAACCTATAAAAATTGCCAATTTTCCGCTTCTCAAGGAAAAACTTTTGGGAAATTCAAAAAATGAGCTTATTAAAGTATCAACAAGATGAACATTGGTATAGGAAGGTTCCCTTTTTGTGGTAATCGGACTATTTTTTCTACTCGAAAAAAGGTTTTCATATATTAGGAAAAAAATAATAATAAAAAGCCTATAAAATATTTACCTGATTTTCAAAATATTTAGTAAAAAGATTAAGTAATATAGTATTGGATTTCTATAAAATTTTCAAACAGATAATCCCAAAATTGTAGGTAATATTAATTTTTTTTGGGAAAACGTTCAAAGCTCTATATTTTTCCAAATAATTAACTATTCAGTTCCAAAATTTTACCACACTTGTAAATAACCTATGTTAGTACTCAAAAAAAATTTCAAGTCCCTACTATTAAAACTTAATAAGAAATCACGAAAAAAAAAAAATATATTAAAAAGCATATAAAAAATTGCAAATTTTCCGCTTATTAAGAAAAAAACTTTTGGGAAATTCTAAAAATGAGCCTAATGAAGTACCAAGTAGACAACATTTGCAAGCGAAGCATATGCTATACGTGATAATTGAACCATTATTTCTACCCAAAAAAATGTTTTCATACATAAAAAAAAAAAAAAAACATCTTTGCAGAATCAATACATTCCTCGCTTCGCTCAGAATCTAAAAAAGCGGAAGGTCAACTCCAGATGTTCCTCCTTCGTCCCTCATGTCCTCGGAGAAACTAATTGTTTATTATAATTAAAATTTGAATGAAATGATATTGCATTCGGAAATACAACTCTGAGGGAAATTCGATATACTGATAATTAGTTCCAAAAATGACGGAAAAAATTTCGGTTACTGTGAATTAGATTTAAAATATTTTATAATAACTAATGCAATTTTGAATGTAAGGACTTAAAAATTGTTTAGTGTGTTCTCATAAATAGTCTACATAGGTGATAGCATTTTGGAGCGGATTACATGTTTATTATATTGTACATCTGAGTTTTGCCCAAAATCTATTGTATTTTCAAATACAATTTCATTACATTCATATCTTAATTATAATAAACTAATAATTTTTACGAAGAACGAAGGGACGAAGGAGGAATGCTCAAATTTAGATTTTTTTTTAAAATACCTCCATAATAAGAGTAGATCCAGAATTTTTTCTTCTAATTCTTAGATCGTGATATTGTCCAAGACCAAAATGCTGATCTGGAAAAATTAATTCTTGACGTTCAAATCCAAAATCAAAAACAACTCGTAAATGACCTATAATAAATATAAATGTTATTATTTTATATTGTTATTAACACATGAAAATATTGATAATTTAATACTAACCGCTATTAGATACCATAATAGTCATATATTCATTTGAAATATTTGAAAATAGTCCAAGTAGGAACCCTTTTGGATTGGTTGTTGTAAAACCTACCCTTATGTTTTCTGATATAGTTGATCTCCAGATTCCTTCAAAATCATATCTTATCATTGAATTTGCCTTAAGGTTAACACCAATTTCTAAAAAAAATAAAGATTTATATATAAATAATTTTGATATTAATTTTTTAATAATACTAATACTAAAACTTTTAAAATAAATAAATTAAAATTTAATTAAAAGTAACCTTATTTTATCTTTTCATTTAAAAGGAAAAATATTATTAAATAAAATAATATAATATTTTACCATCAGCACAAATTGGTCCTTTAAATGCGGTCCATCGGCAGTCACAAGTATAACCATCATATTTTTCAAAACATGTACCATTATTGAGACATGGACTACTATCACATTTACCAATACAACCTGGGGAAACTCCATATAATCCTTTTTCTGCATAAGATCTTAAATCAACTAATTGCCCATTTAACATAAATGCTCTCATGCAACCAATGAAACCATTTTGCTCATCAGATGATGACCCTAAAATGTAAGATAAATAATTATTCGATAAATTTGGTAAATAATAAATAATAATATACCTATGATTAAATCAGATGTTAAATGTATTGCACGAGCAGGGCCTGGGGGTTCTCTTACTGATTGTTTTAAAGCACCATTTACAATAATCCTACTTTCTTTTCTATAATACAATTTAAATAAATTTAAAATTTAAAAAAGATTAATTTATAATTAATTGAAACAACAAATATACCTATTTCTTTCAATAACAACTGAATGCCATACATCATCATTAAGTTTATCAGATGTTTCCACACGGACACTTAGAGGTGCACTCCCAGCTTGATAACTAAATTGCAAAGAGTGTCCACCTAAAAACAAAAACAAATTTATATGATTTACTTACATAGTTAACAAATAATAAGACAATGTATAAGATGTTACTTATGAGTGATAATCTTATAAAATCCTTCGGTCCATGGCTCTCAAAAATAATAGCATTTTCAATAGTTGTTTTAAATTCAAAATAAATATCACCATTTTGTTTAAAGTCAAATGTTGGTAAACGAATTTGCGAGTCAAGTTTACGAAATGTCACAACATTATTAAATAGATCTATGAATAAAAATTTGTTAATGTTAATTTAAGTCTTTATCAAGAAATAAAATATTTAGTTTTACCATCTCCTTCACACATTAATGGTCCAACTTTAAATCGACCTTCTTTTTCATCTAATGGAGTACCCGTGTCTCCAAATCTAACCTGTTTAATCGGTAGATGTTCTTTTTCTCTGATATCCCCACTGTCTGATAGCCAAGTATCTAAACCTATGGAAATTAGTATTATTATTAATAATGGAGCTATAGATGTATTATAAGTGTAAAAATAAGCAATTTGAATATTCCATACCTGAATCACAATTACACCATTTTGTAGAATCTTTGCAATCACCAATAACACCACATTGACATTTGTAGGATCCAGGAATTGAACCTCCCCAATAGTCCATTTTTTGATTATGTCTTGACACCCACCATCCAAATGGTCGAAAGTCCAATCCATTTGCTTTTAATTGTAATACTTAATTAGCATTAAATATAAAAAAAAGTATAGCATATTACCTGGAGAATTAAATATTTTAGACTGTTTGCATGAATAACTTAATGGCTGCCAACATGAATGAGATCGATTAATAAGTGCTTCAATTTGAAACAAGTCTGCATCATAAATAAAATCTTGTTTAAAACTTCCAGGATCTTGGAAACCATCAACAGTAAAACTACTTTCACTTTGATGTCTAACTGTTGTTACTATTCTACCATCAGCTAAAATATAGTAGTACTTAAATTAACCTTTTTTTTTTTGTTGTACTTTTAATACTTTTTAATTATTTATTATTACTTAAAATTATTTTTAAATATTTAGGCATAACCAAAATACAATATAACTACCATAATATTGACAAGTAACTGGGAATGGCTTTAATGGTCCACTTCCATCAACATCTATTTTTATATCAGAATTTTGTCCTACTGGATTTACATTTTTATAAGCACGGCATGATAATGGATTCAATGCTATAATGATTTAAAATAAATTGTAGCTTTAAAATATATATATATGTATATAATTATATATTTGTGTATTCTTACGTGTTTGGCACACAGCACCACCATATCCAGTATTTCCACAATCACAAAAAAAGTCTTCAGCATTCTGTTTACAAGTTCCAAAATGTTTACATGGGCTTGGATTACAACGATCAATCATTTGACATGCATCAAATACTATTTCTTTGTCACCAAAGAAACTTTCCTAAAATTAAAAAATAATTTTTATCAAAATAATAATTAATATTTTTAAAAATAATTTACCCCTAGTTTCCAATCAGTTGGTAACATATAATTTCCATCAACAGTAATTAAACGCATACATCCAATAAATCCAGGTACACCATAAATACCTCCTAAAATTATTTTACATAAAATTATTCATAAATTATTGATGTATTTATATAGATTATAGATGATAAATGTATGAAAAATTGTAATACCCGCAATAAAATAGTTAGATCCAGTCATAAAATCTAATTTTCTAATAGTTTGCATAGGTCTATTATCCACACTAAGTTCTAGAAAATCATTTTTTAGTGTCAAAACTACACTATGCCATTTTCCATCATTAAAACTTTCTTCATAATTGTCTAAAACTACATGTGTGTCATCTTTGGTCATTAACTCTACTTTAATACGTTCATTTTCTAAGTATAACTAAACAATATGGTTAATAAAAAGAATATTAAACAAGTATATTTAAACAATATTTAGAAATTTACTCATAAAAGTTTAAAGCTAAACAACTGTACACAAAAGTTACCTTAACATATCCATTTGTTAAAAATTTATGTTGGGCTAACAATCCCCGCTCTTCATAAGTTCGAAACGATAATGAAATATTAATTTTTTTCATTCCTTCATAACTTTTAATTCTTGCATAAGATGATCGCGTTAAAAATGTAACGGGAATATTAGGAGATTCCTAATATTAAAAAATTAATTTTATTTAAAAAAATACAATTTTAATTAGATAAACATTAGTCATACCAAACAAGTATATAATGTATTTATTTTTTGATATTTTTGCATTAACCAAGAGTCTCCAGAGTTGTATGATTCTTTTACTAAATATATCATATTTGTTGAATTCATGTAAAGATTTTCTATACACCCAGAAAAATTAGTATTAATTAATAAACCTTCATTCAAATGTGGTACACCACCTATATATATCTAAGAAAAAAATATATAAATTGTATATAAATATAACTAGTGTTCCATTTTTAAGTAATACTTCATGATTAAGATCAAGCCTTTCAAATTCTCCTTTAATTCGACCTTGAATTGTAACACGATCTACAGAAAATACAACATCAAGTCTATCTCTCATTATAATAACTTCATGCCAAATATTATCATCTAATAAACTGCCAACTGATAAACTAGTCATTATTTTTGAACCTAAAAAATACAGATTAAACATTAAAATATTATTCTTTTTTAAATAATTTTAAATGGTACCTAAATTAATATTTAATAGAAGTCGATTATCTTTGAGTTGTAATGCTAGATAATCCCCTTGTGATCCAATACCATACAATAAAATTCCATCGGCCATATTGGTTTTAAATCTAAACCTAATAGATTCTCTATGAGCAGAAACTGGAGAATCTCTCAAATTCCAACGTACTAATGAAGTACCATTGAAATAAAGGCTATCTGAAGCTGAAATTAAAGTTTATATTATTTTCATTATTTCATTTCTATTTGAAATTAAATTAAATTTAAATTAATTAAATAATTACAATATGGACATCCATAAAGTTCTAATCTTAATGAAATTCTGTCTCTCCATCTTGTTGGATTGATTCTAATCCATTGTGCTACAATGGGAACATCAAATATATTTCTTGCAGAATCATCTCCGTTAATATTACCTTTGAATAACTATAACATGAAGTTACATATTATTAACTTCTTATTAATACATTATTCAATTAGTAGAAAATTATTAAATATACAAATAGTTAATATATTTTACAATAATATTATTTTTAACAAAACTAATTTTAATTTGTTTTGATTAATTAGGAAATACTAAAGAATTGTAAATTAAAATAGATGCCACTTCAAGATCATATTTGGGAAGGGGGCAAGTGTTCCATGTTGCCCTAGGCAGCCAATTTTTAGTTCATTGTGGGGGTGGCAAATCGTATTAATTATTTTAATTTGTTCAGTTATTTTTAACACCCTTCCCTCACCACCAAATGTAGCTCCACCACAAAAAGATTTAAAAGTATTTAAAAAGTGACACAAGGCATCAAAATTCTAAATACGACCTTGTACCACATTGAGAGGTTGTGATATATAGTTTACAGCATTGAATGCTATTCAACAGATATGTATGTACATTTATTGTATTATTGAACATTTTTAAAATAAATTAAATTAAGTAGCTTAATTTAAATATTGTTTTTATATAAGACAAATTTAAAAATTAAGATCAAAATAATTAGTTATTCATTACTATATTATGGATTAAATTGAGAATTAAACCTATTTTTAACTTTATTCTTTAAATTAAACAACAATTAGGAACTAAACCAAACCAACCTTCCTAAAATATTATAATGATTTAATTTGTTTAAGTTATTGATGATATAATATAAATAGACTCTTGAGCCTCAGCTATAGTCTTGGTATTCTAATATAAATCAATAATATTGATATGCATACTACTTCAATATAATTCTAATACCTTTATTATATAATATATTGTGATTTATTTAGTTTTGTTTTGTTTTTTCTAATAGCAAATAGTATAACACAGTTGAAGTAATGCTCTACAGGGCGCTCCCAACCGTGTGGCTATACCAGAGAAAAAAAAAATAGCAAACAATTTTTTTATATAATTTAATTTGTTTAATGTTTTGATAGCAAACATCATAGCTATTACAAAAAAAAAAAAAATAGCAATATATAATTGTTTTTAACTACTAAAACATACTTTTGTATTGATTTTAAAAATAAAACTAATTTATACAAATACATATGTATATAAATAAAGGTACATTTTTATTTTAGTGAAACTATGCTATAAATATTTGTTTGGAAAAGTATAAATTTCAACAAAATAATTTTCAAGTTAACTAAGATGACATTATAGATTATTGATACTTGCTAACCACATTTTTACTAATACGACAATTGACAAGTATAGATATTAATGAAAACCAGGAATCGATTCTGGGAATCATTCTTTGTCCCTTCGGTCTTTGGAGAAATTAGTGATAAAATAGTTTGTGTAATATAATAATTAAGATTTGAATGCATTCGTTAAAATAATTCTCTGCTAAACTCAGTTGGATATACATTACATTATGTTCATAAGATTTCGTTTTATACATTTTATTTATTTATCAAATTATATACAACAGAAAAATTAGTTATAAAATAATAAATTCGTCAAAATCAAAATCAGTTTCCGTGAATTTCGCAGTTTGTCTTATTTAAAGAAAAACTATTGAGAAATTCGTAAAATGAGCGAAGTACTAAGTGGATGCAGCTTTCTATCCGTAGTAATCAGACTATTATTTCTACCCGAAAAAAAATCTTCAAACATAAATAAATATCTTGGTAAGACCGATAGATTCAAAAACAATTGATTCTAACAACACACCTTAAATACCTAATAAAAATAAAATTGTATGATATCAATGTGACTAAAAATGTGGTAGTGTTTTTTTTTTTTTTATAGTCCATGTATTTGTAATCAACACAAATACAGAGGCACATTTAAAGGGGGGGTTGACCAGGTTTAAACCTCCACGACCTAAAAAATTAATATTTTGTAATTAATTTGTTTACATTGTAGGAGGGGAGAATTTTCATCAAATATTTCATAAATTCTTAAATGCGCCTCTGGTGATTAAATATAAAACAAACGGAAATAACAATATAATTAAATTGTTTCAACCATTTAAAACCAATAAAGAATTATTTAAGTAAAGTCATCAATAAGACAATAACCATTAAATAACTGATTAACTCTTAATTAATATTAGTTTAAAAAAATAATTCACCGTCAATTATAATTAAATGAATTCAACTCAATTTAACTTTTTTTGTAATTAAATAAAACAGTATACAAATACAATTACGTTGTGATATGTATAGGATGGCATGTAATAATAATTTTAAGTCAATACAAAATTGTTGTTACATTCTGTTATGTAAAAATATGTATACATATTTTACATATTTTTAAGTAAAATATACAAAGTGATATTAATTTTTTATATAAAACAAACTACGCTATAAAAACTTTAAACATTTCATCAAAAGTGCAATAAAAATAAAAATCAATAAAAATAAAAATGAAACACTTATTGTACCCACTACTTTCTACCGAATTAAAAAAAATTGCATTCAAATTACATTTTAACTCAAACCTTAATTTCTCCACATAAGTCTTCAACATTTTTCCAACCCTTCCCATTATCAGAGTACTGTATATAATATTCAGTTATAAATTCTAAAGTAGAAGACCGTCCTTGAGTTGAAATAGAACATATCTTCATTCTATCCGAAAATTCAATAGACAAAGAATGTTCGAGAGAATCATACGAAGGGCTCCATGCCTTGTACCCTAACAAAATTCTTAGGTAATATAAACACAAATAAAATTGCTATTCACTTTATTATCAATATGTAATAAAACCTTACCTTTCTTTTTAGATGATGAAAAAAATGATTTATTCTTTCATAGTATATTAGTATTCTACATAATATATGATTAATTGTTATATTAATTACCTTAGTGTTTCCAGATGATTCTTTATATTCAGCATAGTCTAGACCATTTGATCCATAACTAATACCAAATGTTTCAACATATTCTGAAGATTCAGCTCTACCTTGAGTTAATATTGATGTGACAGTCATAGTTTGACCTAAGTCAATAATGAGATACTGAGCAAAATCTGAGCTGTATGCTGTCCATGCATTACGGCCTATAGGACAACAGAAGCAAACAAACACACAAAGAAAACTAAAATTACCAATCTAACTAAATTAGTAATACATAATATATATGATATATATATATATCATTATAATTAATATAAAAGTATATTTTATGGACATATCATTTGTAAAGTTACAAAACCAAATTGAGTTAATCGTCTTTGATGAAAAGTTAAATTTTTTATTAATTAATCAATATGATTTAATAATTTAAAATATTTACATATTACATTATTATAATATATGTTATTTTAAATATATTATATTGTGATAGAAGAACACATAGGCGAAGACCAGTTTGGATTTAGGAAGGATAAAGGAACGAGAGAGACAATAATTGTTCTAAGGCAGATATTTGAGAGAAGACTTAATTTGAACCTGAACACCCTTATTGTGTTCATAGATTTGGAGAAAGCCTTTGATAAAATCAACTAGAAACTGATATTGAAAACTTTAAGAGAAAGGTTAATTGACTGGAAAGATAGAAGTCATCCTGAGACTATATAAAGATCAAAAGATACTGGTGAACATCAATAGAGAAGTAAGAGAAGTCAAAATTAAAAAGTGTGTTAGACAGGGGTGCACCCTCTCTCCCTATCTGATCAACCTTTTCATAGAAGATGCAATGGAAGTAATGAAACAGCGGACCAAAGGTGTAGCAATAAATGGTCAGAAAGTACACAGCATGAGTATCGCTTTGGTAGTAGAGAGCCTTAAAAAATGAACGAGATGCTCAACACCCTTTCTAATATCCTTGACAAATACCATCTGAAAATCAACGCCAAAAAAATGAAAACAATATAGGCGAGAATAACACACAGTGAAACCTACAATCAAACTTAGGGATATTGTCATTGAGGATGTAGAAAAGTTCTGCTACCTAGGAAGCTCTATACTTACCACAACAAGTCTACCAATGATGTTAAGAGTAGAATAGCCATGGCCAAACAAATATTCAATAACAAATACAACCTTCAATCGATAAACACTTTGATTTAAACACAAGAAATAAATTCATCAAATCTTACATTTGGAGTGTATTATTCTATGACTGTGAAAGTTGGACCATAAGTCAGTACGAAAAGAAACGGCTAGAAACTATTAAAATAAGGATTTAAAAGAAAATGAACAAGATATCTCGGGTTGAAAATAAGACCAACAAAAGAGTGCTGCAAGTAATAGGAGAAAAAAAGAACATCATATTCCACATCTTGAAGAGGAAAATAAAACTAATTGGACACCTTATAAGACAACACCTTCATCAACAATATTTTTGAAGGAAAAATCATGGAGAGAAGTAGAGGACGCCCTAGGACATTCTACTTCCAGGATGTGATGCTGCTGTTGAACTGAGTTATGTTATCTGATGAAATAAGTGGTCTATTATAATTGTTAAGATTTGAATGCAATGTAATTGCATTAGAAAATATGAATCTGAGCAAATCTCAATATATTACACTGATAATCCATTCCAAAATTTTACGAGTGTAAATTATATATGTAAATATTAAAAATAAATTTCAAATCCCCACGATAAAAATTCAAGGAGGTATTATTTCATGATAAAAATCTGTCACGATTTTCAAAATATTTTGTAAATAGATTAAATAGTATATGAGTAGGCTTCTACAAAAATGTCATACCTTTAAACTAAAACCTGCAGGTAATATTAAACATTTTTAGAAAAAATTCAAAGCTGTATATTTAGCCAAAACATTAATTAATCCGTTCTAAAATTATACTACACTTTTATATATAAACCAATAATATTCAAAAAAATTTTCAAGTCTCTACGATCGAAACTCAATTAGTTATCACGAAATAAAAATAAAAAATTATGGAAATTGTAATTTTGCCTATTTTTTGATAGTTTTTCTTCTCCTAATGAATAACTTTTTAAAAATTCGAAAAATGAGCTTAATAAAGTACCAAGATGATACAATTTTCCACAAAAAGCATACCCTATTTGTGGTAATTGGACCATTATTTCTAGTTTCTACCCAAAAAAATGTTTTCATACATAAAAAAATGAAAAATAAAAAACATCTTTGTAAAAACAATAAATTCCTTGCTCTGCTCCGAATCTAAAATATAATTAATTTATTACACCTCAGTATAAAGGTTTTTGGTAATTTTTTTAAATAATAAATATCCATTTTGCATTAACTTATTCAAAATTAAAACATATATTATTTATAGTTAGAATACAAGAATTTACAAATTAATTAAATTAACATTTAATTACATAGAATAAAATATGATTTATCATTCACTATGAATTATGTTATTAATATTTATAAGTAAAGGATTTATTTATTATTGGGTATGTAACATTATTATTTTTAAACATATAACTATAATTAAATATACTAAAATAATATAATTATTTTTTAAAAGCAATAATAACAAATAGATAATAAATAACAAAATTATTATTCAATGGTACCAGCCAATAGCATTTTCTACTTAGTATCAACATGTACAAGGCACGCATAATCACATGATTCTTAAACCCCTTTTATTATACTTGTCAAACAAATAAAATATATAACCAAACATGCAACAATATCATGAAAAAATGAATTTTCATATTTCATCCATATTATTTTCTAATACATTACATTCTACATAAAATTATGTCAACAGTTTAAATATTGTAAAGTTGAAAAACTACAAACAAAATTATGGTTGTTCTTCTTTATTCAAATATAGTTTACAATAATCTTTATCTTCTTCCGTAATCATTTCTGTGTTACGCATTAAATCTTGAAATTGTATAAGTTTAAAGTTAACTGGTGTTCCAGGTCCTTTTAAGCATACTGTTAAAGTATAATTATTATACAAAAGTTCATGAAAATTCCAGTCAGACATTAATTGACCATCAATAAATAGTTCAGTATCATACAATATTACATCTTTCTTCATCTTACTTTTTGGAACAAAACAGATTTTACTTAGGTCAATTGTTATTCCAGTTCCAATTGCTTTTACATAACTTTCTTTTAAGCACCAAAAACGATAAAATGAATTAATTTTGTCTGTATCTGTACCCTTATTAATAAAAGCCCACTCATTTATATGAAAATTTCTATGCATCAATCTAAAAAAATCATTTAAACTTTTTCCTCCTTTATAACAATTTTTCATAATATCTATTCCTACAATAGTATTTTCCTCACCAGCTAGTACAACAAAATTTCCATCATGTGATACACTAAAATTTAAATTGAATTCCTCTATTACAGGTTTATTATTTTGATCTCTTTTTATATTTATTTGTGACCAGGGTAACAAAGTAGCTTCTGATACAAATTTTCTAATCATTAATTGTCCTATAATTGATCGTTTGGCATCTCTTTTAAATACAAATCGACCAATTCTCTTTTTTTCTTCAATTTGTATAGAACGAGAAGCTTTAGACCAATCATTTTCTGATGGAAACCAACTGCCACAGTCGAATATCCAACGTACCCTGTTTGATGTTGACATTGTAGAATTGTATTGTGCAATTTTCTTTATAATGATGTGCATTAAAATTAATTTCTTTGTGTTTATTAAACATCCATTATGATACATTTAAACACCTAAACAAAGGAAAACATAACTGAAGTAAATTACCAGTTAAAAAGTAATTTTTATATTTATATCTGATTTTATGAAACTTTATGTTAGGTACTAGTTAATTTTTTAAGAGAATATTAACTTTTATCATGTATTGTAAATTGTGTTTGTTGTTAAATAACTAATAATAATTATTAAAATTAGATTCTAGTACTGTAATTAAATTTTAATAAATACCTATTTACAAATTAATAATTATTTAATATTTAATAAATAATTAATACTTATATACCTAGTACTAATTTATTAATAATTAATATAATATATTGTTAATGTGTAAGTAATTAAACTATGATAATATTACCATAGAATAGTTTGAAATTCCATTTATTTATAAATGATATAAATATATCTATAAATGCTATTGACTGATACCTTTTTTTAAATGACTAAATATATTAATTTAACAGAGAAAGAAAAATTGAACTTTAATATTTTAGTCATGATCTGTATTTTTGATTTTATGATTATAGAATTACATAATTATGTATTAAAAACATAGCATGTCACATAAATTAAAATTTTATAAATAATATATATTATGGTTATTACAATATTATACAATTTAATATTAGTGTATTCTAAGTACTATACCAAACCTCCAAATAATTTAATTTATAAAATAAAAAATGTTTACATGCCAATCTAATATTATTATAAGTAAATATAATTCTATAAATAATAGTTATGAAATGTGATATTGCAACGATATTTTTTTTTTACCTTTTGTCTCTAAAATAACATTTTAATTATAATTTTATCAAATATCTTTACTAGAAATATGTCTTAGAATTAATGAATATGATCAGTGTTAATGAACAATATTAGTAAAATAAATTAACCCAATTGGTTTAATTTAATTTTGTGTGTTAACTATTAAGTGATAAATTGATAACTAAAATAAAATGTTACTCTTAGTGATTTGACCACACAAAATTAACAAATAATACAAATATACATTTACTAATATAAATAAATTATATAAAGCAAAAAGTAGTATAACCAAATAGTGTCTTACCGTAAATCAGTAGATGAAATAAATTTACATAATTATTTGTATAAAACAAAAAATGTTTAATATATAAGTATGTATGTGATACTTAATTATTATAATATCAAAAATGTTTGTAGAAAAACTTTTAGTAACTAATGTTTATATACAGGGTAATCCATTTAACATGGGACATTTAGTATTTGAAAAAGGATAAATTCTTTTTGGAAATGATAAAATATATCTTATTCTACCAGATTGGATTATTTTTATAATTTAAACTCTTTTTAGTTTATCATAACTAAATATTGATTTTTAAATTAAAATAAGATTTAATCCTTACATGGTATCATCGGATCAAAAAAGACCCATAACATTTTGTTTTCAATTTTTCTTTAATAGATAGCGATTTTTTCACCATATAAATGCAATGTAGATGATTAAAAAAAATTGTGCCATTAGATGGAAAATATTCATTTGAATTCATAGAAAATCAAATGAATTTTTTTTTTTTTAAAGTTATAAGTAGTTTAAATGTCAGGTCATTTTTGACTCGACAATACCAGTTACGTAAATATAAAAAAGGATACCAGTTAAGGATTAACATATTTAATTGTATTTAATCTAAGCATTTGAACAACAATTGTATGTTTGACAGCAAATAACTATCTCAGACTAATGTTCGATCTGAATATACAAACTGAATGGTTATAATCTAATATATAAGATGCATGGACATATTACATTAATACTTTAGTGTGTATCTGGCTTAAATACATGAACATATTACATATTACATATTACATAATGTTTGCAATCTGTGTGCATCAACAACTGAATATTACTATAACCGTATTTTCAAATTTTAATTATTCCAGTAAACAAATATACTAATATACTATGAAAATTAATTTAAAAATTGAACACAATAAAATTAGGTAAATTAAAAAAACTAGTGTTTTACTTAACTATTTTATGGTTCGTTGTTAAATGTATAACCCTGTATAATTATAATATTTTCAAGGTGATAAACAAAATCTTAAAATATATATTTAAATTAAAACTATTTGATATAATGTATAAATGCAGTTTTAATTTGTTTTAATGTTTTAGGTGCAAAACCAAAATATTGATTCCCCCAAAAAACATAATATTTACATGTAAATTATGATATTAGAATAAATAAAATTTTTAATTCAATTTTCAAGAAAAAAAATTAATATTTTTTTCAAATAGTTTCTTATTCAAGAAATAACATGTATTTGGAAACATAACTGCTTTTTTATATTCTGTATAAGACCGATAATTTAAATAAATCATGAGTAAAATAAAATAAAATTATACATGAATATAAATTTTTAATTACCATTGAGTACAGCATATTCTGGCCCTCTGTCTGGTAAAGAAGAAGTTGCTCTGATCACTGCTCTTTCTAACAGTGGTTCACCACAATTAGAATCTACAAAAATATAAATTAAGTAAATAATTAATATTTTGTACCCATAAATGTATGTGTATGTACTAAATTATTATACATAAATTATCTCACAATTTTAATGAAATTACTACATTCACTATATTATATAACATATTTGAAATATCTAGTTAATTACCAAGTTTATAATTAATATGTGAAAGGTTAGGTTAGTTAAGTATTAAATTTGATTTTCTACTACTATTATATAAGTTATGATTGTAAAATTAATAATGATTACTTACCAGCTTTAACATTGGAGCATAAAACAACGAAGACGCAAACCGAAATAAAATGTAGAGATTTACTCATTTTGAAGTAAAATTCGATCACGTATAAAAAATGTTCATTTTTTTTATAACGATTTAAATATAAAATATAATTGATCTGTCGTTAAATAGTATTTTACTTGATACTTATTGTTATGACTTTATTGTACATATAAATTGGGTATAATACTTGTTTAGAACAAACTTAAAGAATTTTGTTTTGATTTTAAATAATAAGTGGTAAATGGTGACATACCATTATACTCAGTCTTATTTTATGATACTAAGTATAGTTAAGTACCTCCTAACAACTATAGAATAAAGATCAAACTATAACAAATAACAATACTAACATTTTACATTACTATTTACTAACATCAACATGGTTTGAGTGTATGTGTGGATGGCACGCCCGAATCATAACGATATATCGCAGCGCCATCTTGTATAATATCTATAAAACTTAAATTCAATTTTATCAAAATTAATGGGTATATTATTAATTACAAGGATAGTGTTTATATTTTTAGTATTACAATAATAACTATGAAAATATAAATTAAAATCTATATAATTTATTTATATTTAATGTTTTTAATTGTAAAATTTTACTTATAACTTTATAATTAATATATGTTTTGTAACTGCCCGGATAGCTCAGTCGGTAGAGCATTAGGCTTTTAACCTAAGGGTCCAGGGTTCAAGTCCCTGTCCGGGCGAAATTTTTGCTGCTCGTTTGTTCGTACAAAACAATTTTTCGTAAAAACCAACTTTCACCTAACTTTTGTGTAATACTGATTATTTTATTTATATTTTAGTATTTAATAATGTTAATAAATATTTATAATTTATACATTTTTGATTATTAATGTAAATAGTTTTTGTATATTACACGCCACGTCTGTGTTTTTAATTTATCATTGACTCATTCTTAACGAAGCTTAAAATCATCATTTATCAATTTATTTTATTCAATCATAATCTATTCCATTAATTATTGTTATTATAATATTTTTAAATAATTGGAGACATAATGTAGGGCGTATTTGATTAGGAAGAGTTTTTGATTTATCAATTGCTGGCACACTGTTTAATGCTGATTGGCCAATCATCCAATCGTCATGAGTTATTTCGTGAATTGTCACGAGAAATATTCTATGCAATAGACCTCGACCGAAGTAATCAAGATTGAAGAATTGGGGATATTATTTTAATATTTTTTTATTTTACGTTTTTAAATTTTTTTTATTAAATCTAATCGTTAATTAATTAATTTTTCTCCAACTCTGAACTCGTTTAAAATGATGTCCTATCAAAAGTCATTACCGATGACTAGTTAAAATGTATTTTTATTAATTGTTATTTTAATACATACGCATTTGGTTAAAATAAGTACGTTATCGTGATCTTTTGTTTTCCGGACTAGTACCTACTCCGTTTTATTTTATTATATTAGTGATAGTAAACATGGGCACTGGTGATGAAGAATATGATTATTTATTCAAAGGTAATGTTGAAATAATACATATTTTTATGAAATAAACTACAACTTTAACTATTTTTATAAGCGAAATATTACACTTCACAATTTTTTTTTTAACTCGTAGATTTATAGGTGTATCAAATAATACATTACAAAATAGATCCATTTAATTTTTTGAATTCTATAATATAAAATTAGAATTGCAAAAATATTATCATTGTCATATTTATTTTATACAGTTATTTCTATTAGAATAGATGATTTATTAATTATTTATTACTCATTTATTTAATTTACTGTCTATATCTTATGAGTTGGATTCATTTGGTGAAACATCAATCGTAGTTATTTAATTAGTAAATATAGTAAATTAGTAAGTATTTTATTATATTTAGTTATTTAAATTATAATATGTTGAATTATTAAATGTTTTAACAATTTTTCATATTAGTTATATACTAAACAGATACAAAACCAAGGGTTAGTGATATTCAATAGGTATTCAATCATTAAAATTATTACAGTATTTGATTATGTAGGTAATTTAGATTTTAATTATGCAAAATAATATAATCTTTATTGCTATGTTTTATTATATATAAAAACAATTAAAACCATAATAATAATCTGGTATTTTACTATAGAAAAATAAACTTCCTTTAAGTATCTATTAATATTACATTACCTACAGCTGCTTACCTAATTTATTATAATAAATTAATCTAATTATGTTTTTTATATATACTTAGGTAATTTTAGGTACCTTAAATAAATCTTTTTTGTTCATTAATTAAAATAAAATTATGGTACAAAGGACCATAATAGTATTAAAGACAAGAATAAAGAGTATGTATGGAAAAATTAAAATTTTAGTGTAAGAATTAGTATTTAAGGTTGTCCTATTGTATATTATAAGGAGCAAGTGCTAAGTTCAACGAAAGTAGGTGGGTAGTTGTTCAATAATAATTAAGTATGGTTGGTATGCACAAAGGTTCATTTTTGTTCTCTTATCTATTATCTTTGGTAATAGATGAGATAAAAGATAAACAAGAGTAGATGTCAGGGTGCATAATGTTTAAAGTTCCAAAAACACAAATAAGAAGCTTGAATTATGAAGATTAGCACTAGAAGAGAAAGTACTGAGGATTTGTCATTTTCTTTCTTTGTGGGTATATTGGGCTCTTAATACCCATACTTAGGTCTCACAACCAAACTTCCACCTTCTCTGTCTAAAGCTAGAATCTTCCAGTTAGACCCTTCTCCCAAACGTTTCACATTCTCTTTTATAACATCACATTCGCGGTCTTTCCAACAGTCTTTACCTTTTGGGTTCTAACCATCACTGTATGTATCGGTAGGTTTTGATTTCTACAGACATGCCCAGCCCATCGTAGTCTTCCCCTTCTGACAATTTCTAATATGTTCAAATCATTATATAGTGTTTCCAGCTCTATATTTTTTCTACTTCTCTGCTTACCAGTTAGCCTAACCTAACCTAATTGACTTAGGATTAGTAGGAGTAAATTAGAGGCAATCTTGTTTGGTCTTATAGGTTATAATTAACAAATTGATTATCTTAAATTCAAATAATAAAGATGGATAAAAAAAAAAAGAGTAAAGGATGAGTGTATAGTAATAATGAGAATACTAAGATAGATATGTAAAAGAGGATAGAATAAGAAATTGATATATAGTGTAGGAAGTGTAAGAGTTACATCAATTGTAAAGAAAATGAGAGGAAATATTCTTTTAACTTAAATTTTTTGGATATGTTATGAGAATAGATAATTCAAAGATAGTGAGAATTGTTATGTAAATAAATGTCGATGGTAAGGAGTAGAGGAAGGCAGAAGAAAATGTAAATAGGTGTAATGGAGAATGATATGAAGACAGTTGGTGTAAATGGACAAGAGGTAGGAAATCAAGATCTATGGAGGTGTAGTACTAAGCATTGACTAGAAATGTCACAATTGACTATGTCCTAAATCTTTAAATACTATTAATTATTTATAAATTTTCTATTTAATAAAACAAATAATGATTTAAGGTGGAGTCTACTTATAATCAGTACTTAAACTTTGGTACTTAATTTTAATAAAAAAAATAAAATAATTTTATTTATATTAGTATGCATTTTATGGTTTTAGTGTTCATAATAAAAAATTTTTTTTAGTTATTATATAAATATTTCAAAATTTATTTTTATAGTTTCTTTACACCTTTTACTATTATGACAGCTATAATTTATATCACAATTTAGTTGAAAATTAATAATTGTTACGAAAACATTTTAACAGAAAAAAAATTATACAAAATTACTATTTTGAAATATATTGAGTATAATTTATAAACATATATTAAATAAATTTCAATGTATAAACATAATTAAAATTTTACGCAAACAAATGACAACTATACTTGACCGTTTGTTTTTGTAAAATATGTTTTATATTTTATATACATACTATTCAGTAAATATCTTGCTGTAGTTTCTAGTATCATTGTTTGACCTTTTAATAAAACCCTAGTTTATTAGCTTTAATAAATGCATTGAATGCTTTGTTATGTCAATTTATTTATATTGACAACATATTATATCAGCAATGCTACATATCTCTAAAGTTATAAACATTTTTGTGTTCTGAGAAAAAAAATAGGTATACTAACCACAGCTATATATATAAATATTTTAAACTGTGATATTAACTCCATTTGAATTATTTAGTTAAATATAGGCATATGTTTTTAATATATATTAATTAAATAATTAAATACAATTAATATATAGTTTTTTAGTAATGAGAAAAATTATTATATAATTATAAAAGAAAATGTGTATTAATTTGTTGTAAATGGGTTTTACGAGTATATTATATCAAAAATTTTAGCATTGGCATATACATTTTGTGTGTATATAATAATTTGATTTTCTGTTGATTGCCTATGATTCTATGACTGGTTTATTAATTCTATAATCATTTATTATTAATATAATACCTATTGAAGTATTATTAAACATATAACTCAATTTTTAATTTATTTTATTATATTTTAATCAAACTTAGTTTAATGATAATAAAAAAAAAAAATTATTTTGCTAACCTAACCTTGTAAAATACTTAATTTGATATTACTAGGCAATTATTATAAAAAAAAAATAAATAAATAAAACCAAGAGTGAAAATTATCAATTATTTGTAGATAAAACATATTTCCATATTTTTGTTTTTATGTAGATTGTATTATTTAGAACTTTATAATTTATCCTCATTTAGATTGTTACATCATATCAATAAATACAATTTAAAAACTATAGATTAATAATATATAGCTATAATTGGTATTTAGTAGTAAAAAAAAAAATTAATGTTCATACAATGTGGATATTTTACAAACTTGTTAATATTTTATTAACTACAGTTTTAATTTTAAATTGGAATACAAATTTAAAAAAAACCCTTGAATTTATTTTAATATTCAAGAAATGTTTTTATTATATTTTTATTAAACTAAATACATTTTTATTATTTATATTTTTTACATAAAATATTATTTATTCGTTTAATTTTATACTTAGATATTGAGTACTTTTTGAATATAATTTATCTTCGTCCTCATAATTCAACTGATCTTTAGATTCAATATACAAATATTATTTTCTCTTTTTCTTAGTAGAAATTTAACTACATTATTTACCTATGACCAAACATCATTTGCTAAAGATAAATAATGGCACATATTTTAAGCATGTATAAAATGTATTATTTTAAATTTATACTTATTTTATTTAATTATTTAATTACTTTATTTTATGTCATATTCTTATTTTATAAAATAAAAATAAAAATACCATAATTGGAAATAAGTTTTAATATGTTCATAGTTTAAAAAAACTTTTTTAGTTAAATATTTGATTGTTTTAAATTATAGTTGTTCTTATTGGCGATTCTGGTGTTGGAAAAAGTAACTTGTTGGCTAGATTTACACGTAATGAATTTAATCTAGAATCAAAATCAACCATTGGTGTAGAGTTTGCTACAAGGAGCATTAAGGTATTTTATTTACTGTTTATACATTTTTTTGGTTTGTTTATAATTCATAGTTAATATTAATTTTAACATATTGTAAATATATAATAATAATGATTATTAATTAATTTAGATGATTCAGTGATAGCTAACAGACCTATCTATCCTATATCACATTTATATGATGGCATTAAAACAGTTTGAAATTAAATTGTTTTAATATTATTTAAAACAGTTTAACCTAAATCCTTTTCACCTTTTTATATGCACACATATATTAAATCAATTTCCAAATATTTTTATTTTATGACTAATCTTTCTTCCAAGAAAATATCTGATAATTAATATTTTTTTGTCATAATTTATATGAATTATTTATTAAATCAACTAGGTTAGTAAATAAATTTAAAATTACAAATATGTTGAAGTTAAAAATCAGTTATATATTATATTCATATTCATTATTTCTCTATTCCTAAATCCTTTACTATCCAAGGCAGATACAATATTTATTTCTTTAAAAATAGCCAACAAATTTTTAATTTCTTGGTTTGACCAATTCATTCTCTTCTGTTTAGGGGATGATATTTTACTTTTAATTTAATATTATTCAACTTATACTAATAATAATATAAATTATAATATCTATTTTAAAAACAAATTAATTAATACTATGTAATTAATAACAAAAACTGTTAACTAATAACAAAAGTCTCAAATTCAAAACATCCACACGTTTAGCTTTTATATATATTTGATAAAATATTTTAAGCACATAAAATGGGTTTATTTTAAATCTATAGTGCTAGCCTTTTATAACTTTTTTAAGCCATTATAATGCATTCGTATAAACATAGTAATAGACATTTAACAAAAGTTAATTTAATTACATAGATCTATTTAATTATTTAATACGATAAAGATTTGATTATTAAGAATAAGTGTTACATTTAAAACAAATTACTAATTTTGTTTATAGGTAAATAAAAAAATTATCAAAGCCCAAATTTGGGATACTGCAGGACAAGAACGATACAGAGCTATCACATCAGCGTAATTATTAATTGTTATATATTTAATATCTTAACTATTATGTTAAATCAGTTAATCTTTTATATGATTAGTTATTATCGAGGTGCTGTGGGTGCACTTTTGGTTTATGATATTGCCAAACAGTTAACTTATCAAAATGTGGAACGATGGTTAAGTGAACTTCGTGATCATGCTGATCAAAACATAGTTATTATGTTAGTAGGCAACAAGTCAGATTTACGTCATTTAAGAGCTGTGCCATCTGATGAAGCTAGAGCATTTGCAGAGGCTAATAACTTGTCATTTATAGAAACTTCTGCTCTTGATTCAACCAACGTTGAAGTGGCTTTTGAAAATATTTTAACAGGTATAATCATATTAAATTTTCTACAATAAGACTGTAATAACATTTCCTTAGCACAAATTTTATTTATTTTTTTATTTCTTTAAACGTATTAAATTTTTTATTAGAAATATCTGTATATATGCTATTTATTGTTTATATTAATATATACATTTATCCATTATTACTATAAAAGTATCAAGTCTGTCTGCTAAATCGCCTAGATTTTATATAATGTGTACATATATTATATAAAATTAAATTTTTCTATCACCAAGTTTTATTTAATACTGAACAGGTAATATATATTTTTAATAAATAAACAAAATTAATTATTATAATTTGTTAAGTATAATCAAATTTAAATGTAGTATAAAAAGTTAAGGAATAATTAATTAGAAAGTTGAATTGATATCATTAAAATATAAAAAGATTTATCTTATATTTGTATCTGCATTGTTCATATTGATCATAATTAATTATATTGTAAAATCAATTATTATACTTTAAGTATTTAGATATAACTATATCCGTTTTAAACATATCAACTGCTCACAGAATTTAAAATTGCCTTTACCTCCATAATTTTAGGTATAAACCCCGATGTTGCACATATTCTATTAAATAAACAATATAACAATGTAAATTCAATTTCAAATTATTGGTTCATAATTAGTTTCTACCACTCGGCCTATCGCTGAAGTTCCTTATCATAAAATATGGTGTATAATGTGCTGGACAATCACTTGATAAAATACTGCTTCTATCCCTTTTTGTAATTTAAAAAATAATATTTTGAAGCTTTGCATAGTATTATTTTGCATGTAGTAAAATATATAGTAGAAAAATAGAGTTAAAGGAAATAATTTTGAATAATCTGTTTAATTTTTTTCATTAATTCAATATTATATATTAATAAACATGTATGTACTTAAATAATTTTCTTTTTATATTGATTATTAAAACAAATTTATTGTTTGAATTGCATACATAATTTAAATATTTTTAATTCCATGAGTTTTGGCTTCATTTTCTGTTATTTAATATATTTCTGTTAATTATTGTAATAATATAATAATTTTTAGTCTGTTATTAAGTTGGTTTTGATTGATATTTTAGTTATTCATTGTATTATTTTGGTACTGAGTAGTTTTTTCGTTCGGTTTTTCACCATTGTTTAGAAATCTATAACATCGTGTCTCAAAAGCAAATGAGAGATCCACCTGAAGGTGATACGATAAGGCCCACAAACATTGAGCCAATTGATGTCAAACCTACAGTCAACTCTGATAATGTCAGGAAACAATGCTGTCAGTCATCATAAATCAGGTTTGTTTTTACAGGTTGCTGATGAAAATATGTATGTTTTATTTAAATTTATTTACCATAAATTGTTAAATTAATGTCTTAAAATGTATGATAATATTATAATGCAGCAAATGTATTTATTTTTTTCTATTATACAGAAATCCATCGCAAAGTTTCAGCCCGACAAATGGATAGTATGGATGGGGACGAAATTGACAAAGTGTGTATGAAGCCAATCAGGATAGACGCAACTACTGCAAACACAAATGATTCGGCTGCATTCCAAATTAAACAGTTCTGTTGCAATGCGTCAGCTTGAGTATCAAAATTAAAGTCCATTTTTAGGTATTATAAATGTTGTCTCCCTTTCCATATTTTATTTTATTATAATTTTTGCAGTACAGGTTTTTTATTTAAGTAAAATTAAAAATGTCTTGCTTCACATTTTGGGGCTATTATCTCTTCATTATTTAATTACAAATTATACTTATAATTCTATGTACGTTTAATACTTTCTAATTATTAATTATATATATTTTTTTTTTCAAATTATAATATTTTAAAATATTCAAACTATATATTTTAGACTCCATTATTGTTATATTATTGGCATAATTAAAATTTTAAAAAAATAATTAAAAAATCAACAATTTAATAGTATTTTCACATACTTCACTCTTTTTTTCAATCCCCTAAAAATACAGTAGTTATTTAATTTATTACAATTATTTACATTAGAATAAACATTCTTATCGGAATTTCTATTTCAAGTTTTATATTATTTTATTATATTTGGTTTTTTAACCTGCAAAATGTAATCAGTAATAATATGTTATTGTATTGTATATAACATTTTTAAAATAAAAATTGTTTAATATTAAATCATATTTTTAGTTTAAAAACTAGAACAAGTTTATTTAGGCAATAAACAATATTATTGTATTAACAAATTATTTTGTGTAAATTGAATTAATTTATTCTATATCTATCTTTCTATGTAAAAATATGTTTTTAATGGATATACATCAAAACCACTAGAGTAAGAAATGTATAATAATGCATTTAATAATAAGATTCTGAGAGGAACTCAGTTAAAATATATTATAATGATAATCCGTTTTAAAATTTTACCTCATAATATGTATACATAATATGCTAAAGCTACATTTACTTGAATTTTCCTATTTAGTTTATTTTCAAAAATTTTACCCAAGAAAGTATCTTCAGACAAAAAATCAATGTAACAGTTCCAAAATGTCTTCTCATTTGTATTAATATGTACAAGTCCCTACATGCAATGTTTCTTTAATTATTCCAAAATATTTAAAATAAAATTCACGGCAACCACAATTTTCCATTACTTTTTGTTAATTTTTCATATGTTAAGATTAAATAAAAATTACCAGGAGCCTGTTTCCTATATAAAACAAGTCAAATTTGACCATAGATAAACTTGTAAATTTCATTCACATGTTAAATTTATATTTCGTGTAATATTTAAGTTGACAAGTTAAAAAAAAAACTGGAAATTATTGTTAAAGTAATTGTTTTTCGTTTCATAAACAACAATGATTTGTAAAATATTTTGAAAATATGATAACGATTTGACCCAAAGTATAGTTTTTATGAGTGGCAATTTTTATTAATATAATTTTATATTTATTCTTAAACATTTTGAAAATTTTTCCTCATCATCAATGAGTATAGACAGCGATGTCGAAGAAGAAAATTCCTTTCAAAAATTAATATTTTTATGACTGAATACAACGAATATTTCAGAATACTCAATAAAGTTAATATATTATTAGGTTATCAGCTGTAAAGGGCATCTTCTAGTTCATCAAACAGAAATCATGCTTTATCCCCCATTCAACAAATACATTTATGCTTGCATTTTTTGGGAAGTGAAACTCAGTATCACTGTATTGGTAAGATGCATGGTGTATAAAAAGCTACAGTTTGTCGTGTAGTAAGAATTGTGATAAAAATCATAAATGAGATACTTTTTTCACAATTGGTTCAATGACCTAATGACATGGTAACTTTTGTTCAACGTTTCCATACTATAGCTTCAATACCCTTAACCCTAAACCCTCGTAGTTCGTGTTAATTGAACTTTAATTAAAATTGATGCACTATCAATAAATGAACCTGTTTGTCGATAGACATGGTAATCATTCTGTTACACGCACAGCAGTTCGTGGACCCATTATGCAATTTTATTATGTACATGCAAAGCCATTATGGCCAGATTCAGTAGATGATGCTAGAATCTTAATAATAATAATAATAATATTTCATTATGATCTAAAATAGAATCTGGTTGAAGACCAATTGAAAATGGTATTATACTTGGCGATAACGCATATCCTTTAAGAGATTGCTTAATACGACCTATAGACAAAAATATATAAGTAAAGTATAAGTGATATCACCTACCATAAGAAACCCAAATCACAGATTATTTGAAAAGTTTCATATAATCTGTGCCCAAATGATGAATCATATCATACATTGCTTATCAAGCTTGTGAAAACAGCTGACTTGTAAATCGCTATTAATTTAAATTAAAGTCATTTTTTACATGTTACTTGACAATTGTAATTTTCAAATTTATTTTTTTTTTTTGTTATGAAAAGAGCCTCTGATAGATGCAATTTTCATATTTTAGTCTATGATTCAACTTAGTCATATCACAGTTGGCAGTGACTACTGACGAATGCATTGTCTCCAGTCACATATAATATTAGTCAGTTGTTAGATAAGTACTAGAGATGGGCAAAAAGTTTGAAACATCGATGTTTTAAAAATATCAATGTTTACCTTAATAAGGTTTAAAAAATGCAGTATAGACTATAGACAATAGAGTCAATAATAAACCCAGGTACTTTTCTTTAAATACACATGGACACGGTAATTCATCATCGTTCTGATAATCTATAGTCATGCGTTCCAGGAATCAATCAACAATTTAAACAGTCATAATATTACGACTTGTTGTTTAATAATACTGAAGAAGTTTTCAAATCTAAATTTAAAATGTTTAAATAAATACGTAGTTATACATCGAACTTCGGAGAAAAAAATGGATTTTTTTTCAATACATCGCAATAAAAACATCGATGTATTTTGCCTATCTCTAATAAGTACTACAAAGGGAGTTTGCGGGTTTGAGTATAGGGTAAGACAATACACAGAAAATATATAAATAAGTCTATGAGAGAATACCAACAAAACGCAATATTAAAAAAAGACATTATTCAAGAGTTTAAATATTTAGGGGTATAAATGTATAAGTAAATAGTCATAAAAGAATCAAAATAGGAAACAAATACCATTTCCCCTTGATCCAACTATTTATGTCTAAAAATGTATAAAATAAAACAAATATAAGACTCCAGTTAAACTCATTGTACATTTACACAACCTAACCTTTATGCGAGGTGTGTAGACAATTACCAAATTTGATGAAAACAGATTAATGATATATGAAAGAAAAATAATGCAAAAAATTTTTGGTCTAAACAATATATAATAAAAGGTATAATAAATATAAAAGAAGGTACAATGAAATAAGATCAAATAGGGAACTTTTTATTCTTTTATCGTTGTATATCAGCTGGAAATCAGAGAACCAAATTACACAGACATGAAATGGAAACCTAAGTGACTGCTAAATCTATGATGGGAAGATTATATTAAAAAGACCCAAAAATATTATCAAATGGGGAAGAGATAGCGCAGCATTAAGATATATAGAAAGGAATTGTGGAAGTGGCAGTGAACCTAAATCGTCTAGTATAAGAAAGAAAAAAAAATAATAATAATATATTGGTATATTGTATATTTAAAAAAAAATGTCAAATCACATCATAAAATAAACAAAATTGTTGTTATAAATTATTATTTTATTTATATTGAAAACAAATTAAATATATAGAATAAGAAAAGACACACTTTTAGTAAACATATATGTATATCATATTTAAGGTTTCCATAATCTCACCATGCCATCCTCGCAGTATGTACATAATAAATTTTGATGAGGATGATGTGTGAGTCCAATAACATCTTTTTCATGTACTTGTATAGTTTTTTCTAATTTTCCACTATTTAATGAAAAACAGTATAAATTATAATCTTCAGCAACTGCATAAATCCAATCTCCTCTAGGCGACACTGTTGAACAGACAAAATTGCAACCTTCACGTTTACCACTTGTAAATGACCTGACAATCTTTAAAAAATAGTTTTATCATTATAATTATACATTATATTATATAATATATCATTAACATTTTAGTAAACTCACTTGGCCTTGCATATTCATTATTACAATGGTGTTGGAACGGTTACAAACAACAAAATGATCTTGATTTTTAGGAAAAAGATGAACATTGTTAACAGCAACATCAGCTGCCCCCATTGATTTAAAGGTATGAGTACATTCTGTTGATTTAACGCTCCATACTTTTACAGTACTATCACTAGATGCACTTCAATCAAATATATATAATAGATGTTATTAAAAAATATTTTAGATTCTAAGCAAAATGAGAAATATATTGGTTTTACAAAGATCTTTTTCGGGTAGAAATAATGTTCCAATTACCACTAATAGGGTAAGCTTTCGGTAGCAAATTGCGTCTAGTTGATACTTTACTTAGTTCATTATTCGAATTTCTCAAAAGTTTTTCTTTGGGAGAAGAAACACTACCAAAAAATGACAGAAAATTTACGGAAATCGTAATTTTGATGAAATTGATTTTAGGTTTTTCATGATAATTAATACAATTTTCAATATAGGTACTTTAATTTTTTTGGAGTTTTGTCACAAGTAGTTTACACATGTAGTAAACTTATGGAAAGACCTATCAATATATTATATTGAGTTTTGCTCAGAAGCGTATTTTCTAATGCAATATAATTGCATTCAAATCATATTTATAATGAACCACTAATTTCTCGAGAACCGAAAGGATGAAGGAGGAACATCCAAAATCGATCTTCCCAATTTTTTAATAATAATAATAATAATAATATGATTATTATTTCAAAAAGAATTAAATTTAAAAAAATTTTAATAAATTGAATTACCTGATTATACTATGGCCATCAACGGTATAAACAACTTCATTAACAAATGATGTATGCCCTCTAAATTCTTTAAGAGTTTTACCAGACTTTAGGCCATGAATTCTGTTTTTTAATTATAAATTAATCAATAATTATAAATATATATATATATATGTTATGCATTATCATACCTTATAGTCATATCAAATGAACCAGTTAAAATTTGAGTGTTATCTCGAGAAAATTGTACACAAGTCACCCCAAGTACATGAGCTTTTTCAAATTTTCGCATTATTTGTCCCGTCATTATTTTCCATACAGTCACTTTTCCACCTTGAGAACCAGATACCAGCATTTCACTATCACGAGAAAAATTTAAACTTAATACAGCATCTTCCATCAGCATAAAATTATCCTAAAAATGTAATATATTAAAAAATATATATTTTGTTTTAATGAGTAAATTAATATTACTTGAGCTTGATATTTAAGATCTTTTCTTATTTTTCCCGTAACAAAATTGTATACTTCAATAAACCCATCAACAGTAGCAGTAACCAAAAATTGGCCATCTGGTGAAAATCTAGAAGACTCTACGTGACTCTTCTGTATGAATTTTATTTGTTTAAATAATTGAGTCGGAAATGTTTCTTCTTCTAAATCTCGGATTGCTGCTTTGCCTCTAAATAAATCAATTGATGTACCTAAAAATAACAATTTATTTAAAATATATATAATGTTTTGTTATGTATTTTGTTTGGGTTAATTATTGATCACAATACCTGGAGGTAGAAGACCTTGATGTTGTTGCCATTTTAATGCTTGACCTAAAAGTGCTAGAAGCCTTGATGATGGTACAACAGATACTTCACCAGCTAACGATTGAGCAATTGCAATTCTACGTTTTTCTTTAGATGTCCCTTCAGGGTATGCTTCACGAGGATCAAAATAAGAGCGAGCTAGTAGATTTTCTGAAATAATTATAAATATAAAAATAATAGTATAAAAAATACACAAAATGATTAAATTGTATGTAAGTACCAAGATGTATATAACGATCTGGTTCATGTTGCTTTAAAGCAATCATAGGATCTGTTTGACGTAAAAGTGACCGAGCAGCACCAAGTTCACGTAACTCTATAAGTTCAAACACAACCTAAAATTTCGTAATAAAAAGTAAATTTTTTGAATTATGACATTAAATTTAACTAAATAATATCAGATAACAAACTTGTTCATATAAATCGATCAATTTGCTATCTGGTAATTTCAATGACTGTACTGCTTTCAATACTGTATCCCAATGACCATTATGTATATCAGCAACAAAACCATCAATACTGTCTACTGTATTTAATGATACACTTGTTTCTTCCTAAAAATATTATAATTTTTAAATTTAGTTTCCTACTAGAAAATAGGTTAAATAATTAAAAGTTTGAATGCTTCAAATAATAGATACCACTAAAATGATATTACGTAAAAGAAAAAAAGAAACAATTACTTGAAGTGTCTGAAGAGATTTCATTAGATTCGATTCCTTTAAATACTGCTGTATAAGTCGAATAACACTATAGTATATAAAATTCAAATATTATTATTTTTTATATACTAAAAAATGTAATGATATAAATATGATTAGGACTAGGTATACTAACTCTGCTGACTCAATTTCAATAGACATTTTTTACAATAAAATTATTGTTGTACAGTCTAGAATTGATCACAAAAATGTCAAGTGTTATTGAGTTAAATAATTAATAAATAGTTTTAACACAAATTAAATAGACATTTTTGTTATGTTAAAAAACTAAAAGTTAAAACATAAACATTCGTGCCGCTGTAAGATCTAATGTAAACATTCAAATTGCGACATTCACGCTTACTGCTTAGATAATACACAATTTATGTACTATCATTAATTATGTATACTATATAGTATATATAATCAATGGTACTATGTAATATGAATAAACAAATCCTACTATTATATCACTGACTATAAAATTTTCATATAGTCTGTGATAATACCACAAATTACGATAGTATGGATGCCCGACAAGGCAAGAAAAGTAACCGCTAAATTGACTTTATTGGTAAATGCTGATAAACTAACGCGCTCTAATGGACCATTAATTCGACTATTCAATAATTAAAAGCAGGATACAATCATACAGATTACTGAATTGATTATGGAATACGTCTATAGTTCAGTGGTCAAGCACATATTATATATACATATTATATTATACAGTTTATAGTCACAGATTATACGGTAGATATAAGGTATACTTAGTCCGTGAACGAATGTTTGTCAAAATGAAAACAAACAAAATTCGGCCTCACGTCATAGTGACAATATTTATGAAATGAAATTATTGTACACTCATTTTACCATAATATTGTACTATTAAATATATTGTTATCAATTATAATATTAATTTTGCATAAATAATAGAAGTAGTACTTCTATTATCTATGGAATTTTGTATACTAATATCACAGATTGAATTAAACTAATATTTTATATTATTTATATATAATAATATGTTAATATTTTATTTAATCAGCACTAAATATTAATTATTTTTGCTCATATGTATTTGGTCGTATTATTAAGAAATTTATTTTTCGTTAAGTGGTTAACCTGCCGCCAGGCTGAATTTTGGATTATTTACTTTTTTAAGAATTACATTGCTTTAATAGGGAGTGTCCATAGCATGCTATAGTCATGCACAATTAAGGTCGGTTTAATTATGATCCACGAAAACAATTAAAATCTATCTAAAAATTATAAACCGCTTTATATTTAAAAACGCTTGAATATGTTTTTTTTTTTTAATTAAATAAAATCTATTTAATCAACAGACATAGATAATAAATTATGATCTTACAAAAAATATACTCATCTTAGCATATAATTTAAATCACTATATTTCATTGAAAAGTGGACAAAATTAAAAATGCCAAAGTTGATTTTTTTCCTATTCGGTGTTGTAAAAATATATGTAGCATGTCATTTTAAAAAAAAACCATAAAACTTTAATAGTACCTATATGTGTCTTCCAAGAAGCAGTTTTATTATTTACTAAATACTCATTTTAGTACTTAATTTAAATCACCATATTTCATTGAAAAATTGACAAAATTAAAATTGATAAAGAAAGATTATTTTTATATATTTTATTCCTATTTGGTAATGTAAAAATGTATATACCATGCCATTTGAAAAAAATTATAAAACTTCAAAAAGATATAAGATAATACATTTTATAAAAAATGTATTTCTATGTAAACCTTGAATGGTAGTAAGTTCTAAATATTGTGTGAAAAAAAAAATAAACAATAATTAATTGAAATATGAGTGTAGTACGATAAAAGAATCTTCGCATTTTTCAGGCTTCTTTTTTTGTTATCAGTATCATTAAACATTTCTCGAAATCTTTGGGAACTAAAGAACACCTTTTTTTATAGATTTCACATATTATTTTAAACAGTGTCTCTTTACCTTGGAGTTGGCCTTCTATCGCTCTTAACATTTCTTCACTTACATTGTTTATGCTCGTCGCTTTATTATGTTTTAGCTCTTTTAGTGCTGTCTCAAATTCCTTCTTCAAAATTCGTTGTTCTGTATTTTTTTGACTTACATCTTCTATGTTCCATTGCCTATTGTCATTTTAGATTCTAAAATTAGATTTTAGTTTAGTTTGGTAGTTATAGTATAGATACCTACAGTGCCATGCTACTTAAATTTACGCGCTAGGGCAAACATATTTGGCGCCCCTCAAATCGCGGTGGTTCCCCCCCTGAAATTTAATTTTTTTTTACCCATTGTAAATAGAAAAAAATGTTTAGAAGATAACGCATATAATTTTAAAACAATAAAATATATTAGGGAGAATCGTTAGAACATCTGAACACGTATCACACATAGATTTGATAATTTCCTCTCTCCTACTATCATATTATAATTTAATGGAGATATCTGAATAAAATATGACAATCGGCAAAGTAAACAAATTATGGGTTTCATAATTTATTTTTAGCTGTGGTGTTGTTGCAAAGTCTACTTTAAAATCTCTTATGGTAAATTTTGGAATGGATAATTCGTATAATATATTTTAATATATTGAGATTCGTTAGAATGGTATTTTCTAAATGCAATATAATTGCATTCAAATCTTAATAATTATAATAAATCATTAATTTCTCCGGAGATTGAAGGGATGAACAATGGACTTTGGAGGAATTGTTTGGGAATGTTATTTGTATAAAGTATTATGTTCTTTAATAAATCTTATTTGTGTATTTATCGTATTTGCTAAGGTTATAAAGTAAAATACAATATACCATGAAACTACCTCCTTTTATCAATTTTCAACCTTCTTGAAGCACAGGAAGGGAATAAGTTATCATTACCAAATTTAAAGTCAATTATTTTTTAATGATATCGAATACATTAGGGGAAGGAAGTCCTGACTCAAGAAAATTAAAAAAAACAATTTTACTTTTATAACTAAGGACCATCATACATATTATAAAATTCTACTTAGATAAACTGCTACATTTATTTTGATGCTAACGGGTGTTTCAAAAAGGACGCACATCGAAGTTTGAGGGAATATATTTTCTGTATAGGGAATATTTTGTTCCCCCAAATAACAGATGGCATTACCGTACTCATTGTTGAACCGGCATTCACCATTTTACATTTACTAGTGCTTGTTAGTATTCATTTGTAATCTGTAGTGTTTGTGTATGTTCAACTATGGTTTTTTCTAAGGATGAACGTGTGTTTATTATTGAAAGTTATTTCGCATATAAATCTTACGAACGAGTGAAAGACGAATTCAGGTTGAAATTTCCCAATTCTGCAGTACCTAATAACACCACAATAACGCGTCTGATCAATAAATTTCGTGAGACTGGAAGTGTACAGGATCGGAAAAGCACAGGTTCTGTACACTTCCTCCTAAACACACGTTCACCCATAGTTAAACCATAGTTGAACATACACTACAGATTACAAATGAATACTAACAAGCACTAGTAAATGTAAAATGGTGCATGCCGGTTCAACAATGAGTACGGTAGTGCCAACTGTTATTTGGGGGAACAAAATATTCCCTATACAGAAAATATATTCCCTCAAACTTCGATGTGCGTCCTTTTTGAAACACCCATTATTTGCCAATATAATCCATACTTTTAAAATATGAATAATAATGTACATTTTGTATTTTATATATATATATATATATATATATTTATATATATACATATATATATATAGAAGTTTATCTAAGTAGAATTGTATAATATGTATGATGGTCCTTAGTTATAAAAGTAAAATTGTTTTTTTTAATTTTCTTGAGTCAGGACTCCCTTCCCCCAATGTATTCGATATCATTAAAAAATAATTGACTTTAAATTTGGTAATGATAACCCATTCCCTTCCTGTGCTTCAAGACGGTTGAAAATTGATAAAAGGAGGTAGTTTCATGGTATATTGTATTTTACTTTATAACCTTAGCAAATACGGTAAATACACAAATAAGATTTATTAAAGAACATAATACTTTATACAAATAATATTCCCAAACAATTCCTCCAAAGTCCATTGTTCATCCCTTCGATCTCCGGAGAAATTAATGATTTATTATAATTATTAAGATTATATATATTAAATAAACAAATTGTAATTATTATAATTGTACAAATACAATAAATATGAACTAGTATATTTTGAAAATGAAAAATTGTAAAATTAGTAATTAAATATTATAAAAATATATATAAATATAAAAAAAAAAATAGTATGATTATCATTCTCTTGGTTTTTTATAGAATCTTAACGCCATGAATTGAATGAACTTCCTCTGAAAATGAAAAATATTTTGTATATAAAAATTTACATGTGTATTATGTAATTTTAGAATTCTGAACGGAGCAAAGAATGTATTGTTTCTACAAAGATGTTTTTTTTTTATATATGCAAACATTTTTTTCAGGTAAAAATAATTGTCAGATTACCACGAATAGGGTACCCTTTCTGTACCAAATTTTAAAATAGTTTGTACTTAATTTAGCACATTTTTTGAATTACCCAAAAGTTTTTCCTTGAGAAGCGGCAAATCGGCAAAATTATGGCTCCGTTATTTAAAATTTCTTTTATTACTAATTGAGTTTTGATGATAGGGACTTGAAAATTTTTTTGAGTACCAACATAGGTATTACTTACGTTTAGTAAATTTTTAGGATAACGGATTGGTTAATTTATCAGCTAAATATAGAGATTTGAATTTTTTCCAAAAATGTTTAATATTACCTGCAAATTTAGGTTTAATGGGATGAAATTTATATAGACGCCTACTCATATACTATTTAATCTATTTACAAAATATTTTGAAAAACATGACTGACAATTTTTGTCATGAAATGATAACTCCTTGAATATTCATCGTAGAGGACTTGAAATTTATTTTGCATATTTACATATGTAATTTACACTTGTGGTCAATTTTGGAATGGATTATCAGTAAAATATATTAAGATTCGCTCAGAATCATATTTTCTAATGCAATATCATTGCATTCAAATCTTAATAACTATAATAAACCACTAATTTTTCCGAGGACCAAAAGGACGAAGGAGGAACGTCTACAATCGACCTTCCTACTTTTTTTTTTAATTGATACTCATTTTAGTGAATTCAAATTTACCCAAATGTAGCTCCTTGAGGTTTAAATGGACTTGTTTGCTGTTGTTGACCAAATCCTGTAGTAGTTGGAGATGCAAAACCCGTATTTTGATTTTGTGCTATATTACCAAAGCTTGGTGAATTATTTTGTGCAGCTAGAGAAGCAAATGCAGTTGATGGTTGTTGAGCAGCTGAACCAAACCCAAAATTACCAGCTAATAAAAATATTGAATATAAGAATCATTTGAAAATTATTATTATTTGTACTTACATTCTGGTGTATTACTATTTTGTCCGAAAGTATATTGTGATGGTGTAGTTGAACCAAATGTAGCTGCTCCACCAAATACTGGTGTTTGACCAAAGCCTGATGATTTTG